>JARQTG010000309.1:161601-761601 GCA_030142615.1 Syrista parreyssii
ATTATCCCTTAAAATTGCATTTTCGAGGGGAGCATTTTAGTTAGTTCCGGGAAATTCCACCAGATGGCGCTGTTAAGTATTTACGATAGTTCTGGAAAATTCCGTTAGAGGGCGCGGAACAACAATTCGATAAATTATCCCTTAAAATTGCATTTTCGAGGGGAGCATTTTAGTTAGTTCCGGGAAATTCCACCAGATGGCGCTGTTAAGCATTTACGATAGTTCTGGGAAATTCCGTTAGAGGGCGTGGAACAAGAATTCGATAAATTATTCTTTAAAATGGCATTTTCGTGGGGAGCTTTTTAGTTAATTCCGGAAAATTCCACCAGATGGCGCTGTTAAGCATTTGCAATAGTTCTGGGAAATTCCGTTAGAGGGCGTAGAACAACAATTCGATAAATTATCCCTTAAAATTGCATTTTCGAGGGGAGCACTTTAGTTAGTTCCGGGAAATTCCACCAGATGGCGCTGTTAAGCATCTACGATAGTTTTGGATAATTGCAGTAGGGGGCATTGAATTCGGAAGATTCCGCTTAGACCAGAAAGCGTAAAGCTGGTAAGGCTGCTGCTGCTGCTGCTGCTGCTACGACTGCTGTGACTAATAAGGTTGTCAAGATTACGATAAGGAAACTCCAAATCGCAAAAGAATCCCGTAGACTTCAAAATCGGTGGCGAGGAACACGTAGAATTCAAACTGAAATATGTAGACCTCCAACTTGTATTAAAAAAGATAGCATTGCTATATGTTTTAGCCACCGTGTACGGGTTTGCGTCTGACCAAACGCGTACCTCAAAACCATTTACGAATCAGCATGTTCGGCGTGAAGCTACTGCACGAAGCTAAGACGCTACGCCAGTATCGGAAATCTGTCAAAAAGTTACCAAATTTTGAATGTATGCATCTCCCTTATTATGGGTGTTTCAGAACCTACTCCAGGTACTACGAGTACTGCCAATTCATCACTGTGTCCCTATTTATTCTTACGTATTTATGGCATAATTTTTTTTTTTATTTGCCAATGAAAATTAAAGGAACAATAATAACATCCGCAGTCAAAAAAAAATCTAATGGATGTCATATCAGACATTTTAGATCGTGCACCCTTTCATCGCTAACCGCAAACGTGCATATCTTTTGATACACTCTGTATGTATCGATGTCATATCTATATACTTATACGTTATATATTACATAGAGAGTGAATATAAGAATCTCTTGAAATACACTGGTGCCATATATTATCCAAACATTATGCACTGACTATTGTACAGTCTATGTGGAGGAATTCAATTCACTCTGCTTCAGAGGTTAGGTCAGTACATACGGAATGAAGCTATGCCCGTGTGCCACTAGGATGTTTGCATTGAGCACGAATAGAACCCGCCGAACTGCCATGTAGGTTAGGTATAAATTTAAATCCGCTTATCGACGAGCGACCATAAATTCAATCGCAAAATTTCATAAAGAGGAGGTGAAAGCTTCCGTTGCCACTAGTGGCGTCACCAGCTATCGCTCCTCGATCACAAATTTGTTTACGCATAATGACTGGCTCGAATATTCTACGATAAATATCAATTAACCTAACGCAACTAAGGGATGAATTTTACTAATTATCCTAGCAAATTTCGTTAACGCGTATAGAATGGTTATGTATAATTCATTATGTACGTGTATATACGTATACGATTTTACTGCTGGAATATTCATGCATGAATTTTTAATGCTTTCCTATTGTCCGACGAAACGGACGAACGAGAAAGGAAGCCAAGTCAAAGGAAACTGTAAAAAAATTGTACAATATACGTAACACTTTTGAAATTCAATCGACTGTGGATAATGGGAACTATATTAAGCGAATACTGGTATGACACGAGAAGTATTCTTAAAGGCCACGTACTTTGCAAATGGGAGAAATACGATTTTCGCTTGCGTTGATTATGCTGCGTATGGTCACCGGTTATTTTCTTTTTTTATTATAACGTCTATGAACAGAGTTGAATTAATTGGACACCCACCTTTCTCGGGGCTGCGAATTCCTTGGAGAAATTCATGACAATTGTCGTGATACGCGTAACTCGATTATCCACAACTCGTCGGGATACCTTGAGGCTAAACGGGGGAAAAGAAAGAAATTCGTGAAACGAAAATGAAGCGGGATGGAGTTCTAATTCGTAAACGTAATTCTCACAAATAATGGGTGAAGTTTGTCAAGAGTCTCCGGGGATGAGTTCTCTATCTTTTTTCTTTTTATAATATTCCATATTACTGTCCAACGATTTTACGACACTTTTTCTTCTATAAGGATAATTCGAATTATTGCGAACGAGTAATTATTGCCCGTCGAGTTCTTATCTCTGAATATGCCATATTATAATTTTGGTGAAACGTGTATTTTGAAAAAATCTTTAAAGTTGTCGGTACGTTTCAATAAGCTTTCATGCTAAACGAACTTCTTCGAATCAGACGACACGAAAAAGGAATGGAAGGTAACGTATGTTGATTTGCAACGTGGAAAAAGATATTCGTGTTTGTGCAATTTTTTTTTCCTCTCCAATTCATTCGTTAATACTAACAATTTTCTATTATTCACTAGCGAAGTTACAGGCGACTTTTTTTCCGGCAAAAGCTCACTCGCCAATACGTCCTCACTGATTCCAATGCTCACGCAGTATAAGATTCACGGAATTACCTTGGGCACGTTATCAGAAGCGTGTCCCGTTATCTCATTAACAGGATTGTAGCGTTCCAACTTTATACAGTATATCGCTCGACCGAGTACTTAAAATATTCCTATATTCATTTCCACAGATTTTCCCCCGAGCGAGTGTCACAAAATGTGGAAATAAAATCCTTACAGTCTCGTGACCCATGTCAACGTATGGGGTCAAGGTATAAATTGAAAATTCATGTCTCAGCGGAAACGAGGTTGGGCGTGGGTTACATTAGCGGATAAAAATTGTACAACATAGATTGAAAATAAAAACAGTAAAAACCGTAGTCACGCAGGAATACGACATTGACAAATGATAATTTGATTGCGAAACGTAAACTCGGCGAAAGGAATTGTACAGGTCGTCGTTTTCTCTTCCTCAAAGAAACGAACACCGAAGAAGAGATCGATTTTGTTCTTTTATTATTCTCGCTGCAACGCATTATACTTTCTATTGCGGAATTCCATCGTTTTGCTCGTTTCCTTATACAAATTCTTGTTAACCAGGGACTTCCGTCCCCGACGCATCGACTTTGCACGACCGATCCGGACGGAAGGTCCGGAGAAACAAGAAATATCTTTTATTAAATCATTCTCGACATAATTTACTATAGAAAAGAAAGAAGAAAAATAAAATAGAGCATTATACAAGACAGTAGACTGTACAGTAGTGCTGGCTCGGCTTCCCCCAAATAGTTCCGCGTCCCTTCCGGTGCTGGCAGTTTCTACCGTTCCTCCTCTCGCGCTCTCTTTCAGAACCGATCTTCGTCCGCATTAGGTTACTTCTTCGTCTGAAAGAGAAAACATTAGGCAAACATGAAGAAGTCCCGTGAAAAGAAATAGCACTGCTAAAGAAAGGTTACTCCTTCAAGTATAATAGATGATATCACTATATATATCCCAGAGGAGTGCCGGCTGATAACACCTTCGTCTCGCTCGAGAACTTTCTCAATTAACCGGAAATCGATCATCCAGCAATGATTGCGCAAAACGAACTCGAAGGCCTCTCCAATAGTCGAGGCGTAAAATGAGGCCATGCCGAGTGAGAGACAACCGAGCATATTATGCCATCCGTCATAATTCCTCAGGAGGAGCAAGTATAACCAGGTAGATGGGTGGTTGGCGTAAGTTGATGGCGTCGTAAGTCTAAGTCCTCTAACGAGATTACCAGGAGGTACCAACCTGGGACGAATCTCCACCACCGAGAAAGACCAGTCCCGTGGCACCGGCGTAAGCGATTAACGTGTCCACAGCCTGCTGCGTCTCCAGGAGGATCCTGGCCTCGTTCATCCACTCCCTGGCCACGCAGCGCGGTGCACCCTGAAGAAGATTCATGTACCGCAGAGCCATCTTAAAGTCACCGCGATCGACCCAGTATCTGTGAACAAATAGAAGCACGTCCAACGGTGAGACTAGGAACTTTTGAGAATACCTTTAGAAACTATGAGGTAACCAGACTGGACAGCTGACGCGTTGAAAATTCCCTAGATGCCAGCTTGGTCCACACTTCATTAGTAGTTCCGAACTGGGTACCTTCTGCCAGGACTCTACCGGGTATTGTTTTCACCTAGGGAGGAAGCTTACCAGTTCTCCTCTAAACTGTATCCACTCTTCCAAACAAGAGTTTCCAAGCTTGCAGTGGGCGCTCCGCATAACTCCTGCGGCTGGACTCGTATCTCAAGTAAAACCACCAGGACGCTTTGTACGTACAGGACGAATTTTAGTACGAGGTAGAACATTGTTATTGCAAAGTGTTATACCAGAGTGGCGTGTTATCGTGTAGAAACGTAGTCTCCAGTTAGAGAATACAACAGATTTAATAAAATGGAATAAACCACTTCAGTCAATAATCTAGTAAAATTTTCATGGGACAATAAAAGCGTCGTTTACCCGAGAAAAGCGTATTATCGCGTTGGGAAAGTTATCGACGGTACGGATGGAGATAATAGAATATTTTTAAACGCGACTAAACGAGATTGGTGATGCTGTATACATAGGCATAATGTATCAGAACCGTAATGGGAGTCACGCTGAATGTTTTCACGCTCGATCAATTACTCGATTCCCAAAACAAATTAAAGCGGTTACCACGTCAATGTTCCGCGTCGCCATATTCAGTGGCAGACAGGTTGGTATCCATTACGTAGATGTATGGTTTCGCGTAGGTATACTCGCGGGTGAATTAAATATTTTTTCGCTACCTCCTACGCACTTCCATCGGGTTATTGGCGGGGAACCGCGACGAGGTTAATTATTAAAACCAATTACCAAACTCCCTAGTCCGTTACGTCTTTGCTACCGTATTCTTTTTTTTTCTCCAGCCGACTGCCACGACCTCTGCTACGTAGGCGTGCAGTCCGCAGCGCGCTCTGTGCTTTTAAAAATACACTACACATCTAACGGCTCACGGCACTTGATTCTGTCCTCCCCTTCCTTACTTTTTCTTCACTCGTCCTCCCTCGCTCACTCCCATTCCGTCATACACGTATAGCCAGGAGCACATGTATTATACACGAGCCAAAGAGGATCTTTCGCGTCTTTCCCAGCAGTGAAAAGTAGTTTGCTAGTCGTTTAGCACGTAGCAGTTGTCAAGAACGAGTCGTGACGCTCTTACGGAAGTGTCGTGTGTGTATATGGGGACCCTAGGGAATTTAAGGAAACGTAGCTCCCCGTTCAAGTCCAAATAAATACGTATAAGAAAGTGTGTCTTTATGTTTCACGAATATGCCTAGAATGATTATGATTACTTTGTGATTCAGGTATTTGCGACAGGATCAAAAGTGAAGAAGAGCTGCGCCAAGAGACAAGACCTTTGTAACGTAATAGGAGCTTCCCTAGGGAAATATGAGATTTTACCATGGAGCACTGGGCCGAACCTCGTGGCGGAGTAATATTCGGAAATTTACCGCTAGTCTTGGGAGAAGAGATAGAAGGAAAAATAATGAATAAGAAAACCAGAGAAACGTGTTCGCTCCCATTATCTATGGTCCATTAAAATGGAGGCTGCACGAACCTTCGCGTATTGTAAATGGAGTATCTGCACGCTGTTATGGTTTCACGATTTAATACCTCTTTATAATTTAGCATCCAATGTGTTGCTATCGAAAGAGCCTTAAACGACGTGTTCCACTTCAAGTTCATCGATTTTATCATTGGCACTGACTAGTATTAGCACAGTAGGGCACAGGAGGGCGACTTCCCTACTTCTCGAGGGAAGTCGTAACGATAACTATTTTCCAGTCTCCTTCCATCCCGGCAAGAGTTTCCAGCCTCCCGGTGTCGCCATAGAAAGTTCCCAAGCACTCTTTGATCACACTTTTCCTAGGCACTTTGAATTTCCTTTTGGCTCTCTGCTATTCCATCCCTAATACACGCGCCAGCGTCAGACCCCAAGGAAAGAGATTACCTGCCTGCCAATCAGCAAGAGAAGAAACGTCGAACCTAGGTATGTACATCCTGATGAAACGTAGTTCCGGTAGTGGCAAGAAAAACATAGTCCTCCATTTTTTCCCATCTCCACCGTGTGTCATAAACCAAAAAAAAAGGAGAGAGAGATGGCAATAAAATTATTCATGACTGACGCAAAAATAAAAGGAGATACGTCTATCTACAAGATGACGATTGTGGCAATATCCCAATGCTACCAATGGGAAAATTCCCTGTTAAACTACCAGTCCCGAGGATATTACCGGCCAGGTGTTTTCATCAAGGTTGATCGCGCACGTTTCGCTTTATTGCACCGGTCTTGGGATCCTTCCCTTCTTGTAAGGACAATTTATATAGCCTCCTGGACCACGAGAGAAGCATGCTTCGGTGTACCTGTCGGTTAGCGCACGTGTCCCAGGATGGAATGGCGCTCGGTTTAATAAAATAAAGGGATATTCCGCAAATACGAGTTGTAAAGCTTCTCCATCCATTCTGCTTGTAATCAGACACACCAGCAAGGGTACAGCGAGGCAGCCAGGTAAGGTAGACACGTAGATACATCCCTTGAGTAAATGTGAATTTTGCACTCTGTACTAGGAAACTGGAACCTGAATGTAGATACTGTTATACAAAGTATATATGCAAGGAAAAGTATACAGAGACAATACTGGGATGATCCTGTACTGAATTCTATGAAGGAGATAGGTGCTATGTATCCCAGCAAGGTAGACTAAACTACTCCAGGTTCACAGCTTCCTGTAATCGTGTAACGTTACCCTACCTGGCACGTTGCAAGATATCATAGGTGTTCAGTGACTGGACGTCAATTGGCTCGTCCTGGAGTTCGTTCTTCGACATGGGACTGATGGCCTTCACCAGGAGGAAACTCTGAAGATAGCTGAGCAAGTAAATCGGTAACGAGGCGCCGTTCTCGGGTACCATTGCCAATCTCCTCGCCATATTCTCTACCTGGAAAGTAGAATTAGATTGTCTATGAATCTTATCAGTTATCGTTAGAATATGCAAATGACTGGATGCTTGTGTTATCACCTTGAGGAATCTCGCGCGAAGAGCATCCTCGGGGAAAACGCCCCTCTTGCTGGCTTCCTCGGGGATACCTCGGATGGCGGCACGAACCAGGGCATCTTCCTTGGCTGCGAAAAAAGACAATGAACAATTTTAATAAGGACACAGGGTGAGTTTCGAGAGAGAGAGAAAGAGACGAATGAATCATGGAAACAATTGCGGTCTCAAAGTAAAGAACGCTCGGCGCTTGTTTGACGCTGATATTTGTGTATAAAAAAAATAGGGGTTAGATAGAACACGCTGGAGGTTGAAGGAAAACGAATCGACTAACGGGCAATCTCCATTTCTCTGTGATACCGACGAAAAAGGGAGATTTTTTAAAAAATAGCAAAAAAGAATACCGTGCAATTTTAGCCATCACAGAGAGACAGGGATTCGGTACTGTTCATAAAGGACAGAGTAAAAGTGGCATAGAGGTAAAAAGAGAGGGAGGACGGAAATAGAAATCAGGAAAAGAACAGGAGGAATAACGGGAGACAGAAAAAAATGTTAGAGGGAAGTGAACTTTCAGCATCAGCATTTCAATCACGAGATGTTCCCATGCGCTACTTCGCATGGGCACGCGCGTATAATTGACCGTGAACGCGAGCGCACGTTATCTACCGAAAGGGTGATGTTATGTGAGCTTGAACGTGAGCATCCCTTTGAAGGTATTCGAAGAGCTTTATGACGGCTCTCATTCTCAATTTCGTGGCAACCCCTTGTTTTTTCGACCTCCCCAGTATCCTCCGCTCACTTCAGATCCAATCTCTGTAGGTCGCCCCTATACTTGCCAGACACTCGATTAAACCGTAATTCGACTAGGACTGTTAGAAGCGAGCAACATCGTCTCCGCGTTAAGGACGTCTTGAACGCCATTAACTTCGCCCAAAGAACCATCCATAGCGACCAATGTTTAACGGTTCATCAAATTCTTGCCATTTTCAACACCTACCATCTAGCGGCGAGACATACGTACTACTTCGTACGTTGTACACACCGATGGGATAAGAGTCCGAATTGGCGGCTGGAGAGAACATTTGCAGTGGATATAATACGACCAGACGGGAATGTCGAAACGATAAGACGTCGTTGGCTCGAATTCCTCAAGGGGTAAAAGAGGTTGAAGAGAAATAGAATGAGAGGAGCGAGGTGGGAGCAACTAGAGAAAGGAAGAGGAAGGACAGAAGTTGGAAGGAAAAGGAAAAAAAAGAACATAAAAGAAGACTAGCAGCCGGTCTTATCTCGTTAATGTCCTACTCACGTGCTGCTTTGGAAACCGCCTTGATCTCTGGTTCCAAGGGCCTCACTGCTTTATCAGCCGAGACTCCAGGTGGCGCCACCTTCAGGGCTCTCGCAAGGGCCTGACAAGCTGCCCAAAGCAGCTGTGCATCTGACGCACCCTTTTCCTCCTCGAGACGCGCTGTAAACAAAGAGACACCTTTACTTGGTTTCATTCTCAGATAGGTTAGAGAAGCTTCCTTCGCAATTAATTTAATTAATGGTACTTCGCGCGCAGACGTTATTTTCACTGTCACGTGATCTCGACGCGAATAAGCTTCGAATCGAATTAAACGTGGCGCCACTTGTCTAGACTCCGGTGGAGCGAGATCACCGAACTCGTGTATATCGCTGACTAGAGTCTTTGAATAACTAATATACACTGCGAGTGATCGGCTTTTGTCTATTTGTGTCTTTTCGATAAAAATAATCCAGTGGAGGAATACATATAGTTAGACCATGTGAATCAATTATTATGGAACGTCCAGCCGATGCACGTGTCTCTCTGTAGACATTCGTGAGATTTTTTAGTCGCAATGAAAAGTAATAGGTAGATATTGAAAATACTACGACCGCTTATCTCACGGCCTGGCATGTCATTAACCAATAGCAGAAACTCCTCCACGAGTAAACATGAGAGAGGAAACTCGAGGCTCGGCAATTTCTCTCTGAAAATGTATGGTCACGAAATTTGTGGTTACTTATAAGCTGTTGAATGCTTAAACTCGATTAAAATATCAGAAAAAAAAAAAAAAATTAAAAATCGTACGAAACCATCAGCACAGAAACTGTCGTAATACGGATAAAAATACCGTTGGATTTATTGAGTGAAAATTGGATGAGGAAATATTTACGAAAATTAAGACAAGTCACTATCTTATCTCTCTTGTCCCGGCATTTTTTTATAGCCAAGCAAAAAAATCCAATTTGAAAATTTTCTCGTGCAATTTGTATCCCTGCTTTCACCCCTAGACCACACACATAGTCCACGCCTAACCCTATACTGCAAAGGCACAGGAAAGGGCGCGTCCGTATGATTGTACTCTTTGTCCCGAATCACAATGGCGATGCTTGGATTTCTTTTTCCTAAAGTGCTAAGAATACGAGGGAGAAGGTGAGAGAAAAGAGAAAGAAACAAGAAAGGGGGTGAAATTTTCACGCAAAAAGGATCAAGACAATGCGATATCCCTATCGCGAGATATTTTGAAGGATCAAACCTGTAAATCCCAATTGGCCCAGTTTACCTGGTCCGCATCAATATTTCATCTCCTTCCTAACCCACGAGATACGACGTAAAAAAAAAAAGAAATTTCGTCCACCTCCTCTTTCTACTATTTCTAAAAACACGACCACCTAGAAACCTCGTACGTGCCTTCCTTCTCCTTAAACCACGATCGGGACTCATCAGTTTCTCCAAGTCACTTAAGGTAATACGATATGTCAACGCGAGTACACGAAACCGCCGTCCAGATGGCGTATGTATAATCGATACGTATATACATACATACGTGGAAAAAAGTGGCTGACGGAAGATGCGCGCCTTGCAGCTGACTGGTCCAGAAGATAGAGCTAAGAAACGAGGATCGTTCTTAAACCCTTAGGATGATCCCATGATCTGGTCAAAGGGTCCTAAAGCCGTGCCGATGAATTTTTTTTTTCTTTTTTCCCCCTCGTTTTCGTTCCAAGTCTATTTAACTGAACAGTACCCAATATAATCTGACTGCCTTTGAAATTATGAGATAAAAAATGTACAACAAAAAATGAATTAAAAAATTGTATAATTTTTCATCGTAAAACCCACAGCAACGTTCCATGGTTAAATTCGACAAATCGAATACCATATTGGCATAACGTTTCACGCTTTGAAAGTGCAGCGTGTTTCGGTCTGTTTACCCTTTTTGTCTCTGTCTATCTATCTATCCATCTCCCTCCACTCTACATTTTCCTACGATTGTCTGTCTCTCCGTTCATCCGAATCTATTGGTATTTCACTCTTTTTGGTTTCGCTATGTAGCGACCAACGTGACGTGCGGTCGCCTCTCGACAAAAGGCCGGATGGCAAGCGAGAGAAATGCTGATTGGTCGGTTCTGTCCTTTTCCACGAATGCGAATTTCCGTTTGAAAATCAGGGTTATAAAAAAAAAGGTAACAAACGAGCACCAAGAGTCATTAAGCGCGACCCGACGAAATGCACCAGAAAAGTTTAACGAATAATTTTACTCTTTCGGATAGCGGATGAAATTCATACAGAATTCATATATGCCGTACGGTCTAGTTTTTGCGGTTTTGTATTTTAATCGGATGAGTTGATCGAACCGGATCCAATAGACATCCTGAATCGATTGACAGCAAATTGATTTACGCCTAATGGAAAATGTGTGCATGAGATGTATTCTGAAAATAGTTTAAAGACGTCACAGGCAAATCATGCAACTTTACAACGTGACATTCTTGAAAAAGTTTCAAGATAACCTCAAAATATACGCAACCGATATGACGATGATATTTGTCAATTTTGAGTATAGTACCACAATAATAATAATAATATAAATCTAAAACATAGACGAAAAAAAGTTACGGTAAACCAAAATAATATTATCTCGCATCGACTGCAATTACCTTAACTGTATCTCGCGAGTACTTTTCATCTCGTCGTCTCACTATAAAATTCAGAACGCGACGCTTCACTCAAAAAGAGGAATAAAAAAAAAAAGAAAAAGACCTGACAAAGGAGACGAAAGAACGTCGTCCGAACTAAATAAATTTTATTTTACAACAGAAAGTCCCTAAATCGAGATGACTTCCCGCCAAAACAACCATCTCGCCGGGAGACCGTAACAACGACGCGGTAAGAGTCAAGTCGTTTGACAAAGTTTTCTAGAAATTTAAGAGTTCGGCCCAGTCGACGACAAATGTGACAGTGATAAAGAAAAGTTCTAGGGTTAATCGACTCGGCGACAAACGACCAATGGAAACGATGCGACTTTAGCGCTTCTCATTAAACAGCATAGGGAGGACTGAGTTTGCTTTACGATTCGAATTACGAGCAAAAAGCTCGTAGCGAGCTTCGGAGACGATGCGCCGGGTAAATGGATACCATTCTCTAAAAGCTCCGTAGAACGCGAAAGCTTTTTTTCGTATACCTCACGACTGTACCGCACCTCCTTTTCCCGGTTACCGATGCTAGAATAATATTCAACCCCTTGAAAACCTCTACTCTATGTACATAAGTCTCCACCCGTTATATGGACGAGCTTGCAAGCATCGCCAGAGACAAGACATTCTCGACCTGGTGCTTGACGATGGCCTTACACGGTTACACTGTAAGATATACCGGAGCTTCGAGTAGAGCTTAAAGCGATGTCAAGGTATTAAGGTATAACAAGCTCGATAAGGGTTGATTCTTGTGTGATTAAAATGTCAAAGGTTCAGAGGTTCCTTAAGACAAAACTCCATCCCTTGTTATCGATCGAAGTCAAATAGGTAAGCAGGCTTGAGGACGGATAGAGAGCAAATGGGATGGTCCACAGGGAAAATGACGAGCTTTCGGAAATCTTCGCGGGATATTCGAGGCAGGAAAATTAATCCTAGAAAAGAGAAAAAAAAAATAAGGGTATGTAATTCCTTGTTTTTTTTATGCTCGACCGTCCACGAAAGTTCCTCTAGAAAAAATCATTATCAGGACTTCGCGACGATCCATGGGCAATAAAAGCGACGGAAAATTGTATGGGCTAATTAATCAGAGCTTTGCTACCACCGGATGGCGTTCCGATTTTTTCTGGATCATATACCGTGCGCTGGCGTAAGCTCTAAGATTTAAGGGTAGGTGTGTATTGTTTTAAAAAATTGTACTGCAGGCAATAACGGCGGACTTTCCTTAACGTTGCGAGGGACTAGGGGGTATGCAGCTGAAGCTTTAATATATATATATCGCGAGTCTGATGGATAAACTGGTCGAAAAACGTCTCGATTCTTCCAGCCACTTTGTGCAACGACCTTTAGAAATGGCGAGTGCATCAACGAGGGAAGCACGAATTTCTAGCTGAAACTCGGAAACGGATGGCAGACTTTCTAGGAACGCGAAATGAGCCAAGCATTTGTCGAAAGTTTTCAACGAGGCATTCGGACAAGTTTTCGAAGTCACGATGCTGCAAATATTTCGTTCGTATCGCGCTGGATGTTTACGTGGAAGAAATTCTAGGACGCGGATTCGCGACAAGCTGCCGATTCACGTAGGAGTTTATCGTTAGGTATTTTCTGTCGCGTGAATATCGCGCGTGTATTTCGTACGGCGTATGTGAAACTATTTTATTTCTATCGCGCGAGACAAGCAGATTTCAAGCGTTTTTCGTAAATTGTTCCCAGCAGGACCATTCGAACGCTACCGGTTGTCAGAGACATATTATCGATCAATATATCACTAATTCGCTGACCTAGCACCGTCGATTTATTTTTTTCCACAAATCTCCCCACGTTCGCCCGAGCGACGTTAATTACGCGCGACGGTAGAGGGTGGATACAAAAAAAAAATTGATTTTATCATATCAGCACCATGACGTCACTGGGTACCGTCAAGAGTTGCGAGTTTGGCTGTTTCGTCTCGGCGAAAAAAGTTGCTCGTAAAATCAGCCCGTTTGATGCCGCCGAGACAGGCTTTCGAGTGACATTACCACAGCTCGCAGTGTCCCCCACTTTTGCTACGAACTTCGTTCATTCACCAGCTAACCACGCGAGTGGAGAAATGTCCGTGAAAAACTTTTTGACGATCCGATCCGACGGACGCAAGACATTGATAACAACGGGCGGATGATAATAAAGACAAAAGATCCGAAGAAACGGAAGACGTAAAGATGTTGATACATCGCAAGAAGATACTCCGTTCCGTTCTTCGGCGACTCCTCAATACCAGGTACGCTGTTAGGAGCAATAATAAAAAAATGTAACAGAAAGATACAGCAATAGGAAATAAAAAGAAAATATCCTTCGCGAACCGGAAGTCTTGACGGTCTCCTTCGTATCCCGTTCATCCGATCGTAAACTAGGATGAACCGATCCTTGTACCCCAGGCGAAGATTCAGCTATGGTTTTATGTGCCTCTAACATCCTTGGCCATAGTACAGTTCATGTTGCACCCTATTGGCTCCATCCTCCAAGTGCATGGACTTTATCAGATCTGAACCATGAAAATAGCTCAGATCCTCTGAGTCCATCCAAGAGACCTGGTATTACTGCCAAAAAGGGTAGCTATCAATATCCTTTTCTTTTTTCTCAGGGTGTCAAAACACGTCACCATACAACGACGACAACTCCACTCTGCCAATATTTTTCCTCTTGCAATGACAAAATGGAAGGAAGTCAACGAAACCGTGATACATCTTCCTATGATAAACATTAATTTCATTAACGCAAACCCTGCCGTAATTTTCTCGCGTTACAATAACAATAAAGCGCTCGGTAGCTAAGCGTATAAAGTTTGAATTAGAACTACAACGCATTACGTGTTACATTGTGACACCAGTGACGTATGTTATTTCCGTTTATCGCCAAAGGGTAAAGTGCCAAAGGGTAACAAGTTTACATAGAATTCTATAAGTAAATCCCTGACATAACCGTCTATCCGACATTACACGGTACACGTGTATACGGGTATGAAACGTACATAAATCTTTGAAAATAATTAGACATATACACGTGATATGCAGTCGTTACACGAAGAAGTAAGAGAGACGAAAAGTTCCTGCACGATGAGCCAAGATGGAGACAGATAGTTTGAGGAGTGAGGGAGATTGAGTGGGTTGACGATTAATTTGATCCTGCCTACGGGGGGATGGAAAAAGGTTGCTCATTACGTACCAGCTCCGTAGTGCCTAAATAATATACGTGACCTGAGATAAATGCTGAAAGTTATAATTGCAACAGATGCTGCATACCATTATTTCAGGTTGCATAAAGCTCACTGAAAGCGCAACCCCATTCAATGTACCATGTCCGTCCCTATCCGTGGCGCTTTAAGGGGCGATAGGTTAAGGTACCAAGATACACAGTATACATCAGTGAAACGACGCGTCCCTCGTATACTTCTAGGACAGACTCTGGCACCGATTGTAAAGCACCCGATTACCAGCAAGCATATCATTGCTACTAATTTATTGCCAATGTTTTTGTCGCAGAGTGTACGCATAGCTGGCGCTAATTTACAAAGTTGCTCGAGTTGTTCACACGGGGGCAGCACAAGCTCATACAGTTCCGTCTCTGAGCGATTTTCAGAGTCGTGCTTTATTAGCCGGCGGTACACCCGGGACTCGTTCCACCCCTGCCACCGGGTGACCAGCACTATTGCCACTAGCAGTGCAATCCAACCCAAGGGTAAATGTCGGCCGAGTGTTTACCTAAAGTTTCGAATTAATTGGACGACTGTGAGAACGATAGATGCTATCGAATGCACAAGGGCCTGGAGGGAGTGACGAATTATGTACTGATGGTTGCTAAGGTCCTCTGGGTATTTAAACGAGAGACGAAAAAACTTCATATACAAGAGATGGGATCGTCCTCGTGGATTGGAGTAGCTATAAAGCTTAGACCGATTTCAATTATGAAGGGTCAATATAGTGTTTAACGACCGGGGGTAAAGTCACCACTATACAGGCGCAGGGTTCTAACTGAACGATGCTTTCCTGTAATGAATCATTTTTGCCCTTTGGTGATGTAGTCTAATGATTAAGAGGGACGGCCAGTAGTTTGGGTCGCATCCGTGGTCTGCTCGCTAATCGATGTTTAATGTTTTGCAAGCTCATAGCCACTGACCCTGGTCAGATTACCAAGCCGTTAAAAGAACCACGTCGAATTATCTCGCTTGAAGTAATACCAGATTAAGCTGAGGTGTTCGGGAGGATTCTTGTAGGGGATGAAACGGTCCTGAGAGAGGTGATTGTGTCTGTCTGCAAAGTAGGGTGAAAGGAAGGCACTTTCCTGTGGCGCCATAAGCTTTTAACCTTGAATGCTTGTCTCGACAGGGTAATTAAATGCTCCGGGTAAGTGTAGTAGCACCAATGCATAGTACTGCGATGAGAGGATAGGCGAGAAACACGCTCCGGGAACATCTTCATCCTTGAAACAATTGCCAGGATTGTCCTGGATCCGCCTTGAAATAACGAGCCAAAACAACGACTACAACCTCGACAACTTCTCCTGGATAACACGGAGCGTCTTTCCTCCTCCTTTTAGGTGTACCTTTTACACTTCCGGTAATTAAGCGTCCGATCGCTAAAGCATTGTGCACACATCCAATAGGACTTTTTGCACTCTTAATCTTGTTCCTTGGGTCAAAGCTTAGTGAGAAATTGAAAATAGCCAGGTGTCTCGAGATCCTCTTGAATTCTTGCATAGGTACCGATAAACGAGCGTGAATCGTTCTCGTTTTATCATCCTCCTTTTTTTTCGGCATCTTCAGGGAATTTCTGGACTAATAGCTCCCAAAGGTGCGATTGGCCGGAAGTCGTACCATTTCGTGAATTCCATGTGCGCTTAAGCACAGCGCGTGACCCAAGTTTATCTTCTGATCCCAGCAGCCAGAATATACTTTCTCCAATTCAATCCCTTTCACACGGGATAACGAAGCAAATCCGTCAAGATGTCTAGCTTTGAGGTTATGGTTCCTTGTCGAGAAGACAAAAACAGGATCAACGACCCTCGCGCGTCTGGCAGAATAATTTCGGTGGGGACGCTCAAGCGAGGGTCGATTGTATTAAGCAAAAAAAAAAAACAACAATTTCTCACCCTTAAGCGCCGTGTCCAATCCCTGCATTCTGCCAACTACAGCAGCCAGCTGCATCTTATACCCAGTGGATTCGTTCTCAGCTTGTTCGCTAAGAGCACGACTGACCGTCCTCTGAGTCTCACGTTCTTTCTGCAGTAGAGCCTCGCGCAGATGATCAGCATGAATCTGCGCCTGGAGCTTCAGCTGCTTTCGCATCTCATCGTCAAAGTTCTTCTTCTCTTGCAGCAACTAAAAGCAACGTAAAACGCAAATCTCAATTAAGAACCACAATATAAGATGATACAAATAGTCGATTCCCCAGGCCTGAAATCCTTCAGTGAGAAAACTTCAGGAAGGTCCCGACACCCTTTTCCAGTCGAACGGTCACATATGTACGTAAGGGGAATCGCATCCATAAATAAAGTCACCCGAGATACGGTTAGGCCCCAGTGCTCGTAAATCGATGTATTGGTTCTTCCATAAGGAATCCCAGCACAGAGAAGCGGCGAGTGCACGTTTGATATCGGCTGCGACAATCTAATGCGGGAAGAGCTATACCGGCCCGTTAGTAAGTAACGATATCGGTGCAGTATTCAAAGTGTCGTGGTTACCTAAGTATCGGTATCCAATAGCAATAATGAAAGGTTGGATCGGTTATGGCTAATTTTGGCCAACGGCTCGCCGCCCCTTTAAGAGAAGGTGCTCGGTTAAGTTCATGCAAGAACATTACTGTAATGAAACTTTGATTAATTATCCACACTTAAAGCACGGCCGAGGTTGCCCTCATTGGGAAGTGACCCAAGCCAAAGGTATCTCACTCTCTCTTGCTCTCCCCCATCTTCTCACCCTCCTTGTCTCACTTCCTCTCTAACAACTCACACTATGACTGGCAGCCTCTCCTATTGCCTCTGGCCACTGGTATTCACTCGCACCCCTGTCTAGGACCACCGCTGATGTATTTTGTGTGCACGACGCCTAACAACGGTTCCACCTAGTCCAGTCCGTCAGTTCGACCTATGGAGGCCGCTACACCTGGCCACTGTGTACGGAAGTCCCGTGTCAATAATTAACGCCCTGCGGACCTGACAACCCGCTTTAGGTTCAAGAACACAGGGCGAACGTGCCAGCACTTTGTCGGGTATGTAGATATCGAAACCTTACATGACTGCGTGGGTAACCGAGACTCGGCGATTAAGGTCAGACCCCGCATGATGCAAAGGTTACAGATATTTAGGTACCATGCAAATTTATTGTACAAATTAATTTGACGAGTCGGAGCCACGTCTTTTCATTTTCCTATGTGTTTTTTATACTAAATATTAACAAACAGTGGGAACATCGACCTATAATCTGTTTCGCGGTAAAATAACGAAAGGACCACGCGAACGTACAGGAAGACATTTCGAGTAACCACGTCACGTTTGGGAATTGGATTAATTAAATTGATTATTCACATCCCTTAATTCTACAATTGTCCTCTTCTACGAAGTCAATCGTATTTTTTTGTATTTTCATGAATTTTACATTACACAAGCTCACCTACAACCGACTCCGCGCTCACTCGGAATCAGGTATATTATTTTTGAAAATATTCAAATTCACAGCGGGAACTTGATAACCAATCAGAGCACTGCTATTATAGAAAAAAAATAATTCAAGTTCCACAGGTTATTTTCGATAGCCAAAGACCTTCGGCAAAGATCCAAGTTCAAAATATCTTTAACCACCCTTAAAGTCTGATTCGAAATATTATAAAGGCGTGCGGAACCGATCCACGAATTTTTATTTCCATTACAATCACCTCCTGGCGGAAGAAGCGAAAGTAGTCAGGAAAGAGGTTACTAATGCAATAGAGGATGTTACTGCGAACAGAGTATAGAATCAAAATAAGCTACATTTTAACGAGTAAGCCTAGTGACTTTTTCCGACTCGTACCCGAAGTAGTGTCGCCTATTTATGAAAAGGATATTGCTGAATGACGTAATAATTACATGACGCAATTCTACTCTACATTCCCAGCCTAGGGCACAGTCGAACCAGACTCCAAATATAGCAATGAATAAAATTGTCACAAGACAATCCACTAGGACCCACAATAATTTCTCTATACAAATAATATTAAATCAAAGCCAACCTTCGAACCTCTCCTAGATGTTTTTACACTCCTCTCGTAGACATAACAATAAATTTCACAACATCCTTTCTATACACGCCGTCGGACTAATCCTGGCGGAAAATAATCTCAGCTACGCCCAAGTCCCCTGGTAAACTATCAACAGAAAGGAAGTGGTGCACTGCGGGTAATTAATTGGGAGACTCGTAACGAGCCCGCGTGAATTTTTACTGTGGTTGACTGTACACGCGACGAAGTGGCCAGAAAGGAAGTGAGTGAGGCAACCAGGTATAAGCCCAGGTATAGCCCAACTAGTGGCTATGCGTATTTACGTAGGCAGTCTCTCCGACTAGGAATGAATATTCATAAAGTTG
The DNA here is from genome assembly GCA_030142615.1 of Syrista parreyssii. Classification (NCBI taxonomy): domain Eukaryota; kingdom Metazoa; phylum Arthropoda; class Insecta; order Hymenoptera; family Cephidae; genus Syrista; species Syrista parreyssii. The sequence continues at coordinate 180,328 of JARQTG010000309.1, forward strand.
GTAGCCATGAAAATATGCAAAGCGACAAACCCTAACGGATGAGTTGATACGCAACGTAAGGATCGCGATACGAAAAATATTAAACAGCTTTATCGTGATTGGTAGAAAACGTATACGAGGGCTATCGTTTTTGAGAGCCCTCAGCCGCGAAATAGGGATGGTTCAGCTACGTCATATCCGCCGGAAGCTATTAGCTCGGACCTATAGTGTATTTATCGGTACGACTCGAAACTCCAAGGGACAGTATTATTCTGGATACGGATGATACTGGTTGAAGTAGGGATACTCGACCTAACCTCAATCGAAGAGGTTTGGCGGCCCTGGTGCATTCGATTAATTAGACACGTTCGGGAGGATCGGTGAGCATCGCGAGAGGACGAAGACGAATTGTCTGTAATGTGGTATACGGTATGTGGGGATATACGTACAGGTATAGATGGATGTAAAACTGTAACGGCTATGGTTCAATTCCAGCTGTCGCTAATGCGACCCTGATTTACGACAAGTTTCAAATACGTCTAACACATGCGACTGGATTGTAGAGGCTGATATTACAAATGACATTCTTTTAATATTGACGTCGGCAATTGTTATCGTAGGGATGATGTATGATAATCTCACTTTAATTTCTGTCTTTCTCTCTATTTCTTATTATTGGCTTCCCTTTGCACGTATAAGTACGTACGTCTGGTACAGGCGATTAAAAAATCCCATATTCAGATAACCGCGTCTCCATACTTCATTGTTAATTGCTTGAAATTGAACGTGCATTTTATTCCTGACAATTCTTTCCGTTTCCGGGCATAAAATCCATTTGGCGTTCGTTTTAACTACAGTGCTGACACCTGCCGGCAGATGCAATGAAATTTATCCGAGAATAAAAGCAGCTGGTACAAAAACCATTACGTACTGATACGCATTCGTATTTATTTGTCTATAACAGAAGAAGTGTATCCCGAACTACTTCTTTATAACACGAGGTTATATAAAACGTAGGGGTTAGTTAATCAAAGTTAGCAGACACGGTCGTTCGGGTACCTAGGAATTTCTAGTAACCTATAATGATTGGCAAGAATTTTTTATAGGGATGTTATTCAAGTCTCAAAATTGAAGAAAAATTATACTGTCCTGAATTTCTATATAAAGGTTTCCTTAACCCTCTCGCTACGGCAGATTCGAATCCTTTTGCTGAACTGGCGCCTACGTTGTTCGATCTCAAAGAGTCAAAGTTTTGTACAAACAAGAAAAAACATTCTGAATCAAATATGATCGGATATTTGAAAGCACGGCAAACACTGAGTACGCGAAAATACAACCGAGAGTCAAAGAGCAAATTCACGATGAGTATTTGCATGTAAAGATTCGCAAGCTCGGAGGATGTTTCATTACCCCAATATAAATGGGTCTGGCACGAAAAGGTTTTACTGTCAGAAAAGGAATAAAGAATGGTCCAATTACTATAATATAATGCAGCGACAGTGATTAAAAAATTTTGTCAAATTTTGATCAAACTATTACTTCCTCTTTTCAACTCCTTTCTGTTTTTCAAACTTCCACGATATAAACGACATTTTTGGAAGCTCCAATGCAAGTGCAGGTCTAATTAGACATAACCATCCGAAGATACGAATAATTGCTCGAAATGGATATAAACGTATCCTCCATTATTAACGATATTAAATGCACATAAGTGCAGGAGATCACGTCGATATTTCAGAGTCGAACGATTCCATTCTCAATTAAAAATTTCATCAGGCTAGTAAGCTCCGGCAAACACCCAAGCAAGCAGACCCATCTAGAGGTAAAGTAGGTCTCATCATTATCGTTGGTGGGAAGAGAAGGACGTTACGGGAGTCTAATTTCTTTTCTATGCGGTTGTAACGGAGCAATAAGGAAGCGAGTGTCGTACATTTGGCCGTGGCGGTCCTTTCGCATCTCCAGTCGATATTACAGGGAAGCAGCCACACATGGGTTATACCGCAGGGTAGTCTAAAGAGATAATATTGCTTCCTGCTACGGAAATACTGGCGGTGTGCCAAATGAAAATAGATAAAAGATCAAGGGGATAGGTTGGACTGGAAAGTTGGAGAGGAGAGGGAAGAGAAGAGGAGGAGGAAGCATTTCTATACTACAGAGAGAATATGGGTTGGGATACCGCACCGCGTGTGTAGCCATACATAATGCCTGTGTGTTCTTCGAGTACGGTATGTATAGATGGGATCCATACGTATGTGGAAAAACTTGCAAACGTCGAAGAAGTACGTGTGGGTCCAGGAGATTCTGTAGTGTTGTATTGGGAAACTGGAAAGCTCACAGTTATGCGCGCACCCGTACGATTGGAGTCTGAATGTGAATATGTTGTGCATAAATATTAAGTGACACGCGGTGCAAGCTCACATATTGTTCCGATGCCGTCACGAAGCTTTTGGGAGCACCGTAATTTTGTTCCTGAAAATTCGTAGGCTTTGCACTCGTAGCTGCTGCTATGAGTATCTTGACTTAACGTCATTAATCCTTTCGCTACTGTTCGTGTCTACAGATACCAGTACAGCAAAGAATTCAAATCTGCTGTAGCGAAAGGGTTAATTATTTATCAAGCCTATCCGCTCTATTTTCATTAAATTTGCATTAAACGACTTGAGTATCCGGACGATGATAAGACGATGTCGACAATATAAGATTGCAAGACTGTGTGCGAAGGAAGTGACGCCAGAGCTACGCGTTAATCAACGGGCGTTCGTGGAATTACTACGAGAGTCGTCTAGTGGGAAGGCAGGGTAAATGGGATTCCTGAAAGAGGATGCTAATTCGAAATGGTCTTTGTTTCTGTTAAGTAAAGACTTCACTAGTCTGAAGGGTACTGCTTGTGGCATTTAATTCCGTATCCAGGAAGGACTTTGTACGGCATCGTACGATGCTAGCTAGAAAAACTGGAACGCAAAAGCTCCGTGACGTGTCGTTCGTTTTCTTTTTGCAAAACTTTGTGACATCAAAATAGCCTAAAGGATGGTAAACCGTACAGAGTTAATGTATTGTCCAGAAGGAATGAAAGAATTGCATGTAATTCTGACTCATATTGTAACCTACTACTTGAGAAGGTGATGGTTTACTGCACGATTCTCTGTAGTCTGAAGAAGTATGGATTTTGGGCGGTTCTTACCTTTTTCTCGAATTCATCTCGTAGAATGCGCTTTTCTTTGTTCACCTCGGCACAGATAAGAGCCTCGATCTTCGCTTGATTAAAATCATCACCCGATGCCTTCAGTGTACTCTTGAGCTTAGCTTCTTGTATTGTCTAATACAAAGAAACGAAAACAAAGGTCATTCATTTATTTGATGTGTATAGTCAGGTCAAAAAAGTTGGAAGAAGTGTTATTACGTACCTCGAGTCTCTCCAGATCCTTTTGTAAATTGTTGATCTTGTTATACATGTGAAGAACGAAGAGATCAAATGAATCTTCATTAACGGAAAGCTTTTTCTCGTGGATGTTGATATCTGGGAAAAGAATCTGCAACTCCTCATTGAAGTTCTGCCGTGCTTTCTCGACTTGCTTCCAGAACTTCTCGGTGATCCTTGACGACTGAACTTCTTCATCGTACTTTTTTTTGGATTCATCGACGTCGTCGAGAATCTTCTTCACGTTTCTCCTAGCGACAGTCTTCGTAACAGGTGGGGCATCGAACTTGGGATCGTCGATAAGGTTGAACATACGTCTCAAAGAGTCTACCGCCTCCCCGGCATATAACTCTGCCTCCTTCAGAGCCTCCTTTCTTTTCTCTGTGGCTTCCTTTAACCTGAAATAGAATCATAACACTAATTATAAAGAAAATAATTTTATATTATTCATTATTACTCTACAAACTGTTTGATTACAAACCTATCGTGGATATGACCACCTATCGTGCCTCCTGTACTCTCCACGACCTTAATGACGTCTTTATTGTAATCCTGAATAGCACAGATAGCCTTGTTGTACGCTGCTATTGCTTTGGATGCCGCCTGACCACAAAATGCCTCTAGTTCAACCAAATTAGCAGGCATCAACTCAGCAGGCACATCTTTCGGAGGGGGAAGTGGTTTTTCGGCGACTGATTAACACACGAAAAAGAAAATTCACAATTTATCCTGATTGGATCACCCAATATTGTGGGCGTGACAAAACTTGCCGCCAATAGAAATACTTTTGTTAAGAATGTTGTGTTAAGTATGCGCAGTCAATACGCACCGACTTGGATTGCTTCTCCTTTTTCCTTGCTCAACCGGATCTCGGAGTATGGTTCATTGATGGGTGGTTCCTTCTTATCAACCAACGGTTCAAAAGCTGGTTTTGGCGCTACAGCACACACGAGTGATTGTTATAAATGGATTAGTTGGTATTGTTAATGACGACGATAATTATTAAATATATGAAGTATTAAGCGACTAGCTAAAACCAAATCAATCATATGTGGTATTTTGAATGAGAAATAAAATCATGCATGTTTGTCTACTAGCTAAAAACTACCACTTTTGTTTTTAATTTTAGAAACTAACAATTTGCAAGATTTGGATTCGGATTGAAGGATGTTTAGACGTTAAAGGTAAAAAGGAAGGGTCAGGGCTCACGTATGTAATCATCGATAACTTTCGTGCAGTCTATTTTCTTGATAACCTGCTGACCTTCTTTGGGTGGTGCTTGTCCGAAGAAGAGGTCTAGTATCCTGAAACAGAAAATAACGTGATATAATTAGTTATGTTGAAGTAATATAACTTTTACTTATTATAAAGTATTTACTTACGTCTGCTTTAGTGTTTCAAAAAAGTTGCGAATGAAGTCAAAATATGTAGAGTCTTCCTGGAAAATGACCTGAATAGCATGATCTGTACCAGGAATCCATTCTTCCAAGGTTGCTCGGAACTCTGAATTCTTCTTAGCAAATGTTAAGATACCAATGGCGCTCACTGTTACAGCACCCAGAGTTATCAAACCACCAGAGCCTCGAGTCTTCTCACTTTAATTTCATGTAGCAATAAGAGAATATATATATAGTTGTGTACATTTATTTTAGCCGCAAACATGCATCTGTTTACTATAATTATACTGCAGAGTATTGCAAGAAAAATAAAACTACACATATTTTAATTTACATCTGATAGTAAATTACCATTGAATAACAAAAAGTAAAATTATGTAGAAATAGATTGATTGAATACATACATATTTTAAAAATGTTATTAATAATAATATCAATTGTATTCTTTTAATAAAATCCACCACCATTTCAATTTGCATATGAAATACCTTTTCGGCGATTGGGTCGAATACTTAGGTCCAGAAAGTCTGGACATAAGTCTGACATCTTTGCAGAGCCTAAAAAAAGACATCCTTAATGGTTATGTATAAAAACTAAAATTTATAATTTCATTATGTATTAATAAGAATTTGTTTTTTCATAAGCTAAATATTGGCTAAATATTGGCTACATATTGGCGTTCAAAAATAAGAGTATCAAAACTAATGAAATTGTTCTTATAAAACAACGATGTAATTATTTGGTAACAATTTCATCAATGACCTTTGCAGTATACTTTGTTTGTACGATCTTGATGTTAAGATAAATAAAGATAAATCAAATACAAATTATATATAAAAAATATAACAATACTAATCTTATTAAAAGTCACAGAAAAGGATGGACACAGAATTAGGAACATTTTCAAAATAGTCTTACAAAAACTTGACAGATAGACTGATGCTCGATATACATATTGTGACAATTTGTGGCTCACCTGCCTTCTGGTTCACATTTTACACGGGCACGCGTTTCATAGTACCTGGCCGTTAAATAAAGTCTTGAATAACCGTGTTTTTTAACCTGAAATACCAAAAGTATCAATCATTCCTCCTGGAATTATGTAAGCTCCTAATTATAAGCCATCTTGTCACATGAAACGCAATCTTGATAGAATTCGCAAGATTATTCACTGACAACTCACAAAATTTTAATTGCGCACGTAACGAATGCTGGTGAAAATAAATCCGTAGTTTTATGTACATCAACACCTCAAGAAATGTTGTAAACTTCGAAAACAAATAGCAAAGGTTCTACACAACCGATGTATGGCACTATGTCGTGAAGTAAGTTGTTATGCATTTCCTGACCGTATTTTAAAATGAAAAAGTATACTGCATTCTCAGTAGAACTACACTACGTTGATAAATACCGAAAATAATTATTTTACATACCCGATTTAGACCGTTGCACGGAAATTTTAATCCAATTCGGAACATCTTTCGGGTGGCCGGTCAGGCAGCCAAGGAAAAAAGGGAACGACGGCACAAAACAGCTGGTCACCGGCGGAATCAGGCGGAACTCAGTGAAAAGAAGAATGTTGCGTATTGTTGGTGCAGCGTTTAGAGGTGAATAATTAATGAACTTAGTAAAAATTTTTATTATTTTTTATATCACTGTTAAAATAGAGGTACGAGTTTCATTATTGCGCAACAGAACGACTAATTCACATCCTGATTCATCTACGTATTAACGATAATGTTTTTGAGGTTAAATTTCACGAGACTATTCAACCATTTTGTCTTCCTGTCAGAAGGAATGGGATTTGAACTGTATACACCAGCGCTTTTTTAAAACTTCGAAATAAATTGAATAATTTTTTTCGCTTGTTTTTCTTTAACTTACATGCAATTTCATGTATATTCTGTAAATTTGTTAATACTTTTTTCTGTCTGTTATACAATCTATATTTATATAAACGATATTATAGTCATACTGTATCCAAGTATGTTAAAAATTAATTTTCCTTTTCAGAGGCGGGTTTTCGTGCACTAGGAGCGAGTTCCAAAGCACTGGCACCAATTAACGCAAATAATTTAGCACAACTTCGATGCTTGAGTATATTTTCTTCTCAGATACATGCTCAATCGAATACTGTTGGAAATATCCAAAATAAAACTTTACTAAGGTACAGACTAATTTTCGAGACGAATGATATTTATGTAATCGTTACAAAAATAGAAGTATTTTGTATTTCTGTATTTACATTTATTAGCCCACCACTGACATGCAGAATTCTACCGGTTGTGTCGCAGCCAATGCAACCAACAGTGAGGACAGTTACAAAATTCTCCTTGAAGAAAGGAAAGCGAAAATCTGTAAAGACTGTTCTTAAAAGATTTTTTAGGTTACACTGGTATGGTTGTTACTTGACAAATTCTTCAAGCATTATAAATAGGGTCATACAGTAATTACTTTCATTTTTAGGGGCATATGGATCCGCACGAAGTCGGGACGGCATAAAAGACTTTGGAAAAAAAGTTACAACCAAAAACGTCGCTTGCGTCAACATGTTTTTACAAATTCTACCCAATCCTATTTACTGGATAAGATGGTTACAAACTTTTGGAAAAGACCAAAATATTATGTGGACGATCCCTACGCCCCATATCATCAAAGAGAAGAATTTTGGATTACTAGAAAAGCCCCCAAACCCTAAATAACCCTATATTCAATTTCGTCGACAATACATTCATGTAAAATTACCTTTAGTCATTTTCTTTTTTCTTTAATGTTATACCCTGGTTTTAACTGCTTAAGTTTTTATCTCAGTGCACAAAGGGATACATACAGATAAAATAGTGTCAATATCAGTGGATTAAAAAAAATACCACAGAAAATCAGTTTCATATTTTCAGACTTTTATTGTAAAAAGACATCCAATTAGACAGCAATTGGAGCTGGTGGAATAGCGTCTGGCTTTGAAACCTTAACGTCCGAGGTTGGATGTAACGGAAGAGCTTCATCCTTTGGTTCAGCCACTGAAACATTGTCTGGCAGTGGTTTCCTTGGTCCCGTTTTGCCCGTCTCATCCCACGGCAACATGATCTTTACTTTGATTCCCAGGACACCTTAAATTGGAATTGATATTGTAGGTACATAAAATTGCTATATTATAGTTTGTTATTCAGTTGTTATGTGGAAACTTACCCTGCCTAAGAAGAACGTGTCGAGTAGCAGTGTCTACATAGTCATTAATGGGTTCACCAGAATGGATCATTAAACCATCTACAAACTTCATAGATTTTGCACGCTGACCACGCAATTTTCCACTAACAACTACTTCACAACCTTTGGCACCAGACTCCATTATAAAACGGAGTACACCGTAACAAGCTCTGAGAAAAGAAAGAATAAAGGATTAAATCATTAAAGAAACTTACTCAATAATAAAAATAACAAAATTATTTTTTTTTTAAATAATGTACACACCTTCTAACAGCCAGCCCTCCAATTAGCTTGTACCGCAGAGACTCAGCTTGTGCAATGGCACAAAGACCTCGCATTGCAACCTTTTCTGCATACAATTCAACAGTGTGTTCTTTGAAGTTGAACCTTTTTTGTACAACGGACGTCAATTCCCTAATTCTACGTCCCTTCTCCCCTAGGACACTCTGAGTGTGCGTTGCCATCAGAATAATTTCTGTGCGAGTAGGTGTAACTCGCACTTCAACTCCAGAGTAGCCATCTTCGGCAAGCTCTCGAGTAAGAAACTCATTGAGCTCAGCCTTAAAGATACCATCTCCTACAAACTACAAACAAATTATACATGAAATACAATAGTAAAGATTGAAAAGTTGTCTTCTATATTTATATGCAGTTCAGTATATTAAAACAACGCCAGCAAATACTTGTTAGTGACACTACCCAACAATAAATATTCTCATATGCGTTTTCTAATAAAAATATGAGAATTATAAAAATAATTAAGCTTATAATCCGTAGCACAACTTTTATTATGTAACACGAATTTAAAACGAAGAAGGAGTATGATGCGTGTACACAATAAATACATGATTAACAATTATGGTTATGGCCGACTGGTAGCCATGCCGTCTAGTAACTCCACATGGATTTTTGAAAAATTCGTGTAACAAATGTGATACAACACTTGATCCGAAAGAACAGTGAAATTATATTTATAGCAAAACACAGAATACGATAACAAAAACACTAACCTTTCGTTTCTTCGAAATCGAACGTGCAGCCATTTCTAACAGTGTCCGACTCCGTCCAACGCCGGCATGGAAAAGACATTCAACAGTGCTGACGCCTAGTGCCAAAATTGTCCCCTCCCCATTAAACCAGAAACAAATAGTAATATCCCTATGATATTGCGTATGTAAGTAAGGGACAGTAATTTACGTTTACCACGTCATAGGTAGCTACACATTTCTAATTGCATCGTGGATAGCGCAAAGGGAGAAAGTGACCTTCAGTAGTCTGAATATTAAAAAAGTTCGTCAGGGTGTTCAACTCTTCCATATTGTTAGTGTATCGTGTGCACGATGTCAGAATGTTATCAGTGTTGTAGCGTCAGCTGGAATTTGAGAGGGGTTACACTGTCAGCTTACGGGAGGCTAGCTTGTCATGGAATGAAATCACGTGTCGTAGCACCCGTGATTCTCACACTGTGCGAGCTGCATATCACACCTGGGTAAAAGAGGGTCGTACTTCTTCACAGCCATGCACTGAGCGAGAAGACCGGCAGTAGATCCGCGCTTCAACTTCAAGTCATATATCTTCTGCTACAGCCCTCGTACAGAAATGGCACTCGTCGATAACTAGGAAAGTGTCCGTGCAAACACTACACCGCCCTTTACAAGCGACACGGTTGATAGCGCGGCGTACTCTCCAGCCATTGCCTCTGATCGTCAGACACTGTCGCGAACGCCTCGAATGGTGCCTTACGTCAAAACTGATGGACGAACTGACAGCAAATTGTCTCCTCTGACAAGTCACGGTTCCGTCTAGGAGTTGGGGACGCACACGGATTTTGATTCGTCAGGAACGAGAAGAATGTTTACAGAAAGCGTGTAAGCCTGGCACCTTGAGATAAGCGTAATGGTTTGGGAGCAATTGCGTACGAAGAACAGTCCCATCTCCTAGACGTCCAGTATTTGACGATTTCCAGGTTCTACATTTTAGCAGAATAACGCTCGTTCACATGCTGTAATGACGGTACAAGCCTTCCTCACCCAGGAGCATATTCCAAGGCTTCCATGGCCGGTTCGTCCATCAAATCTTAACCCGATCGAACACACATGGGACATGATCGGTCGACGCTTTTGGCATTATCCATACCCTCCCAGTTAATTAAATAATTCTTCAAGCTACCATTCAGCATCTGTTCAACTCCCTCGCCCACCGTGTAACCACTGTACTCCACGCTGCCAGTGACTACACGCGGTACTAACGATGCTCATACCTACGGATTAAGTGCTGCCCTGGTGAGTTCAGTATTCTTTATATATGACCTACTTTTATATGAAGTTTTGTTGTAATATCAGTTCGCGCTTTTGAGATTGGAGGGGGGAGAAGAAACTTTTGACCAGCAGTGTATAGCAATCAATAATAAATATTACATAAACTTATATCCGAGGATATTTTCATAACTTTTCTTAACTATTCTTTCAATCACGATGGTTAATCTAATCATTAGTATTTATCTCAATAAACTATTAAATCAGATGGACACACAACAGTGATGATAAGTGATAACAAATTAATTAGATTCGTAATATTAAAAATATTACTTATTTATACAATTCATATAAATGTTTAATCGTTTCGAAAAGAATTTCAAAACCTTCGACTAATTATCCTCGAAGACAGTCGAAAAAGGGTCATCAAAATCGTCCATATCTTTATCGGGTACAGTTAGGCGTCTCCCTTCCAATTCTAGCGAATGGCTAGAACGTCGTTACGGCTTCAGTCCGTGCTCGTCTTTCCCGGCGAGCGTTTCCGGCCTAACGTGACACGAATATATACGCTTTTTACCAGAATCCAGCATCACGTGAATTCCAATTGAATTATCATTCATCAGGGAAAATGCCACTTCGCGGAAAGTTGCGACTCTTAAATAAAGCAATTCTAATCTCAAGAGGTTCGCCAAACGATAAGGTGTCAAGTACTGGGACAGCGACGCAATTGGCCTGGATTGCTGTTAGGCATTTTTCACGCAGCCACACGCTCGATATGCGGTAAGTCGAAGTCGCTCCCGGACCGGCACTATTGCGCAATGTGCGTATATACCGACCCGATACATTAGTTAGGTTAAGAAAACATTCTTGATATACGTAAAGAAAAAAGTATTTGATATAATTCAATTCTGTACGGCCATAGAAAAGATTTGTACGATTTTAAAAATACTACGTCATCACTACGTTTAACGATTCAGTCTGTAGGAAAGTACATGTGGCAAGAGAAGATTAATCAAGTCGAATTAGCAGTTGTCATAGGTAAACTACGTTACCTGTATTATTCACAGCGGAATTACATGATCTAAATATTTGTGTGATCGTGACGTTTATTTAGGGTTAAATAAAAATATAGTGTTGATAGTGAAAAGCCTTAAGTATGTAATTTCTTTCGGCGTAGTACTGTGTGAATAATTTTTTTTTCCAGAATTAAGAATTTTTGCGTTTTTAGGTTATCAATACGCATACAGGCCGTGATTACTTTCAGGTGAAATTTATTCCTTAGGATTTTTCAGTGTGACATTTATTATGATTTGTTATATAAATTTATTACAGTTTTCAATAAATCAACTATTGATGTCAGACCAGTTACATATCCGTCTTATGGTCACGTACCACATTTTGTATAACACATGAAGTTTCCTATGAGCTACTATGAGCAGAAATCGTTACTTTTTCCATAGTAATAAAAAAATTAAATGTAATTGTAACTTGGCGACGAAACTAATTACGCGAAATTGTGTTTTACAATAATTCAATGCTGCTAAGTGAAATAACTGATAAAAGTTCGCGTTGAATTATCATACTCAAAAATATTATTGAAAATGCATATTTTCGGAAGTTCGTGTATGAAATAAGAAAAATTCGAAAAATAGTATTCTATTATTATTATTGACAATATTTTATATTTACAGATTCGTCCAGTTCGTAAACAAGAATGGCGGCGGCCCTCAGCATTTGGGGGTGCAGCTCAAACAGGGTGGAGATATTATCGCTATGTCGGCGATCGACTCTCAAATTCCAAATAATCTGAGAAAGTTCCTAGAAGGTGGAGACGATCTCTTGAAAAAGGCCAAAAGGTAATCACATCTCCAATAATTATGTTTATGGCATAAACGAGAAAAAAAATTTCAATTTTGAACTAAAAATAATTAAAACTAAAAAAAATTACGTCGTGCCGTTCGACACCTCGTATCTTTACATTTTTATCGCTAAACTGTAAATCGTAGGGAAAGTCATAAAATTGACAGCTATGATTGACAGTTATTTGCTATATCCCTACCATACAGTGCCAACGAATCACGCACAAAGTTCACAAAGAATAATTAAATGCAATTGATTTATTCAGTTCGATTAGAAAAAAAAATGTTATATGGTAAAGACTATAATTTTTTTCATAAAATACAATTTTACAAAATATGATTCGTGCAATTAGTTGAAAAAAAAAAATCAATATTTATCAATGCAAGGTTAACATGAAAATGATGGCCTAAGCACCCTAGTTTATTACCACCTTATCATTTTATATTTATGACATAAATATTTCCCAATACGTTCATATTATTCGTTCTAAAGTCTCTGAGATCGTCATACGTTTTACTTAAAAATTGAAAACAATATATATATATGAAATTCCTCATTATAAAATATCTTCGTTTTCCCAGGAAAGACGATTTCGACATTCGTGCTGCCTTAGAGAGGTTTGTGTCTTGAGTCCAAAGACATTTCCAAACCTGTTTTCATTATTGGTTGACTCTTTCGATTCTCTGATGATATCAATTTTTCAGTTAAGAATGTACATACAATAGACATTATTGTCTCGATACAAACTTTCCCATGTACAAGTCCAACGTACAAAGTATTTTCAAAGACAAAATCATAGACTATTTCACGTCACGCAGGAGTCAACCAATGGTTCTTCTCTTGACCTTATTACACGAACCTCCCCTTATTATGTCTGCAAGGAGGTTATCTGATGTTTTTGAAACCGACTCACAAGAAACGCAGCTCACCCCAGTGGTACTTTATTGAGACTACCTGGTTTTTTCCTCCGGGAAAAAAACATTCTTACTATATAGAAAAACAATATCTACCCCCTCGCATCTAGAACTACTGGGAATCTTGTGTAACTTATGAATATAAGCTGGTGGAAAATGTCTGCCGGTTATTTAGCTTGTCCAGCTCCTAGCTTGTTGATTAGCATTGAATTAGAAAGTAATGGTTACTTTCTACCAAAGTTTGATTAAACGATAACCAATAGATGGTTGGAATGATAAATAATGATAACATGGTTTATGCATACTTAAAATGAAAATTGACGTAATTTGACAAAAATTTGTATACCTACTATGTGATCATATATAAACTTTTAACGAGCCATGATTACAACGTTATCCAATTCTTATAGTTAGATGTCACGTATCGCTGTTGATTCTATTATCGCATTTGCTTTTATAGTACTTTAATTCAAAAATTGATAAGCAAGATAATATACAGTATGTTACGTGATAACAGCTAAAAATTATTTAATCTTGATTTTACATGAATCCATAATGTCCTGTTGTTCTTTTTCTAATACGTAATTTCATGAAAGCTTTTTAGCCGTGTCGATTGTATCTCTTTTATTTGTTGTTCTTGAAACATCCAAGCAATAAAATTATCCTCTTGTAAAATAACCAGTTACTGTTTTAGTTATTATACCCAGCGGTTAAAGCAGACGCGTCTTTGGTTCAGTCAAGGCAGTCGACACGAGTGAAATGTATTGAAAGGTTACATAACGAATTTCCTTATCGTTTGAATACTATACAGATGTGCCACGTATAGATTACAGGCACTGTTGTACATTATATACAGAGGTCTTCAACCTGAAACTAGTTTCGTTCGATCGTATACCTTTAATGTGTAGAAGAAAGAAGACAAAGTATTTACTAGAGTGAATAAAAATCTGTCAGACATTTTTCAGAAGAGAATAAAAAAAAAAGATTTTGTACAAAGAAGCAAATAATACGTAATAATACATAAAATACGCTTATATAAAAACTTGAGCATGTTTTACAATATTTTTTGTTACTTAACAGTCATAACAATATGCACGTATTTATGCATCACTGTGGTTTTTTTCCACGACATGACAAACATGCACTTAAACTTGTTCCAGTGGCTTTTGTAAGAACGTTGCATGGAATTTGAAAAGATTATACTTACGCAATAAGCACATTAAAATACAAGTTTACATAAGATAGTTTTTGTTTTATAAAAGAAAAATTGTATTTTTTTTTTCTATACGTGTATATAAGAATTAGCTATGGATTTCTCGACAAGAAAAAGCCATCGCGTGTCTTTTCACGGTCAGTGGAAATGACAATAGAATAAACTTGACCAGAAATAATTTATTTACAGAATAGTAGCTGAAGGCCGCAGTGTGATACCGGAAGCAGATGTCAATTTTCTAGCACCAGTTATTCGAATGGACAAACTAGCCTGCGTGGGTCTCAATTACAGTGGACACTGCGCAGAGCAGGGTCTGGAAACTCCAAAAAATCCTGTTATATTCAATAAATTTCCCAGCAATATTATTGGCCCGTACGACGACATACATTTGCCAAAGATATCCGACGTGAGTATAAGACAAATCTCTGATAACAGATAATAAGTTGAGAAACTCGTATGATATATGTGCATTGCGAAATAACGTTTTGTTAATATTTCAACACAATATAGAATTGTATGCTATTTTCAATTTATGTATAATTAAGCACGAGTTTGGTCACAGATAAGTCATGATTAAGATATACATTCATGAGTTCAGGACAGTCTTTGACCTAGCGATCAGTTATTTTTAGTTGACTCTTCAGCCAAAACGCACGTTGCACAAAGAGTTAATGAACTTTTGATCTAAATACTGCAGTGCTATTTTGGTAGACGGATGTGTTTTGTTAGAAAGTAATGTTAAATTGAAAAAATGTTATATTACAGAAAGTCGATTGGGAGGCTGAATTGGCTATTGTGATTGGAAAAAAATGCAAAGGATTGGATAATCACGAGGCCGAGGATTATATCTTTGGTTATACAGTAGCCCAAGACATTTCGGCACGTGATTGGCAAAAGGGAAAGCGTAATGGTGGTCAATTCCTCCTTGGAAAAGCAATGGACACTTTCTGTCCCTTGGGACCAGTTGTCGTTACCAAAGAGGCTGTTTGCGACGTTCATAATCTCTCTGTAAAATCATGGGTTAATGGAAAGCTTAAACAGAATGGGAATACCAGTGAGCTCATCTTTAAGCCCCGCGATATCGTTGCATACCTTTCGCAGTAAGTACGCTCATTTAAGTATTGTTATAGAGGAGATAAATGTACTGACATTTAAGTAAGGTATGAGCTATGTGTGTTTACTATTTTCATTATATTTATAGGTTCTTTACTCTTCTGCCAGGAGATGTGATTCTTACTGGAACACCGGCAGGAGTCGGATTTGCGCGTAATCCACCAGAATACCTTCAGGTATTATGTTTGAAGAAAGTTATTGACGAATTACGTTTCTTTTTTATTATTTGATTTAATTAATTACTGTTTTCTTTCTTTTTCTGTTACTGCAGAAGGGAGACTGTTTAGAGACTGAGATCGAAGGTATTGGACGTCTGAAGAATAATGTTCTCTGATGAGGAGTACAACCGTAACGTAATACGTTTTGGTTTCTTATAACTTAAAAGTTATACTACCTGGGGGACATCACGATCTTTTAAGTCCAACAGCTCGTGCTAAGATCTCGTGTGTTTGCAATACAAGTTTGTAAAGTTATTCAAGTGAAAAATTTAATGCGATTTTAATGCCATAGCTTAAGTAATTTGTATCATCTGACAAAAAATACATCTTTGCCACGATCATAGGTGCTAATATCAAATTGTTCTTCTGACGTTACACGTGTCACACACTGTGTATCATAAGTTTTATAATTATACATACATATAATATTATATATATAATTCGTACCGTTATTCCCTCGTCGAAAGCGTGTAGATTAAACGCATCAATCTCGTAAAAATTATTGTAATGTTTTCTGAAAGGCACATAGTTACGGATTGGATGCGTGCGTTTGTTGGAATATTGCCGTAGCGACATCTGTGGTAAAGTACACGAACTATTCAGTCGATACAATAGATTATCTTGTAACAACACTAGATACTGTCGGTAAAGTCACTAGTTGCGCTCCGCCGGTAGCATACCATGTGAAAACAGCGTCGCGTACGTCGACACAGTAGATTAATAATTTCGGAAAGAGTACACGGAAAGACCCTAATTTAAAGAATCTTCGCTATGTGGCGTTACTAAACCAAAACGTACAGCAATCCCATTACTCAAATGTAAGATATGTAAATAAAACTTACAACAGTCAAGTAATTACAATAGTAGCAAACTTTTACAAAGAATATCAAATCAGAGCTATATAATTTAGTATATTTCTTATGCAAAACAACCCGGATCTGGTTACATTCCCATTATAATCACACGCAAAATTCATAAATGCAATATGCATAATATATTCCAATCCGTATTAACATCAGCGTGGGTATCATACATAATCACTTCTAAAAATCAATCTCAACGAACGCAATCCTGTGAAATAACAGCTCTAAAGCAGTAAGAAAAAAAAAAAAGAAACAAGGCTCCACTCACACCTGCCAAAGTAAAGCCAGAAGGCATTAGTTACGTCCAATTAAATTCGTTCTAGTCACCCATTTCAAGAAGAGCGTCGAAGAGAACAGGAAGATTTTCGACCCTTGGACATAAAGGGAGCACGTGGTCGGACCCCAAGAGACCGAATAAAGTAGCGTCCACTTACAAAGTTCATTAAAAGCTGCTTGGCATTATTGACTACATGTGACGGCCATTGCTACTGAAGGAACGGGACCCCCCGTCGATCCCAACAAAGGCCCGTTCAATGGGACCTAATTCGCAACAATGACTTCTTCAGCCATATATTAATGGTTAGGAGGGCATTCAGCGGGGTGCATTGTGCGACATATCGTATGCTACACCTATATAATCATCACAACCAACCAACTACAGATGCGACTGGTTTGCAATGCGACTCAATTCCGGGATGACAAATCGCTCATGAAACATTGTCCTGGGTTATTAAGGCGCGTCATGGATTTAATGGCGCCGTTGATTTCGATAGGGGTGCGAAAGTAATCATTATGAATAACGTTAATAAGGGTGGATAGTTGCCTGCTCATTTTTTCAAATTTATTCATCACATCTACTTCTCTCATTGGCCAGGCAAAAAATATCAAATACTAACCAAAGGTACTACGTAACTAAGTATATCGGCTCGGATGCACCCCTAAGAATTTTTTCTCGTGTACTCACCCCCGACCCCTCGTCCAGCAACATTTTGTGACCAATTTGGAAACATCTTATCGGCACTTGGTGTGATTTATCGGACCAGATACTTTAGACCCTACGGAAAAATTTTGGTCTTATCACGCAACGATCTGTACCGACTATGGGGGTGATCTTATCTGTTACTCTATTAAGAAACATCCTGATGATATAATCCCCTTGTTAGATTATATTATGTGACAAATGATGATTTATATTAATTTAGATAAGACCAGTCACATGTAATTAAGTAAAGGGGTTGTACGTTTGACGTTAGGTTAGAAGTGGGGGCGGGGGGTAGTCGATAATCGGAAATTCTTCCATGCATTTTTTTAATATAGACTGTAAAATATGATACTCGTAATGTTAATTGGGCAATAATAAATGAATTTGAGTTTATCGTTTCAAAATTTGAAAAATACTGATTACACGAATTCGTTTAATATTTTTTTTTAATCTCTAGAGAAATCCGTTTGATCGTCCGTGACGTATCTTGCGAAATAGAAATAATGAATTTTATCAAAATCATGCGTTTCGTACAATAACATGTGGTTGGCATAGCCAATACATATGGGTCGCCACTGTACCTATACCAGTCATTCAAACTCTATAGAATGGATCTGAATTCGATCAATGCAATCAATTCGAATGTAATCGCTCGACCGAAACCACTTTTGGAAATTGAATTTTCGAAATTAAAAACTTAACACTCATCCTAATACATCAGGATAGTCCAGCCCTGTATATCGTATATAGAAGATAAATGTATTATTATTATTAAATTTCTAACGATTATTACCCAATATACCTAAATATAGTGAATCCAAGTAAGGCTTAGTATGTTAATTGAAAAAAAAAAAAATTTTCAACGACTAATAAAAAGTCATAAAAATTTGACATGATCATCTTATTACTATGTTAATTCGTGTAATATAAATTATGTATAATTTTATATGTGTATCTGAATCTCCAAATTATTTAATAAACCCATCGAATTTTTGGGATTTGTCATAAATACGTAGTCGCTAATTTAAAGAGATACGTGATTCCATGTATAAGACGGTTGCTTAGTCAGTGTCGTGTCGTTTTTCTCCTTGTGTTTCGTCCTGCTGCTTTATTGCGCGTTTTTCCCCTGGGCACGCTGTGCTTTCCTGTCTTTATCGACTTTTCAAGTGTAAGGACCATGGCGTCGGGGTACACGCCGTAAAAAGCTAACGCCTTGTCGAATAACATGAAAAGTACTGACGCAATAGTACAGCTTATAGGTTACGTGTAACGAAGAAGATGAGTTTTGCCGACACTGGAAACTCGAAATTTCACCATGCAAAAGAGTTCGCTTTGCAAAGCGTGAAAACTGTTGGACGATTTCTAGGGGATACCTGGTGGGAGAACAAAGGAAACGAAAAGTGTGGCTTTTTCCCACAGAAGAGACTGAACAATAACGGGACTCAATGGATGCTGGTTACTAGCAGTATTACGGGTGTCATTTGTCAAGTATCCTGACAAGAAGTAAGAATGGGCCTTATGTTCGAAATTCGTTAACCCAGTTGTACCGGGAACACGATGGATAAGCTCGTGGTTCACTATTGGATATAGAACTTTGTATTTTGTATAGAAATGAAAATAATATTCGAATGTTTAGAAAACGATGCAATTTTTGTAGGTTAGAATTTTTTTTACTTTAATCGAAAGTCGCGTTTCATTTATCTAGTCAAATTTCAGGAGATAAATTCATCTTAAGAATATCATCTCAGATTGGTCCAGCGCTATAGGTATATTATACGAGGGAGAGATATTTGGGTGAAAAAAAATGAAAAGTCAAAATTCGTTTTCTAGGAAGCAAGGCTAGATGGAGGCACGAAGAACTAACGGAACATGTGAAAAAGAATAAGAAACTGAGAGAAGGAAATGTGAGATTTACGACGAGCTACCGAAGAAACACGGCAATGAGGTTATGTATGGTAGAGAAAAAAAAAAACAGTTCCAGAATCCACAGGATCTGTGGCAGGTTTGAACGCAAACCCTAAAGGACATAGAATGACAATCGCCCGGCACGATCGCATAATTTCCAGTAAGCGCGATGCGCCAGTCTTCCCTTCTTTTTCACGGACACCTGCATATATCCTGTCCACCTAGTGTGCACTGGGCTCGTTTCAGGAAACCGTTACAGTCATTGGGGACAGATTCTACCTAATAAAGACATAATTCTACGAGATAGAATCTCTCCCTGGCATGGCTCACCTTTTTTTACGGTCCTCCTTCATCCTCCAATTCGAACGCCGTTCGAATGCTAATTACGCGCTTTACGGTCTCACTATTTTCCCAGGAGAGAAAGAGGGAATGGATAAAGCAAGAAAGAATTATTATACGAGCCAGCACCTTTTACGGTTACAGTTATATCTAGTGTCGAGAGATGCAAATACCTGAGTACGTAGAAAAAAGTTAGGTATGTGAAGACGCACGGAATTCTCTAATATAAATTGCCCAGACAGCACCTCAATTCCCAAGTCATCTTTAAGATGCTCAAAAGGCAACTTCTGAATTGAGTTACGTAATGGAACGGGAAATAAATTTGTTTTGTGCAGCTTTTAGTGTCGTTCGTTGATATGTGAATTCGTGGATAGTATGCGTAGTTCAGAAAATGGCCACCGGCAAACAGACGGGTTCACAAATCGCTGTCAAGATGGCAGGTCATTCGCGACTTAACAACAAGTTGATGAAACGATTAAAAGCGTAACGAGGAACTCCGCGGTTGCTGATGGTTGTTGTTATCCCGTTGACGGGATTCTGTCATGTCGAGAGCACTCGTAAATTTTCCCAATTCACATGTATGAGCGTGCGTCGTCCCAGGGGAGTGCTTAGTCACGGGGACAAGTCCCACGGGGTCCCATGGTAAATCTGTCGCTGTGGCGTTAACTGCAATTTGGAGGGTTGTAGTAGTATAGCGTTATGCCAGGATCGTTTCCTTCCTATTTATTTGTCTCCCTTGAAAAAGCCACGAAAGGGAAGTACGGAACGACTTGATAAAATGACGTAGGTAGAAAGGATCGTACGAACACTCGAAACTTGATAATAAGTCATTCATGGCGGACATGATTGTAACGCATGCGCATCCCATTTGTATTTAATTTCAATGTGAGAAGGTAACTATGTAAGCCATTTGTCTAATATTTATGCATCTGTCATCGAAATAATACAAAGGGAATGTACAGTCACGTCACGATGTTGGTATATTGCATAAATGATTTTGTTGAAAAATGAAGTTTGTAGAGGCATAGAAAAAAAAAATTAGTAATCAATGGGTGAGACTTACAGTACCGCGTGTCTGTCCCATTTGGATCTCATTTGTCACAGTATCAATATTCGTGGTGGTGCCACATCCAAAATGAATCCCACAAGCGAAACGCACAGGAAGCGGATAAATCCTTCACGGATGTAATGAAAGATTGAAGTAATATCCTACCGATTCATTGTTATTCCTTAGCAGCACAGAAAAGCAGTGTTCCGTCAACCCGTAACTCAGTGGCCACTTAGAACTGACACAGACGCGAACAATAAGAAGGCAGTTAACACGTAAACACGAGGATTAACATGCCCCCGGGATAATGGCGGAAAGCCAATCGATATTTATGGGTGGTCCTTTGTTCACTCCCGGTTTTGTAGAATGGACGGTGGTGCATCGCCATGAATATCAATCGAAAGTATACAATGATTTATGGAGAGCATTGAAAACGTGTGTGCCTCTACGTGTCACCGTAAGATTCCCCATTCAATCTCAATAAACCTCATATTTCCATCTTCCAGCAACAAACTAAATTTTTCCGAAACGCGAGACTCACGCCATCCACCGAGCATCTTGGATACGGTCAGTGCGTAATGCATGTCGGTAAAGAAGGTCCTGATGGTAAAGTGGATTGTTAAGGTTAGGAGGAGGAGCTCGCGATAAATAAACCTTAACCTCATTCAAGTAAGTGGTTATGTTTTTAACACGTGCTAGTGCCAAGCTTATACACTCTACCATAAGGAGCATAACCAGCAGACTGGTATCTACACGTACTTTTGCAAGCACCAGGATCGGCTCCACCACCAAGCATCGCCAGGAGTAACAGCAGCAACATAACCTATCCAGGTCTGCGCGGTCCCCGCACCATTCGTAACACGTTTATACACATTTAACCAACGGGAGAGGAGCAGGCAAACAGGCAGGCAAAGCTTCTCTCGTCGAGATGGGAGATGCGCCGACATAACCGATAAATAACAACGGCAACGAGCCTGTCAGACCCTTGTTAAACCTCGCGCTCTCCCGCACACGCTTACGCGGAACGCACGCACGCGCACGCATTAGAATACGTTTTAACACACTCGCCTTTAGGAGTTACAGATGCGTGGAGATTGCCAAGAAGGCGTAGGTAAAACCCTTGGGCAGATAGCGAAGGCTATACGTCCTGCGAGCACGAACAAATCACGCAATCAGTGAACTCGACGTGAGGTTATGTCTTTCTTAATTATTCTCACGATTTCAAGCTTAACCTATACGGATTAAGGTTGTACAATTGCGTGACAACTAAACTAAACGACTTTGATCGAGCTCGATTAATGTGTAAAGGCTAATCGGTTCGACATTAACGAGACCTGCTCATTCTGAGACCTCAGTGTTTACTGATGTACCTGTATTGCTTCAATCGGTAATTTGTTTCAAACACGCGATCGGTACTCTCGCTGCATTGCATTGAAAAGGAGACTTCATTCAACTAGTTCTATTATATTATAATTCTAATCACGTATTACTAAATGATTGTTTACGTCTATATCTAAGAAACAAATTTAAAATCCAATTACATTTCTCTGTAAACTAACGTTAACGTTAGTGCTCAGTCTTACAGTATAGAAAACAAAAGTATACCTGAATTTAGACTTTATCACTTTGAATATTGTCAATAAGCGCACATTCAAAAACTTCTTTACCGACAACATAACCTATTTCTCTAGCTCTAGTAATTTCGACCGACATACCCATAATCTACAGTGTTCCAATAATATTACAATTTATCCACAATTATCCAGTAACGAACTTTGTTGAGAATGAAATGTTTTTTTCCATAACTCTTCCTGAAATCGTATATACATACGGATATAGGCGTTCCACAGTTTATCCAATAGGATATAAACGGACGCCTCAAGGAATTGCCATAATTACGTGGGAGTCTTTCGACTTGATTTTCCCGACGAAGTAAACCCATAAGTTAAACGAGCTTCTTGCCGACGTAAACAAACAACTCTCGGGATTGGTTCTAGCTGCTTATCTCACTTAAGTTACAAGCCGCGGCAAAAAGCTATGCTGTCATCGACAGCAGCTTATTTCAACTGGTACGTATATGACGTGTTAAGACTTCCACTTACGCGATACGACACAAATACGCTTCTGCTGTCTTCGACGCTTCCGCTCTGCGCCCCACGTTCAGGTCAATTCAAGTTACGAGCGTGTGCGGCGTCGCCCCTCTGTCCCCCTGACCCCCTCGCCCTCGTCTTATAGCTACTTTACGAAATGCACTTTATGAATTTGTCGAGCGAAGTCTTGCGAGGGTTAACGCGTGTTAGTCATTTGTGTTACTTGGAAATACATTTTTTTCTTATACGTAATTCTTTACGGAGGTGTTTGAGTACTTTTTTTTTATAGGTTGCTCGTATTTTTTTTTTGTTTTCTCACGGGAGATTCTGTCATTGATGTTACTTGACTTTGGGAGGTTAGGAATTTTCGAAATTGAACTTTTTCTCGGATACAACTGGGTGGGTCGTGGTAATCTAGGGTAAAAATTGTATCGCGTTTAAGATTACATTGTAAAGTAAAATTTGAAAGGAGCCGTCTGGTCAGAAATTTCGAAAAGTTAAAATATCAGCGTATAGGCGTGGTTGAGATAGGAGGGACATGGAAATTTCGTTGGGAGTCCAGCGAATGGTGCGAAGTGGGACATGTGCAGAGCGTAAATGTGTCGAATGGAGAGTTAAAAAAAAGATAGGAGGGAAAGGAAACCGATATTGAGAATAAAAGAGAGTAATGGATGCGTGAAAATACATAGGAAATTTATGTTCCCGAAAGACACAGTCAAGGAGCAGAGTCTGGTAAGAATTAACGCAGAGCGGTAAGCGCGTGCCAGTTGTTGGGTTTTTATGAAAAGAAAGCATATACGTGAGATAAAAAAGAAAAGGTAGTTCAGAGATAAAAAGACAGGAAACTGTGCGTACCAATTAACCATAGTGGTGAACGTCCCAAGTCTCCTTGTATTAATACAAAATCCCAACGTGGCAGTTTCTCATGGTCAAAGTATTTCAGGGTTGCCAACCGACAAGAGGAGAGAAAATTATCACACATTTTTAACGTAGTGACATTCGATTGCTTTTAATATGATTTTACACAGTTTCGCACCTGGCCGATCCGAAACAATGTATTGCTTTCGGTAACGTTATCCCTGAAAGAGGGGTTGGGGCAACCCCCTTGCAATAATATTTCTCTAACACGAAGCTGATGTTTACAATGGAAACATGGAGCTCGTGGGATCAGAGATCGTTGCCATAGAGATCCCCGAGTAGAATGACTACTGTACCTACCAACGAATGAGACCAGGACGTCCCTTAGTCATTGTTGAAAATGATCCAGCGTCCGTTTCGAGACGTCGCGACGCTGTGTGTACGTCTTACGATCCTAATGTGGAGCGTCGCCGGTACTTTATTTTTAAATGGCGGAAATTCTCGAACGGGTATCCCCCTCGTTTTACCAAAATTCTGGCAATCACGGACCGCATAGATCACCGAGCCTTTGGCGTCCGTTGTGCCTTTCCAAGCGTCGGAAAGCTGCTCCCTGAGGCGTCCTATAAAAAACGATCAATTCCCCACAATATGTAGAACGATTTCTCTCTACGTGCCCGTCACGCTTCTCGAGAAGTCGACGCTGTCTCTCGTCGTCTACGACGACGGGGGTAGGCGAAATGGGTGTAAAAAAAAAAGGGGGAAAGAAGGAAAAAAGAATAGCAACTCCCCTTCACGGTATCCTCTGTTACACTGGCTGTGTTCGCAGTCCTGTGCCACTCTGGTATTCTTTATTCCGCGGACGATTTATGCTCTGTCATTTTTCCGGGCTCTGCGAGGACCTCGAGGAATACGATGGAATATTGTAGGGGCGAAGGGGTGGCACTGCTGGGAAGATGGGCGTCTTTCCCAGGAATGGTAAGGATGCTGGAAAATATGGAGAAGGATGGACGGGCTGGGGAAAGGGATGTGGTAGAGAGAGAAAAAACGTTCTAACAGGGAGAGACTATCTACGCGTCTTTCCATCCGAGGTTTTATTGGCCTTTTTATGGCACGAATAAACGGCCCCGTTACGCGGATTTACATACCGTTTGTTTCATGATTCACTGCCTACCATTCGCCACCCTGTACTGTATAGCCAGGTTATGAATTTGTTGGTATACGCGAAGACACTTATTCTTGCTGTATTTTATGCTTTTTTCTTTTCGAGGGTTACCGTGCTATCTTTTTATAGGGTAAAGTAGAATTGAATAAGTGCAAACGATGCTAATAGTGCGATGGGGATTTCTTGGTGTGACGCAATAATTAACCTTGGTGTACGGTCATGCCATTAGACTATCGAAAGTCAAAGGTCAATTGTATAAGGTTATCGCGAGGGGAAGATTTTATAATTAATTTGTTAGCGTCTCGTGTCAAATTACCTAATTAAGTAAAAACTGTGGCTGTTGTAATAGTTTAAGTATTTGCGTCAATCGCGTGAGGCAATATTTTCCGTTAATCGTTCTGTTTTTAGCGTGGCCACCCTTCATTTCGCAACATTAAAAATAACATGTTGTTCCTCGCCGATCTTGAAGCTAACGTTAATTTTCGTCGGAATTGCATCAGGCTTTTGATTATCTCTGAAAGTGTAATAAGCACAGGAAATTCTTATGACACTCACGCAATGTTACTCGTGTTTATAGTCGATTCACGATTTCAATGCGTCCTTTTTTCACAGTTCACGAACAATGCAGTCTTTAACAAATTACACGTGGCTTTTTATAAAGTCAGATAAATATATGCTGAAAGAGAAAGATAAAATATATTTCAATAGAAAATCATACACGTGCGTACTCTGTTGTCAAAATAATATGCACAGCCACGTGTCGTCTACTAAAGACTTCATTGTTTTCGATCTGTCAAACTAAACAAATTGAACACGTGGACTGACTATAGCGACTATACATTCGTAATTTTCTCTAAAAATTATATAGAGTATAAAAATAATTCAAATAAATAAATAATTCCATGCGTACCAACACAAGATTCATCCGACGGGAACAGGAGTCATCAGAAAAAAAAAATCTGTCAATCGGCAAAGTGCAGGAAGCAATTTTGAAACGACTGTCAGAATAACTAATTGTAAACTGAAATTTTAGAACCAATCAAACTCGAGTCCCCAATGCAGCTTATACTCATTTCGATTAACTTCATACGTGATTTATTACAAGGGTTGCAACCTGACTATTTTTATTTCCGGCCAATACAGTTCCAAAGCCAATATCACTTGCATCTTAAAATAATATTTTTAATATTTTTAATATTATCAATCACTACCCTCATCACTGGACCAATAACACCCTCGACAATTAATTTACTAAAAAATTCAACGAACCGTTACAGATCATAGCCGATTGTCACGTGTCATTTGATTTCAATTCCTCTAGGTATCATCCCCAATAGCTAATACAATAACCCCTATTAAACAAATAGTCCTGATCACCAGTATCTACACCCCACATTATATATATCCGCACTCAGCACGCTTCGACTCACCCCTATAACACAATACGCCCACCCCACAATCAGCTTCAACGTAACCAACCCTCCCTAATACAATTTGAGTTAACTGCAGGGGACGATCGTTTATGTGCTCGGTATACCCCGTATAAACTGTAAGTATACAATACATAATATACTCCATGGGGTTCGGGTTCGATTCTATGGCGTAGCATATACCCGTCAACCCTGTGTTATTTTAGCCGCACGATACATTACGGCTCGTAGGGGTAGTTCTCCCTTATACAACATTATACCAGGATCTTACTTCATTCATCTTGAATAGTTTGGCCATTTTGAAAATGTTACACAGTACATATCCGTACTCTGTGTAACTTGAAATTAATATATATATATATGTATATATAACGAGACGTACGATATATAAAATCACTTTGAAAATCTTAGCTGTTTTATTAAACTGTATTAATTTAATGAACTAAAATATGCGTACAGCCGGATGTTAAAGGTTATCTTACTTAACGCGCGTATCAATCGTAATTACATGAGTTTATCGGATAAGTTGAAAAAAAAAATTACACAATTACGTTATCGCCTTATAATTATATACTTGTAGTATATTTATCTCCATCGCATAAACTCTGATACATAGTAAAATGTGTGTGCAGGCACTCGTGTTAAAAGTGAAACTTTGCTGTTAAATTGAAAATTATCTGCGACAATCATGTAACATTTATTGAAAATAATGTGCGAGAGAATGAGATGAATGCAGTAAAGAGTAAACAGGAGTGTGACAGAATTATAGGTTATATTGCATATGGTATTAATACCAAGTCAATTCAAAAATTGTAACTCCAACGCACACGACGTAGTAGACGTATACAGCACAGCACGCCTGGTCGCTATGACGCCTTTTCCCAATGCTTGGTTACACACAAGTACAAACGCACGTGTAGTCTATAGCGTTTGGATCTAAGCTAGCGTTATAGTATTGTATGTATGACATAGGGCCTGAGCTGCCGCATGCTTAAGGAAAAGAGTGGGGAGGACACGAAGCATAGTAGAAAGAGAAAACTAAGAGAATAGGGTATACTGTGTATACTGTGTAAAACTGTGTTCTATCTCATTCGCTCGTTCGCTATACATGATCTCGTCTCTTATTAGTGTCGCTTTTTCGTTTCATAATTTTCAATTCACAGCCTCGCTAAAGGAGTTTCACATTAATAATGTGATCCCCTATTTATGTCTACTGTATGAGTTCTAATACGTACTGATAATTTTATACGCACCCTCTTATCAAGTTCGCTTTGGGATTTTATCATATCTTTGACTGACAGTGGCATAATTAATATTTTTTGTTATTGTGCTGTGCTATTTTTTTTTGTTTTATTTTTTTTACGCAACTCGTATTACTATATCGTATAATTTTTTGAAAATTTAATATGGATATATTTTTTTTTATTATTAATGCTGGCTTGATGATTTAAGGACAGTTACCAGATGCAGTTAGATCTAATGTAAGACAGTGATGCTCTTATGTGATTGGTCGAACGAGTTAGGTTCAGCTGAATATTATTAGAATAAATTGGTGCATTAGGTCCATCTGGCATGATTGGTAGGTGGGAAGAATAAAATAAATATATAGATATAGCGTCCACGTAACAGAGATTACGTCTTGAATTAATTTTAACAAAATGCATTATAATATTCTGATAATTAATATTAATAATTATTTTATAAAATCCAAGAACCAATGGTCAAACTGCATCCGGTTTCTGGGCTCAATGAACCGATGAATCCGATCGATCTCATCGATCAAGGCGTAACCCTAAATCCGGCTCGTTTTCTCTCCGTATACTTTCGCGCCCCAGGAGTCCCTCGAACGGATTAAATTCCTTTTAATTTTCTATTTTTAGCCACCAGACACATAGTGGCATCTTTATTATGCGATTGATAAATTTCACATATCGATAAATCGATACAATGCAATTGAATTCCTATAAAAGGCCGAATAAATGCATTCGATTATATTTATCACGAGGATATATTTATAATAGGAGAATTAAAGATCGCTGAGTATGATTGTATCTATTAATCGGAGAAAGTGAATTTTTTTTTTTCAAAGCCATTTAAAATAATTCCGATGTGCTTCGATGAATCTTATTGTTATGGTCAATGATTATCGAATGGCATCTCGAGTCAATTGACTGTTTGTATGACAACATGAAATAATTTCTAGAATATATTTTTTTTATGTAGGATCTTTTTGGCATCCCATAACGTAAACGTCGACTAAAATACACACCTTGTATCTGGAAATCTACATAAGATGAACGAATAACAGTTGCGCGTATAAATTGTAAGTCCACATGTTTTCTCATATCGTTCGGCCTTTATCGTACGAACGTGCGAAAGTGTGACGCGTGTTAATTCGAAAAATTGTTAAAGGGCGTGAATTATTTTCGAACGAATGTTTACGACAGACCGATGAAGTATTCGCGGCCATTAACAGTGAGAAGTCAAGCGTCGTCAATTTTATGCCGCCATGTAATGGCTTTCGTGACGTCCGCGCATGCGCGGTAGGCCAGATGCGTGCGCGCGCACACCCAGCAGAACGCGAGCGTTGATTCTTCAAGTCGTCGATACAAATTTTCTTAATCAACTGTCACAACTGTCCCTTTGGTTATGCCAGTAGAAATATTCTTCGAGGACACTCGAGCAACTACGAGGGGTTGTCTAGGGGACGAGAGAATATTTCCTACCCTGAGAGTAAGTGAGAAATCATTTCTCCTATGGGAATATGAAAGCATGTAGGTTAGGTTAGGTTATGCAGCGTGTATATACATACATAGCGATCAGTCTATAGAGCGCAAAATAGTCGTAAATCAGTCTGGAGGTACGACAGACTCGAATAGAGTTCAGAAGCCAGATTGCTTCGCGTAGGAAGCTGGTTGGTTTTGCATTGCCGCGAATCTTATCGTAACCCATACGTATGACTAAATTGACGACGCCATTAATAAATTCATTTAATTTAATACTTGGCGCGAAATACGAGCAATTCTGTACGAAGGTCTATTTATTTATGTCCATATGTATATATATATGAGTCAGTAACAATTTCATATTTATTATTTATATTGTCACGTAAATATCAATGATCCCTCTTTTAGATCACACATCTTCTACATCTCCTTATCGCTCGACTTATACAAGACAGTACCTAATGTATTAACTATTCATAGACATGATAGAAGATTTCTGAACGATACGAAGCAACTCAAATTTTTCTTTTTTTTTTTTTCTCTTTAAGATTTATATTTCCAAAGGGATCTGTAGCAAGACGGATATTGGTATATTGTGTCTATAGTAACATCCGGTGCAAATTAGTGATCCCGAGCATTGTTAACTAGATTAACTAGAAATTAACTGTATTGAAACAAACGACTTTCAGTGAATTCCAAAGAGTAAACAGTAACGCGAAGAAATGATTTGGGCATGAAGTAACGGGTTTCTAGATTCAAGGACCGTCTTAAACTTTGATTTTCTGGTCTTTAGCTATATGTATAGGTATACTGTGTAAATAGACAATGTGAACAGACTGTGTAATGTAGGAGAGAAATAAGGGCGTAAAGAAGTCGCAAGATCAGCACACGTTGCTTCGTATGGCTACTCAGTCGACTGAAGTCTTAAGTCTTGACTCAAACCTGACTGGAGTCTTGACTTTCTGACCAATTTCAGTCGATAAAACCGCGTGAGCTCAGCAGCCAACTATCCTTCACCTCGGCTCGTTGCTTCTCGAACAACCTGGCAATTTTCACCTAGCGCCTCATAGAACACCGATCTTCTCTCGGAAGAATGGACCCTTTTTTTTCTTCCAGTTCTTCTTCTTTCGTTTCTGCCTTCTCTTCCTCCCGTTAGGTTAGGTTAGAAACGATCACGAAGATTGAGGTGATTGCTGCGGACAACTACTGTTTGTTTAGCGTTCTTACCGTCGAGCCTGTGAAATGGGGCTTTGTGAATTTTCACCATTTTTTTTTTTTTAAGATCCACCTCCAGGGACTCCTGACTGTAAACTGAACCCACGGGAATTACCGGTGGCGATGCTCCTGCAATCTCGAGTTACTACCAAGCAGACGGGACTCTAGTCGACGGCGTCAAAACGAAAGCTGTATGGCTGCGTTCACTCTGGGTTCCGGTAGCAGCCGTGTGGATTCCTCGACGGTGCTATGGCGTAGTCAGCGCCAAAATGGCTGATTCGTCCTTACGACTTCCGCTCTCTTGTACAATTACTTGGGACTTACTCAAGAGTCGATACTGAACAAAAAGGAAATTGCCTTCCTGGTAGATCCTTCGTAGTCTGGGTCTACTGAAGTGTGGAGGGCTGCAATTGATTCCTGTGACTTTGGAAGTGAAAGCTGACAGTTGGCAGTTACGTACCAATTGGATTGGTGTCTATTGATTGTGAAACAGTAGCGAAACTTCGGTGTACCTAAACATTCCAAGTGAAAAGTATTGTTAGAACACGTTGTAGGCAATAGGAATATTTTAGTTGACATTCAAAATTGATCTAGCAGCGATTACTTAGGTGCTGATTAAGGAACAATAATGTGATCTTGCTCTTCTCTGGTCACGTTAGACCCATTTGGATGAATATGACTGGGTCGAATATAAGAATATTCAAACGAGAAGGACCATGTGAGGAAATGTCACTAGCCAACCCTTCGACCCTCGATGACCTCCCTGTTAGACTATATAAACGAAGCAGCTACGGAAAGACAGTTTAGAGCTCAGCTCAGCTTGCTCGACAGCCACCTGGTCGACTAGCTCCCTCGAAATTAATCGACTGCGCTCTACAAATTGATTTCGAGCAAAAAGAAAAAAGAAATGTATACCGACGAAATGGGTCTCTCCAGTTCAGAACGGGTGCCTGTACTGGTTTATATGAGGGGTGACTGGGCTCTTAACGATTTTGGGACCCCTTTAAGATCCCGAATGACCTGCTACCGAATCACCACGTGGAAACTTTTTAGATTCATCAACCTCAGTAATAATAGCTTCTGTTATAGATTTAAGTAGATTATAAGTCATTCAGAATTATATACAGTAAATGATCAATGATTTTTCTAGATCAAATAGATCATCAAGTAATTCAGTCTTAATTACTAGACTCACCGGATGGCTTACGTTATAAAGGGCTGTATGAAATCTTTGCTGAAAACTCATTTAATGGCTCGACTTCTTTAACGATGAAAAAGCGGTCGACCGTGTGTCAACCTTTTATATTTAAACATTGAAATAGTCGCGAGGACTGGTAACGTCGCGAGAAACCACTCTTGTAACTGCGGCAATGAAACACAGCATTAACAGTTTCGACACGACCTGTCCCGTTCAGCTCGTTCTCATGAGACCGCCATTGCCGTAAATCCCATCTCCACAGCTTGACGATGGTAAAAGATGGTGCAATCAGGATCAGCAAAAATTGTCCGATAATGCTAGGAAATGCGATAACGAAGAGCGAACATCATAAAACGATACTAACGATCAAATCACTAGCGTTCCGTATGGAAGACTCGTGCATACGAGTCGACTTAACAGTGATGATACGTAGCTGTAGCTTAAAAAAATGTTGAAAAAAAAAAAATTTAATCAAAATTGATATTTTTATAATTATTATTGTTAATAAGAAAATTTGTATTTTTTTCAATGCGTTACTAAATACTCGAAAATATAAGAATCGAATAGAGCTCGGTGTGAGCATTAAAGAATGGTGAAGCCAAGAGGTGAAGCAGGAGTGAGAGCGAGTGAGTAAACTCGAGAGAAAAGAACGAGAGAGAGAGAGAGAGAAAAAAAAAGAGTACATACGTGCGTGACTCGTTGGAGGTGGGTATAATCGCCGAGACACAACGGCTCTCGGGTTGTTTTGCTGAGATTTATTGGCTCCACGCCCGCCGCGGAATTGGACAGAATTATAATTGGCTCGCGTAATTTATTAATGAATTTACGACGTTTGCTCCGATTCTCCATCTCGCACTCGCCGGCGACCTATCGACCATCCCCATAGCACCGATACTCCGGTGCACCGATGCAATCAATCCTAAATCACTCGCGTAACGCGCCATTGCTGATCCACGATACGGGACTCAGCCACTTCCAGCAGCCGTTTAGTCTTATCGGATATATAGAGAACGTGCTACTTGGCTTAATTAGTCTCTACCTAGCGACCACATATTATCGTACCAAGTTCAAATATCGACTATATCACTATTAAGTATCAGTACTATACATATATATATCCAGCCGCGTCCTAACCTAACATTCCAGGTTTACCTTATTATCGTATACAGTGTAACTGTTATGGCGGCTATCAACGAGAATATCTTTCTTTTTCATAACGAGTTACATAAAGTAAATCTAAGTTTCCTCATCAGTATCTCGAATAGTTCTTGTCTATTCACAAGGTATTACAGTATAGTATATATAATTAGCTAATGAGCAATTTTTCCTCGTACCAAACGATTCATTGCGAGTTAACCCGATCGTCATTATCGTTAACCTGCCGGCCTATTTTCTATGCCATCAACATAGCCAATGTGTCCTGGCCCAGGAGTTATTACTCTTGCGAAAAACTTCTCTCGGCGTCCTCGCTTTTATTGGACGCATTACGACGTTACCGGTGACTCTCGGTTTCACGTGCTTTCCTGAACCGACTGTCTCAGTCGTTGACTTCTTTACCGACGGGGCTCTTGTAAAATGCTTGACGTATGCGCTCGACGTTCTGTCACTCTCCTCGATCCTTACACTCTGCCTTTTTCCTTTTACTCGTTCCGCTTTATTCCATCCTCTCTAGTACGTAACCTCCCTTTTCTGTATAGACGTCAAAAACAGCCACGTCCATCGATCCTACCGAGTCGATTACATTTGTAACATTTTTCGCTTTTACGATTTTACAGCTGGTTTGCATTTCTACGACGCACGTGGCTGTACGTACTATTATACATAGTCTGGAAGTATATATGTATACTGGGTACAGTATAGTATGTATATGTATAGGGGAGGCGTACCTCTATTTTTCAACGTCGGAAACAGAAACACTTCTAACAATTTCACAAGTCAGTCAGTTGGGTTGTCAGCCATGCGAAATAGTCCTAACGTTCTACCAACACTTCGGCGCCACTTTACTGACGCCCAAGAAAATCACAAGCCACTGCCAAAGGGGGGTTCACTCGCTGCGCAGCTCCCCCTTAACCTACAAAGGATTCCATTTTCTCAAATAATCCCGAAAACGCGATAGAAAAGTCGTAAAGCCCCGAGGCAATCTTCGCTTTACGAGTTTTCCGGAAACCGACGTGGTCCCCTACTTCTCGGAGGAGACGGAACCGGATCGTCATCGTTTTCAAACGGGTCCACCTATGTATATGACCTATAACGATCATTGACAACGTATACGATGTATGTTTGGATATGAGTTATTAGACGTTGGGGGACATTTTCTGGTTGGTTTCCAATGGGCGTGGGGCCCAGGAACCGTCACCCGGTCATTATGGTCCCATTAGTTGTATCGAGTGACGAGTTCAGTTTGTTTCACTTTTCACTATGGCTCGTACGACCGGGATTTTTTTTCTTAAATTTTTTAACGCTTACTGTATATGTCACGTGGGTACTGATAATATTGATTATTGATTATATAGATACTGATAATGTTTACTTGCAAGATCTTTTTTTGAGAATTATTTTTTATTGCAGGATCTGCACTCCGCTAGTTTTCATCTGGTAACATTGACTCGTACGATGCTGGGATGCGATACGGTTGATACCTTTTTTCTTTCTTTTTTTTTCTTGCCTTTTTAATTTCTAGTTTTTTTTTCTTGTCTCTCTTTATCTTGTTATCGACGAGAGAGCACGATTTTAATGGCGTCGTTCGTTTTTATCGATGGCAAAATTAATCCGGGTATTATGTCGTAATTGATGCCATTATCATTGCTACGATAATTACGATAGGTAATTTAAAGTTCTTCGATTGCCCGCGACATAATGCTGTCGCGTCAATCGAGTGCTTCGATGCTCTTACTTTGCTCTTTAATTGACTCTCTCTAATGATATTTCTTTCGTTCGCCATTCTCTTGGGTTACTTTCGCCGTTTATTCTTGCTCTGTGCTTTTATTTTTATTAATTTTTTTTCTTTCTTTTTTTTTCTTTATTTGCAGACCTTTTACTTTACATCTCTCGATCACGTTTATGTGGTCTCGTGCAATTTATTATGTACGGCAATAAGCGTATCGCTCGTTCGCAAGGTATTTGGGACTCGTTCCTGTAAGGAGAGTCGAGTGAAATCGAGTCTGCTAATTTTCAAAGTCCACGCAATTTCTCATTCTCGTAACCACCCAGCGCGAAGGGACCACGCCTACGTGTCCCAACTCCAAAAACCGTCCTAGTCTCGGTTTTATGTGTTTTCGTAGAAAAATGCGAAATACGAGTACTGCTGCGCGGACAAGTTCGACCTAAACGAATCCACATGTCGGGTCTTCCAAGGTTCTGTTGTCACTAATTCTAGTAATTAACCAGATACTTTAGGATCGCCTTTTGGGACCCTCTAAGACTTGACCATGGGTATGTTTGGACTTTTCTCTATCAAAATAACCTTTCACTTCCAAGTATTGGACCTCGTGCTTTTACTAAGAGGAATATATGGACTTTTATAAAAATCCAATAAAACCTTCAAATCTTTGATTAAAAATAATATTTCTTCAAAACTCACTCATTGCTTTCTATTTATATTGTCTTTTAGCATTTATATAATCAGAGACTTCAAAATATCCTGACTTTAACTAGATTTCCTATACCGTCCTATCAGCTTGATTAGATGAGTTTTCCATACTCACCTGGCTTACCGTTCTCACCCTCTTTCCACATTTTGTCTTTCTCTTATCGACTTCCGGTTTAGAACCTCGCGCTTCCTCGTAACATTTTCTCAGTATATTCACGTATTCCTCAGGACTCTCAGCCGTGGTTGTTCTTCTATCTTGAGTCTCCGTATCTTCGATTATCTTATTACGAGCTATGAGCCGACTTTCGTTTCCGGTATAACCGGAAGTCATACTGCTACGAAGAGCATAAGCGCGCGAGGCTGGTCTCCTGGCACGAAGATAACGTCTGTTTGAAATCCTATATAAATTCTTCTTCTTGATTGGGCAATCTGTAATTTTCTGATCGATTCCAAATTGCTCACCGTCCTGAAAATAATAATAATGCTGAGGCTTGAGGTAGAGAAACTCTTTGAGTGTCTCTAGCAAAAAGATACTAAAAACTCCAACAATCATGCAAACACTACCCAAAATCATCGTTGGCACGTTGTATTGAATTTTACTCATATAAACCACGAATGGATTCAACATGGCTGCCGCTAACTCGTATTGTAAATAAACACTACATCTGCTGCCTTCACTACTGTCGACAGCAATTCGGCGGCCTATTGAAGTGCAATATCTGATGCAACATTGACAAAAAATCTTTCAATTACAGCAAAAGTCGCAAAATACGTTCCAATAGGTACTGCGCATGCGCGGAAGCAACTCGGATAAGAAAATGGCGCCGATAAGCATCCAGCTTCGACCTCAGGCATCAAGAGTAACCGTAATGAGAACCTCGGCTGGCAATTCCCTGCAAGCATTATGCTTGTACGTATGAGAACTGGAATGCGACCTTTCTTATCGACCGGTCAGCCAAATAAAAATCCGCCACACATTGAACCAACGAGAAAAATATTCCGAGCCAGATGTACCAGACGAGCTTGAACGCAGACCTAAAACATATATATTGATTAATAATAATTTTCTTCTATTAACACATTCCCGACGGGGAACGAGAATTCTCGTTTTTAAAACATGCCTCGAAAATTACCCGTCGCAAACGTGTTAGCATAATCATACAAACCCAGCCTTGTTCCGTAGCTACGGTAGCGTATGCTATGTCCCTTATAACATTATAATCCCAACCGTCACACTTCTTAATCAGCCACTTCTTTATTAGACTCACCAGCGTTCACTATCTGATCTATGGATACGTCATAGATCCAGCATCTTGAACATGAACCAATATCGAAAGGAACCTGATCTACTTTTGGTATTGCAATGTCGCGCAAACGTTCTATACAGACTCCAGTTATTATACCCAGCGTGCCTCAGTGCTGGACTAGGACTAGGGTGAGGAAGCAAAACAACATCAGCATCACGAAGGGACGTTTGTGACAATGCCGAATTCTTATTTTTGAAAATTTCTATAGAAAATGGATACTCGAAACAAACATTTACCAAGATACAGATAAATATAAATGAGAAACTGATCCATAACCTAATAAGCTAAATCCGAGAAGAAATTCAGGACGATAGCGAAACGATGCATAGTGAAGTTAGCTGTGAGTGAATAAATCGAGGGATCGAGGAGGATCGATATTTTTATGACGTCACATAAAATCTACCGTCCTCCAGTCAACTTCAGTATTAACGATCTTCGTGGCATTGTCATCTCATATCCGGAAATTGTTCCCTCTCACGAGCCAATCAGCGTCGCCGTTTAGCTAATGCGTATAACGAGACTCGAGGGATGATCCAGCATGGTGCTCATGGTTAGTAGGGGTGGTTTGTAACTGGATGGGTAGGGCTCTAACGCTTTACCCTCTTTCACCCTATATTTTCTCCCCACTTGGGACGCCGTTCTACGCTCCGCTTTGCAGTTTCCCACTTTGGCGTTGCGACGATGTAGGAACGTGAACGTGTCGAGAAGTGGTAGCAATGGAGCCAGGACTGGGCGCTCTGCTGAATTTCCAATTTACGGCGCCTGGTAATCCACCGATTTACATATTATTATGGAAAGCTCTGCTTCCACTTGCTACCAAGCGGAAGAACGTGGCGTAGGTGGTAGATGCTACCTAAGTATATATATATATATATATATATGTGTGTATATATAAATTTTCCCTAAATTTCCATGAAATAAAATGAAACGAGGAACAAAATGGTCTTTTTGACCTTTTTACATTGTGTCGAAAAATATATGGATAAAAGGGTAAATAATTTTATAAATAATTAAAGATAAATTTTCAGACGTATCTTTGCGTATAATGAATCATTTGTTCTATTATTAACCATGTCGTGTTTGCTTTTAATAGAAGCGAAATGAAGATTCGCGATAAGAACTTTGCAATTACAAGTAAGGGATGTTCGCGGAATAAAAGCTGCTTGCCGGCCTAATGTCGATGGAGTTCTCTTGCTATAGGGGTGGATCGATAGGACGAATCAGAGCGCAGTTAGCTAATGTAGCTATGGCTTGGCACAGCCCCCGAGGGTGGCGGTACGGAAGACCCTCGAATACTGTTAGGGGTTGAACGTGCCGAGGGAAGATTTGCGAAAGGATCATTTTCCAAGAAAGTTTATTTCGCGTTTGTTAAACTCGAGGTTCTTCAGGGGGTGGATATGTGTCTTACTACTACCTCGAACAACCCCCTCGCTGCGCAGTGAACACTTATTTCAGGGATTATCCGTCGCTTCCCCGATATCATCCCTTGGTATCTTCGCGGGCGAACTAGAGTATCTTTTTGTGGATTCTGCGAGAGGGATTAATCTGCGGACGTGAATCATTAATTTAAAGGGTTTCAAAGACGGCGTATACTTTTGTTAGGGGGATGAAATACGTATTACTATCCCAAGGGAGGATTTTGGCGTCGCTCAAACTTTCTTATAGTCTATGAATTAGTCGTGTTTGTATAGGGGGTGAGTTGAAGGGAAATGGGGATGCCGAAGATTCGCGGGATAAAATTACATTATTACTAAAGCGTCCTCCATGACGAGGGTGAAATCACGTCCCGTAATTCCTGAGCATTAAGGTAAACGTCCCTTCGCACCGCGCAGGTTCTGTCGTCATGGTAACCGCACCAACCCCACCTTTCCCTCCAATCAATAACTTATGAAACCATCATCCTCTCTAACGCGCAACCGGCACACCCCCGATTTTCGAAACGCCGCCATGACGGGACTGCCGAATCACGGCCGCTACAACCCCTAACTAAACCTTCGGAAAATAACGGCGAATTTTTTTTTTTTACAATCGAGATGGTCATATTATATATATATTGTTGTAAGGCTGGTTTCCGTAAAGTTAACAAAATTTTGGAAAATATTGATTAAAAAAAATTGTGTTTTCAAGCGCAAACTTTTTTTGATTCATTCATTTCAGTCATTTACTGATTATATGATAAATTCACGGATATATTCGATTTTAAGGGTTACGGTATATGTATATAGGTATATTTCATTTATACGATATTCTAGCATTGTGTCTACCCTTATTCAAATATAAGGGGAATGATTTCATGAAATTGCACGAGGATGAAAAAAAAAACCCACGGAATTGAGGCGTCAGTTTTATAGGCGCGTGGAATTGGTACGCGAGAGGCTGTAAAACCGAAATAAAACGAGCACTTAAGTATATGCACTTTGAAGAATTTTAACGAGGCGTCCCGACGCCTCAGGCGAAAAATCCTCTAATAAGAGAGGTCGCTTCTTCTCTTAAAAATAATTAAACACTTGGACGGATTCTCACCTACGCTCCGCGATGCTTGTAACGACTAGCGGTCACATCCGCCATTTTGCAACGTCATATCAAACAAGCGGTAACGTCGTGTTCAAAAATATTTCACAGTACGAACGCGCCTAAATTTTCTCATACTGAATCCAATTAAAGCATAATGATATTCGAGAATGCGAAAAAAAGTGTATTTACTAACAGGCGGAAGTAACCCAGAAGAAACAACACGAGATAGTATTAAAAAACGTAAGAGAAGATGCCGAGGTATCGTGTGTTTCCATTAGGTTAACCTAAACTGCCATCAATTTAAATGCTGATGAAAGCCGGCTTGTCGTCACTGACCCCGAATATTTTCACGCCATCTATATGGATATCAGCACACCGTTGGTACCGGCGAATTAAATGACTGGGGAATCTAAAGTATTTATTAGGATTTCATGTAAATTGGACTCCCGGTCCAATTTGTCCTGTTGGATCTTGGCGACAATGAAGACACGGCCACGCTTGTACATCGCCAATCAAAAGTAACAGAGACGAAGAATACGTTGAATGTTTTCAAAAAATTCAATGCATAAAACCATTGTGATTTTTCGTTGAGAAAAAATGATTCCCACTGACGCTATTAATTTCGTAGATTTATTTATCTTCGCGCAGCGAGTGGAACAAAGACAGAAAGAAGGATTAAAAATTCTACAGACCGAAGCGCGTTGGTCCGGTGCGTGTGAAAAATAACAAACAAAAATCCGCTCGGACGAAACTTAAAACAAACATACCGATTGATTATTGGCTCTCCTGGTTTTGCTGGCTTGGGGAGTTGAGGGGGAGAAGGTAGCATAGCCCGGAATTGAATCCCCTGTCGAAATGGAATTGGGCGGCTAGACCATAGTGACTCAATGTGAACGTAGGTATAGGGTACAGGTGTAACAAGATATATATAGAAATGGGCTTGTAATTCAATTATTACATTTACACTGCAATATGCTACGAAAACGAGACTAGAATATAGATAAATTCAATTCCAACAACGTACAGTTCGTAAAGCTAATCAAAATACATTTTGATTTTGATATTTAGTCAGGGAAAGAAAAAGAAAAGGTATTCACAAACGTCGTCCGTAACCTCACAAGATTCCTAAGGCGACTGTACCGAGTGGTAGCGAATGGCCGTGACTGTCGGTATGGTAGGTAGGCAGAGAGAAGCTCAATCGGTAAGCAGTGGCAATAATAAGAATAGTAGCAACAGTGGCATCATTCTCCGCCCTTTTCTTTTCTTTACATATGGCGCTTGCTACACGCCATAACCATCGATAATGTCCCAATAGGCTTGTCTGGGGGTAACGGGGCTCAACTCTATACGTTTGCCCCACGATGATTCGAAACCCCATAGATTCGTAGGCAGCATGACAAATAACTCTGACAATGGACTATCTCTTCATGGTCCATGGTCATGCTGCCACCCTCCTATAGTTATAACCTCACATAACCTCCTGTAACCAGTCCTAGATGTATTATATGTCCTATAGGGTCCCGTACCTTTAGCATCCCCTTTCCTATACGGCACATCCTCCTATCCCTTCCTATGGCCTTACTACCCTCGTGTTATACACGAGCAGATCGGTTCCGGCAATTTTACATTCACGTCAGAGGACGTCTGATTTATTATAATGTTTGGCCTTTGCCATTCTTGGTTCCTTTTTGCCGGCGTATCTCGTCACCCGTGACTACTCACGCGAATTGAGAATATCCTCATGAGAATATCTGCGGAACAGATCTCTATAGGTATATCGCTACCAGTCCACGTGTCATGTCACGACATCAAGACCTTACGGCCATCTTGCCTGTCTATAGACAGACAGTACCCCTTGCCAATCTTACTGAAAATTTGTGTATCTATTTCTTCACGACAGTTCGACCGGTTGACAATAATTTTTCATCCCCATTAATTTTTCCCAATTCACACTAACCTATATCGATTCAATGTGTTCTGACTAGTATGAAAAAAATGTACATATAGAGAGATAAATTTTCATCGAAATCGAATAACTTTCACTGATATAGTTGAATCCAAAAAAAAAAAACAATGTCCCACCACAAACTACTTATAAGGGCCAAGTGATAAAAAAAATCCTCCGTGAACGTAGACGTCATCGTAATCCACAACAACCCCTATGACCATTTCGTTCAAAAAACTCGTCCCGAGAGAGATCGAAGGACACGGACGTAGCAAAGGTGAGGAAGGTTTCTTTCGTGATGTGCATGTCGGTACGTAGGAACGCACACGGTCACAGGAAGAGGGTGGTTCCCGAAGGTTGAATTAAAATCGAGGGGAGAATTCGCGAGTCCCGAAGTATTTCGTGGATAAGAGAGAACGGTCAGTGCCGGAATCGTTGGAAATCGTAAACCTAAAGCCAGCAGCCAATAAACAAGACAATTTCGCGGGCGCCGATTCCCGGGGAATCCATAAATCTCAAGAGCGCCCGGGGCTACACGATTAAGAGGACGCCCGTTGTTGTCGCCGGTATACAGAACGTCCCCGCCATCTTGGCAAAAGGCATTGCGGTCAAACGATTGAATGTCTCCCACGGCGGGCATCTTCGCCACCTCATTCGATTTTCACGTTTGTTTTTCCGCGCGGGAATTGAAAGCGCGATTTAGATTGGTAGTTGGGGGGATGACGCGCGGGGGAGAGGGTGGGGGTGGGTTATTCTATTTTCTTGGCTGACTTTGGCTCTGCACGAGAACAACCTACCCCTACCTTCCACATCCCACCCCTGTGTCCCTCTCGTGCGCACCCCCTTGTCGTCTACGATTCAATAGACACCCCCTACGAAGTCACTGCTACTTTTACTCGAACTGCACTTTGCTGTTTGATTTTTTCTCCTTTTTTTATTATTTTTTCTTTTTTCATCCCCATCCAACGGCGTAACTGGCGATAAAGATGTTTACGGTGCGAGTGAACACTGTTGGGATTGAATTTAAAAAATAAGAATTTACTCCTTTCGTACAATTTTATTTTCTGTCTTTATGTGGGGGGTCGTGATTGCGCTATTTTTATTTATCATGGGGTACTCACCCCCTGAGAAGTCATAGGTGTAGGCTTGGTTGCTTTTTTTTTATTTATCTGCATTTTTTTTCACTCTTAAGGCACTGCCACGTTGCATACCTGAAATTTGAGGCAAGATAACACTGGACGATTGTCGAGGGTGTTTTTGTCGGGTAAAGTAATTTCTTGGTAAATGAAAAATTCCTCTTTGAACATTTTTCTCAAAATTCATTATTCTCGCTCCTAGTCGTTTTCCAAGGTCCGAGAAGCAGATGATGAAATAAGACTGAGAAACAAAACGTGGCTTATTATACATGTGAAGCGTGTACAGTGCAGTACCATATGTGGTATTTATGGGTATAGGATGCATCATATTGTTTATAGCAATGTAAGAAGTCGATTTATCGGGGCCGATCCAATGCAAAGATACTTCTTATGGGATACGAGTGCTTTAACATGTAAATGACATGCGACGGGGAAGCCAATTCCGTGGGTTTTCGTACAGTCCCAATGGGAACAAGATAAACGAGGTAACGCATAATATTTTTAGCTAAATATCATATTTTGATAAATGCCCATCTTTTTCTTTGACAAATTATAATCAACTTATTACATATATTACTTATTGACTGTAATTTTGATATTTACAATTTTATATGAAATATTATATATTCACCTGTATGCCCCGAATTAATTTGATCGATCGACGTACATTTGGTCCCAAATGACGTAAAGTCGTTTGAATGGTGAATTTTCGTAAAATCTTATTTCCTATACGATTCGTTGCTATTATGTAACAAATGAAACAATTACAGCTGCGCCATGTAAATAAGTTTATTTGCAGTTCTAAAAAAAAAATCGAGTATAAATAAAGACAGCAATGTAAAATAATATTACGTTAAATAACGTCAGTACCAACCTGAAGGATTCACAATGATTTAAAATGGTCTCGGATCGGAGCTACGAAAAAGGTGCGGCTGTTTCTCTGCGAGTAAGAAATGAGATAGAGTGGATGAAAAAAGAAAAAAGAAACGAAGTGTCGCTAGGTTCGGTGCGATCGGCCATTCCAATGGTTTTTTGCTTAGAAGCCAACAGTCCGGCGGCTGCATTATTTTATTAGAATGAATTATTCATGCGTGTCACTTACACGGTATGCATAAGTTGCGCTCTTTCATCACTCCTTGACACGTACGAACTCCATTCCTTTTCTTTTTCCTATTGGTCCAAAATAGCATTTAAGAATCTCCAAAAATCCTCTTAAAAATTTCACCGCTCCTGCACAGCATCACTGGATGCTCCATTATATAAAAATCAACACCTAATCTGTTCCAGTTAGCAGTTGCAGCATCCACAAGTTGCAGCAGCCACAAGTTGCAGCAGTCATATTGAATTTCTCATTTGTCTCCAAGAGACGAGAAATGACATAAAAAAGAAGGTCACACCTAAAATTGTATAAATCTATTTAAAATCAAAGGTATACAAGTGTAAATAAAATATTTTCATCGGAATAAACATTGCTCCGATTGCACTGCACAAAATGCATTCACCCTCTCGCATCCCAACGATGCAATTCTCGGCACGATCGTCAAGCGATTCACGAAAGCGGCGAAAAGGCAACCCGGCAAAAATTCTCGGTTCCATCCAAGCTCATTTCTCTCGTTGCTATACAGCGGACTCACAGTAGAACGACCAATGCCGATTCCGCGTCCGGAGTGGAAGTCTCTCACGATACGACAGGGCCGGAGGCCCTTGATGCCTTCTCCTCAGGAACGTGTCATTCCTCAACGTCAATCGACGGACGCAAAACGAAGCGGCGGCGATTTGAATGCGTTCCGGCACGGCATTCCGCGAGCTCCGAAAGTCCTGCAGGTTCCGTTTTTTTTCCCTTGTACGCAGGCTGCACTTTTTTGCGTCATGGACCAACGAGACAATTAGGGATTGCGTCGATTTACAAAGTGGGAGGCTGTCCTGTACCAAAGGGCAATTCTTCGTGACGATCTGAATAAGCAAGAA
This sequence comes from Syrista parreyssii, assembly GCA_030142615.1. Lineage (NCBI taxonomy): Eukaryota > Metazoa > Arthropoda > Insecta > Hymenoptera > Cephidae > Syrista > Syrista parreyssii. The sequence goes on from JARQTG010000309.1 coordinate 224,177, forward strand.
TAAAGAGAATAAGACAGAGAAATTTACATGAAATAGAACGAAAATACATTCTATAAGAAGCATAGAATAGCATAAGGTTAAATATAGATATACAATAGTACGAAATCCAGATTCTCTTTGATCGTATTGAAACGATCGTTTCCCACCAAAAGAGACCGAAGACAAATGCTGCTCGATTCGCAGACGTTAAAAGCCAATGTAAACGGACGCTATTACGGGAATAGCTCGCGCGGCGCATACCTGAATCGTGCCCGTGCGCAGAAATTCCTCAGTTTGCATATCAAGGTGCCGCCACCGTTTAGCCTCTATTACCTCTTCTCCAAGCCAATCTGTTTGGTTCGCTTAATTCCAATGTAGAATACAGCCACTTATACGTATATACAAATACGTATAGAGACCATAAGTTTTATTCAGTAAAATTGGCCATTTCTTGAAATTACCATACACTATGCCACGGACCTTATCACACTGTGTAACTGCAGCTTATCACCATATCCAATTAATACATTAATCTTCAATTTTTCTCTTGACATCTGCAAATAATGAATTACAATTAGTATATCAACATTTTTGTCGTCCACCCACCTCTCACCATCCTTCTTCGTCATAAAAAGGAAGAACGAGGCGATGGAGGCTTTGAATTAAAAAAGAAAAATAAGAGAAACAAGAATTTACTCTCTGCTTGGTATCCGCGGATTCTCGTTAAAGTCAATTTCCACTGGCACGTCGTCGCGGCCCTCGTCAAGGCGTTCCACTCTTGCCGCCTAACGAGTGAGTGATCCGGGGACTTGAAAAGGAAAAAAGAGAGACAGCGATACGCCTTTACAATCTATTAAAGGTCCAGCTCCAATTTGCCGGTTCCATATAGCAGAGACCGTTACGCGTAGGTGCATACGTGTAACAACATATGTAGCCCAGGGAAAGCAACAACTGATTAAGTGGTTACTGAATTACCATAAGGAGACAGCCCGAGTGCCGGTTAAACTAAGTTACAAGTTAGATTCCTACAGTAGGTATTAGTGATGGTTGTTAATCCAGTAAGAGCAAGGAACGAACATAGACATACAGAGTCCCTGACTAGCTTCAGATTATTATGCAGTTTTCCATTATGGCACTTCGTGCTCCAGTTCATTCACCTAGGACAGCATTAACGTCAGTCTGATTAAAGAGACACTAATGACTGCTTGCCAATCTCAGGAGAGATAATCATAGAACTGGATGACGTATTGCGTAACAGTGTATGATATATATGCAAAAATAATGCACTGTGCAAAGACCAAGTGCGACTGAAGGAAGAGAACGTATTACAAAACAGAGAAATGGGAGCAGCACCAGCTGATGATAACATCAGTCTTTCCTGTCTTCTTGATCCTGACGAACTGGAACTGGAACTCAAGGCGTCTTTCGGTTCCATTTCGTGTCCATGTCCTTCATGTAATTTGTATCGAAACATCGAGCGAATCGGGATAACCGAGGCGAGTCGGCGTCTGCCAAAGAGCATTGCCAATGTTGGAGATTCGGAAGGAGAGAGGGATCCACGGACTTAGTTGGGTCCCCCTTGCGCTCTTTTGTTCATAGTCAGGGGGTCTACTGATCGCACCCACCGTCGCAGCACCAGCCGGGTATCTTTTTCTTTGCTCCTGTTTCCACGCGTGGAACCGGCTTTTTGCTCTTGCATTCGCACTCGCGCGCCTCTTTTTGCCGGACCTGGGGCCGCTAACAAGCGGACCCCTACGAATTGTGATGCTGCTGACACTTTAGTGATGTTTGCTCCTCGTTTCAGGGGTCTCAACGGGCCTTTGGACACATCCACTTTGGGCTCACGACGTCCATATTCGGGTTTCTTCAGGATCCTGGATTTTCAATGGCTACCATGGACAGCGTTCTCAGCTCTAAGGATCAATGTTTACTTCTTTTAGTTGTAAAATGGCTTTCTGTAAGTTTTTGAAAAAAAAATCGGTTAAAAGAAATTGTGTAAGAAAATTGTGTTGTATACCAAAAAATATTACCAACTTATTACCGACTTGTAGTCGCCAGACGTTGTTCTCGAATTTGTCGAACTTTACTTCATCCCCATCTGCAGTCTCATTCATGAAAAACGGAATTCCACTCGTTCCTCGTTTCTCGATTCCACTGTCATAGGACTGTTATTCTTTACGACGCCTAAAGGACATTCCGACTCGCAGGACCCTCGTACCGAACCAGAGAAGAAACTCTGCGAGATTGATACATTTTTAATGCGCGAACGACGCTCCCGAGACAAAAGATCACAGAGGCGCGCGGAATTCTGATGGCAGGAGGCTAGAAGAAAAGATAAATAAAGAAGACAAAAAAAATAACAAGACAAACATCATAGCACCAAGACCGAGTCGGATGGTTCGTAAGAACACGTAGAATTCTTGGGTCTCTGTTTTTTGCCTCAAAATAACCAGAGATCGCGAGCAGTGGCCAGCTGGATCGAATCGAATTACAAATCTTCCTGAATTAATTGCATGGCGACCATTAAAGTAAAATCTTGACACTCGTGTTTACCCTCCCAAAAAGAAAATATAAGAGAACAGCCAAAAGAAGACCCATGTCTTAAAACCATCAACTATCGCCATTACGTAAACGACTTTAAAAGACCCTTAAGCACGTACGTCACGCACATAAGTAAATAACTGTTTTTACAGAAACGAACTAACTGCATATTCGAATTAGCATTATGATCATGTAGATGATCGCTTACCCAGAATTGAAACGGCCTACAGCCTCACAATAGAGACAGCGTGAAGGAACCATTACGGAATACAAATGGCGATAGTCATTTACAGAAGAAAAACTTAATATAAAAACATTTCACAGTCTCCCCCAAATACCAGCTACACATGTCACGTCAGACAAATTGAATATTTAAGTCAACCATTAAGATTTGCTACTGACAATATTCGCATAAAAAAAAATTCAACACCAACAAAGTGCATCAGTGAATACACCGCGTGCGAAAGGATAAAAATCCCCTAAACACCCAGTGCCACCTGTCGGATTATTTCGCAAACAAATTGACGCGCGGTCTCAGTGTCCTCTTTGAAACGTAGTTTCCGCAGTAAAAGATGGAGAAACGAGTCATTGGTTATAATAGGTGGGCCCCGACGTCAGGGCCCTGGATTAATTTGAAAGAATAATTGACGATCGACAGCTCACCGATACTCTCGAGAGATAACCGACAAGCTGACTCTTTTGTTTCCGAGCAAGTCCCCATCCCTCATCACTCACTTACTCGGCCGTCAAGGCATCGATTTATCTTCGGTTAATCTAGTAATTAATTTTAAACGCAATATAATTGGTCTGCCCGTAATTTAGGCAGAGTGTTTTTCGTTCACTTTTTTTACATATCCACCTCCTTACTCCTTGACCGTTGTATATCCACTTCTCCCCCTTTACCCCACCTACCCTACCCAGTCCCCTACTACCAATTCATTCAAGGCAGTGATTAGCCAGAGCCGTTTGGTCAGTGCCTAATTGACTTGTTGCTCCATGGACAGAGAATGTCGAGAAATCTTCTCGCCCGGAGACGCCGTTGCTGAATAATTTTGAAGGAGCGCCGAGACGTCTTGCTGTATGTATGACGTGTTGGACGGTTGGTGGTTTTGCTTCCGGTGACTGGAGACCGGCTTCTGTGTAAACAAAGAAAATATGACTGTTAGAAAATTCTTTAACACGAATTGGTATTTTCTTTGTTCGCCCTATAGGTCAGGCGATTATTGGTTTACAAGCAGCAGGAAAGCTAAATATTTGGAGTGTCCTGTTTCGTGTGTACCAGCAACCAAACCGACTAATCCTAACCAGTCCAATTAGGTGCTGGTTGACCCAGTGGATCGCTCGTCGCTTAAACCGGTTTAGTATAAACAGATAACGAAGTAACACAATGAAATTGATGCAAAGTTAATTGCGGTTAAGCTGACGATCGCAAAGCAGCGACTGTCGCTCCTCTGGACTTGTAGCCGATCCGTTCTCGTGTAATTATAAACTGTCCCTCCTAGTGCTTATTATGGGATTAGAATTAAAGCCTCAGGTAAACCTGAGAAAATGGACAATTCACTAGGTCGACTGGTATCTCTGGTAATAAGTGTACACGTCCATTAATATTAGTTCGTTTTCTTGCCGCAAGAAATGTGTTATTTTAAATTTCAAACTTGGAACGACTTTATACGAGATCGACATCGATCGGATTTGTCATATTGTGAGATTATGCTCAAAAAAATCCAGGGGATTCCATCAGACTAAAAATTTTGAAAATACTCAACTTGGACCACCTGTCATCATTTTTCCAGCATTCGAAAGGAATTTCAACTTTTAGCTTCTGCAGCCAAGCGGGAGATCCTCTTCGTCATTGGGTTAACAAGATCGACACTGCTGCCCTCTACGTCAAGATCCGTATTGTTGGTAGAGACTTTTGGATGGTTTAAGTATTCTTCGTCTCCGTCTTATTCCTCTTCTAGGATCACGTCTGGCTACAAGAAACTCCGTTAGATTAGCTTACACGAAATCCTTCCGTAGCAAACCGCCTAATCCAATTCCTTAGCAACAATTAGCAGCTAAGCTCAAGATTAGCGACCGGTACCGTTTAAGCTTCGTTCACACGAGCCGCTCGGTCAAACCTAAAGGATAATCATCGGTCGCTAATCTTCAGCCATTGTTTCCTGATCTACACCCTACCGATCGTCTGATTTACGATTCCACCATTCCCGAGAGTTCTTATACCTATTCCCAGGAGACACTACCAGCAGGACGACTCCGTGTATAACCTAACCTCAAACTACCCGTTAATAATCGTTTATCGCGCAGTGAATACGAACGCAAAAAAATTTCATCTCTCTCTCTCTCAGCAACGTATCCCTATTAAATTGCCAGTCCCGTCCATCTCTATCATCCGGATTATTTATGTTCTCAATTACAACGCGTACACGCACGCTTCTCATCATCGTTCATCACCCAAGAGGCTGCGCTGATTGGCGTATTGATTCGCCACGAGGTTCACCCCTCTCATCTCCTCTGTTCCTCGAGTTAATGGCTGAATAAAAATCATATGAAAAACCAAAGACCAACTTAACGAAAATAAAAGAAAATGAACATGCAATTGCAGGGTGAGTCTATAAACACCCTAGATGGCTACTCTTCTGATATAAGTATAAGACTTAGCAAAGAAATTCCCTATACTAGTTCCAACGTCTTGTTGGTCTTTAAGAGACTCTCGGATAACAATAAAATTAACAACACACAGTATAGAGTCCCATATCGTGTGATATAATTTACCACGGTGTATATATCTATATAGGGTGTTCCACACATTATGGCCTATCGGTAATCTCGACCTGGTGTTGCTGGGGATCAGTACGAAAGGAGAGAATGACTGGAGGAGAGTGAGAGAGAGAAAGAATAAAAGCTCGAACGAGGTAACTAAGAAGTAAATGCTGCCAGGGATACCACGAGTAGGAAGAGAAAAGTAACTATATGGTAAAGAACTCGGAAAGATTGTACGGTGCAATTTGCGCCGGCGTGTGATTGAGATGCAAGTATTGTGTCGGCTGGTTTTAATTTTATGGATGTAACTTGCCTGCCTGCCTGCCAACCGACAAGGCAGCCAACCGTCCAACCGTTCAACCATCCAGCCTCATTGCTTGTATCCAATACCAAGGACTGTATAACTGATATACACGTATTACGACGTAGGATTTATCTCTCGTTAGTTGGCAACACTTTGTAGACACTTGCACTCTTGCCGTTTTCACTGCGTTAGTATCCTAGGTTAAAATTCAAGGAGTCTATGTGTATGCATCTTACTCATTTTCTGGATCCTTCTCTATGTAGATCTTGCGTGAGTTTACCTTATCGAAGATCCACTCGCGTGTCACTTGTATTCAACGTTTCTTAACCCCGCGACGGTAATCTCTGATCTAGTTACGTGCTGGATTAATATACCGGGTGTATTACGGAAGATATGTATGACGACGTACAAATTTGAATTTATGTACAGTGCTGAATGAGTTAACGCCTCTGTTGCTTGGAAATATATATGTACAATATATCCGTTAGCTATCACGTGATTTTATATTTTTCATTTTTAATATTAATTTGGTATGCCTGAGGTTATTTTTATCTTGTTAATTATTTAAAGACTGTTATTAAAGACTGCTGAATAGTTCGTCATGGCGACAATGTAAACTCCGTTCATTCTTCTACTGGCTTGAGTTCTCGTTATATACGCGAACTGTATACCCGCTGTGTGATGTATTGTTATTGCTGGATTATTGTTTGTTGATAGGAAACTAAATTTATATGAGGTAGTTACATTAGCTACCTTAATGAAGATCGACACTGGGTATAAATCGGTTAACCCGTTATACACTTGCCTTGTGTACGAGATTCCAAGTGACTCAATTAAATTATGAGAAATTTCACGATAGGAGTGATTCCAGGGTTAATTGTGAGTCAGTATACATTTCTTATTGCGTCAATGTTCGGCTTAGACTGTAATTATAAAAATAAAAAATAAAACTAATGTTTCTACTACGTACGATGTATATATGCATCTGCGAAAGCTTGTACTCACTTGGCGCCTTGACTCGTCTATTCGCGACTCCATATAACGTTAATCTTCATTACATCGTCAGGGGCGACGTTCCCAGACGTAAATTACACGCTGCTGATAAACAATTATTGTCAACAATAAAACGTCGTTGCACGACTGGCAAACTTTACCCAGGGTAAACGAATCGGTCACGATCGTTAAATAATCGAGGACTGAAAAGTACTCAGCCACTTGTAAATTGCTCTCTATTGTTTTCTATTTGCACTCTAGTCCAGCACTGATATTGGATTGCTACGAGTAATTAACACTGATATTGAAACTCATGTAATTCTAGGCATTAGACACACTTACCTCTTTCGTGGATACTCATACGCATGGTATTACTCGAGAAGACACTCCACTCGCTAACGTAAAATTCCAAAGCCCATTTTCAGGTCTGCTTGCTACGCTGTATGTAAATGATGAATTTTTCAAACATAATATCTATCTAGCACCTGGGAGATGCAGTATTTATACGAATACTTAAGTTTTCCTTATATTTCAGAGAATCCCGCTCTGAGGTTATGTATGCTCGTGTACCTGTGACTACTCAGGCGTTTAATGGCCATACGTAGAATTATCAATTTACTTTAAGTATCGCGATCGCTTGAATACAGGGAAATCGCATTTGCGGCTTCCTAAGTGTCGTCTAATAGAAATTGTGGTGATTCCTTTGAACTGCACTGCGAAATTCCTTATTCTCAATTAATTACGTACGCAGCTTTATCTACGATCCATATACGCATTGGGATTCGAGAGTGGAGAATGCAAGAACTATTTACGGACGCAAAGTGACATCTGCGTGCGCGCGCAGCCATTAGTCTTCTTCTATTACGTGTATGTCCGAACTCTGTATATTAGTGGTTCCGAAATTTACTGGCAGCACTGCAACCAACGCTGTATTCTTATTCGTCTATACGGATCTGAGAGACGTAACAACTTTGGCAACTTTATCAGTAAATTTCCGAACATACCCCATAAAGCAGGTGGCGCTCTGGTGGTCATTGAAGGAACTAAATAACAGTGTATGTCATAACTCACGGTCATCTTGCTACTTAATTATATTTCTTACTTTATAATATGTGCTTAACAACTAACCACCTCTCAGGAAAAGTAAGGTGATTTTCACGATCAGCGATGCCTCCCCGAACACCGCTGTATCCCGTTACTAAGGCAAGTTTGGAACACCCTGTATATACCTTGAAGTTTCATTGCGTGGGTTTTCATAGAAAACTAAATTATGATAACACAGATTCCTAATGATACTAAAACATACTTTAAACGAAGGTAGAATATATGAAAGCTATGCGTAGGGGTATATAGATTTAATGATACTTCACAATGATACTAGATATCATAAGAGACACGAGTGAGAAGCCAAGTAGGAATCCAACGAAGTTGCCCATAAAAATCTCCCTCATTAATACCAGCGGATTTCATAAATCTTGAGTAATAAGTTTTTACGCATTGGTTATGGCGTATAATGGCGGCTTAATTGTGGGCCAGTAGGCTCGGCCACGGCAGGACGGACACCATAAATACATAAATACCAACACACGACGGGGCCCCCTTTATAGCACACGCGTGAATACATAAATGCATAAAGATCACTTCTATATACATATATACACACCATAGAGCTTGCTACGGTATTGGAATCCAACCGAACGCATGTCTTATGGTAATATTCCCTGGTGTTAGCAGCGCCTTACAATATTATTTGTCTGCATTAAATCGTATAAGTAATCGCTCCACTCTCATGAGCCAAGGTGCTCAAATCTACGGCCAAACAGTCCTTCAAAACAGTCCTTAAATATATCCTATCCATAATCAGTCTAAGACCCGACCAAGCAGTACAGAACCAATTGTCAAACAGCCACAGGTCCCACCACTGTATACAAGTATATGTCAGGTACAATCAGCCTTGGCATGAGGTAACTCAAAAATAATTAGATCAATCATAAGTATATTTTCTTTAATTTGTTCTTCTCATTCCTTTTTTATTTCCTCAACCAGATCCAAACGGCCGTTCATCCACTGGACAGGATCATTGATTGAGAACCACGGCTCAAATTCGTTTTGGCGTTAACCTAGAGGTACGTTGGCTACGGAGTGGCCAGTGTCTGGCAGACAATTACTCCGTGGACCCCCTGCGGCAGGGATGGATGTCTCTCTTGCTGGACCCTACTACCCAAATCCCATGCCTTTGCTTATGGGGGCCCTATTGGGACGTGAAGTTCTCGCGCGGACCCCGCGCTAGCCTTCCATAAGGTATAAACTGTTTGTTTAGTTGATATATCGTGGAGATACTTATCACCTCGTACGATATGAGGAATGCTCGGTATTACGAATGAGATATTGTATTCTAAAAAGAATCTAATGATCCAGCAGTTAAGGACCCAATGAATTATTGAACGAAGATCCACGGTATAGTTCACGTTGCTGGACGCGTGACTGGGTATGTATTTTTTTCTCATAATTTGTTTTCTCTCAAATAACACAAAGTTGCGTATGACCCATTTTATAATGGATGATCAGTCAAATAGGTCCCATGGGTCTTATTACCTTGGGCCTTGACAATTTTATATATTACAAAATGTACGTTGCTCGTTATTTTTATTTCTTCTTTTTTTTTAGGACCAAGAAAGAGAGAGAGAGAGTCTTGCGCATTATAATGGAGAGAGGGTGTTCCACGATGAGGCCCATGCTATCCTGTAAAATTACAACGTTTAACGACTGTGCCCACCGATGGGCATTGGTATTGGTATGTAAAATAAGGGTCCAGGTCGCACGGTGTTTCGCTCAGGGTATTTTAATGGTGTTATAATGTATGTATGTTTTACCACTACGAGTATGGCTTGTACGGTATACGTGTAACGTATACCACGTTGGGTCCGAACGCCTCGGACGAGTTGGGCCCAGCATGAGGCCCCTTCGATATATTCAATCATGAAATTATCACTTCTGTACGAGGCAAGGGTTGGTACACCAACCTATACCATTGGTCAGACAGTATCGCGTATTTCCCGTTGGGTTCTTCTTTTGCTCCTCTATAAATACCGACAATGATAATCATAAATTATACAACTATTAATCGGCTTACTTACGTTAACGTATTAGATTCGTGCTGCGTATCGGCTAATTACCTCCGTTTAATTATACAATCACATTCCTATGACCTTTTAACTCTGAAACAACCAGATACTCGATAATTGGTATTCGCAGTGACCTTTGACCCCGTAGCAACATTTTTTCATATCACTAATTATTATCAGAACAGACGCTCTTAACATTCATTTTATCCGTGTCTCTGGTAACCTTGGTTTAAATCGATGCCGCGAACTTGACGAAAGCGCGCGCTGATTCATAATCGAAAAATACAAACTTTTCCCGCTAGGTGGCAGTGACAGTCGTCGTATGGCGGCAGGTGGAAAAATTCTTACACCTTTCTCTCCGTAGAGGACCATTAGCATAAATATGTGGATATACGCGTCCAGGGTACTCGTAGAATTTATGCTGCCGGCGAACGGGCTGGTTTATTAATACGTTATGCTTGCATTAGTACTTAAGCATGACGAATGATCGCGGCATGGGGGGAATTCGGTAGGACGATGGATTTTAATGGGACGAGCAGTGGAGATGCCCGATAGATGTATCGATACCTATTTGAGATACAAATTTTATAATAATTAATATTACAAAGTAATATTATGATTATTAAAAAGTGACGTGTATGGATTTTTTTTAATCATTATTTTATACGATGTATGGTGGATTAATGAAATCTTTACTGTGTACTTACATTGCATATGATTATTCACAGTGTACGAGTCCTCGTCATTTCTAATGGCTTTCTCGTCTGACGTGCACTCATTACTGTGAATCGGTCTGTGAGACGAGGAAACGATTTGCATGACTGCGAGTCGAGTAAGATTAATAAATAATATTGTGCATTGGCCGCTGTTCTTGGGTCGGCCTAACCTATACACGAGTCGGACGAAGTTCTCTTGGTTAATGTGGGACGATGAGAGAAAATCAAGATATATATATATATATATACAACGTATACTAGGAAGAAATAAAATTGAAGTAATGTTCTTATAATGGCAGGTATTATTTGATCTTTAATAATTTTCGGGGCTTACATGTTATCGATATATGTAGATATATAGATATATAGATAATCGAAGATACTCATTTTTCAAAAGTTGCAGCAGCTGTATTTAGATACTCATTTTTATGCTGCCGTAGCAGGAGACATACGAAATGGATTATTTATTCCTTCGAGACTCAAGATCTAAGAGACGAAAGATTAATTTGATGAAGTAAGGATATTATTAAAAAAAAATTAATATCAATCGATAAGGTAATATTGATTGCTTTAATTATAATAATTCCTGCGAATAAAAAGTACTGAGACAGTTGCAATGAATAATATAAATTTCTCTTTCAAGTCACTCACGCTGAAAAGGCCAATGCAATTGAATGCAACGACGCGCGGCGTCGCGAATCGAATGGTTAACCTGTCTACCGTGGGCTTTACTGGGCCTTACTGGGCCTTACGAAAGACACCAATATGCAATTTACAGAGAAGGCGTAAAGCGTCAAGGATAAAGCGTTGAGCGTAAAGCGTATTAATTAATGGCGCTAATGAGCATGAACGTGGAAATAAAAATTGCCGTTAATTAGTAAATACATAAAAAAGATGTACGAACACAGCAACAAAGTATAATGGCGAGCGTACAAGAAAGATGACTAAGTAAAAAAGAAAAAAAAGAGAGAGAGAGAAAGGTAAAAGCGAGACGGTAAGTCGAGAAAAAGTGAAATAAAAGAAAAGTGCAAGATAAGGAAGAAAAAGAAAGAAATGAAAGTGAAATTGAGAAAGGCGAGAAGACGCCCCGCGGTTTCGTGACTTTACCGAAAATAAAGAAACAAATAAACAAACGGACATAATGCACGCGTAATAAACGCTCAACGGTCCGGACAGGATAGTGGCGATCAATATTATTGATAATAAAAGATCACTAAATCAAATCGCTCGTAGACGCCGCGCCGTACTGAGCTTCGACCGTCGATGTATACTTTTTTTTTTCAGTTCCTTTTTTTTGTTAACTTCCAACCTTCTGCCTTTCTGTCTTCCTACGACGGACTGCACTGCCTCGCGGATGACTTCACGGCGTTGCCAAGGTGTACGAGGAGATGCGCGAGCCAACGCTTACTACTATGTTACTTTAGCGTGAAAACGCTGTAAATTTTACCCCATAAAACCGGCGGGTTTAGTGGCTACAAATTTGAGCAGTGGCCATGCCCGTCCCGGCCCGTTTAATCCCGTCGCTTGACTGCAGGCAGCGATCTTGAGCGTTGGCTACTTTAATGAGGTACGAACTTTGAATTATGCACCCTGTACCCTTTATTCTACATCCTTTTTCATGGCTGTCCCTCATTGGCTTTTGAGCGTTGGAGCTTGTAAGGTTTTTTTTTTTTTATTAAACGAACATACCCAAGTTCATATAGCAGGGTTAGTTACCCCTTAGCATACTAATACCTAAAGTCCCTTGGCAAATGACTCTGAGTCTGCATGTTGATTTTGATAAAAAAAAAAATATCATACTGAGTCGAGCTAATATTTTTTTATTCAAATAATAATTACTTGCATACTGCATTAGTATTTTGGAGAAAGGTCAATTAATACTGTGGAATATGAACGGCAACTCGATAGGCCAGCTCCTCTCGTTCTCGGTTCGATTCGTTATTTACAATAGAAGGCAATTTTCGTACGATGGTTCAGACCTTTGTGGCCAGAGGGCACTTCGCAATGGAGGCAGCCAGAACTAACAAGGTAACCTAACCCCAAACCCAAGAGGAAGAATCCAATGGAGTCGAACCTGCCCGGTGCATAACTCGCATCCATTTCAATATCATTAGTACGTTTCTTACGTACGTTTTCACTTAGTTACGACCGAAATTCTAGCACCGGTAGCTTTCATAAGTATAACGCACTTTCCTTTCTAATTAACGTCCTTCGCGTTAGACACGTATCTCGTAATGTCCCATCGCTGTTCACGTAAACGAAAAGATCCTTGTGGTTTCATAACCTAACAAAGTGTATAACTGCTCTCGGTCTTCGTCGAGATCGATAGCGAAGGCATTGTAAAAGGGGGACCTCGTGTTGGCAGACGGGCCAGCTAATGTGTCGACCGAAATATTTATGATGATTGTTTATGGACCGTACGTATATTAGCGCGTTCATCCCACTAGGCCTTCGCTCTCGACCTGCTCGCTTAAACACCTTAGGATATCTCCAACCAGCTGGATACTATTCTCTCCTTTATATAACCTCTACCAGCCACCATACTTTCTTTTTTTATGACCACTCACAAGACGCACCCTGCCAAAATTCATATTTCTTCGAATAAAGTATACAGGAATAATTACGAATTTATTCTCTAGCACATGACAGCTGGTTACTTTCCGTAAGATCTGTACGAGGGCGCCATCTGGTGGCCACCTTTGTAACTACGCACTACAGTCTACCGTACAAAGCCAAGCGGGACAACCGACTAGTAATAAAATATTCCTATGGATGTCGGCGTAATCTTTAACGTCAGGCTATCCACGGAAGCTTCTTTAAAGTCAAGCCTTGTGATTTTACAGAGACTGTTCAGTAAGAAGGTTCTTGGTGTTGCGTCGGAGTACTTATAGGTTATGGGTATTGTCAGTCGCTGTACTCATTAGAGGAACCGACGATGATCTTTAGTGTCCAGTGTCACGCTTCACACCTCGGGAGGAAAGTTTAAGTGGCGTGTTGTGGAGGGGATATACAAGGGACGTCAGGACAACGTGCCTCCACAGGGTCTCAGGGGACCTGAGAACCAAGGCGTTTTCGAAAAGAGGGCCCCCCCGAGTGACGAAAACGGTTGGAGGGCTATTGTTCCGGCGTTAAACCGGCACTAACTCAGATGAGATTCGTGCGGCTCTATATACACTATACTTCTTGCTCCGGACCTCGTTCTTCCCGGAACCCGGATGACTGATGGCGAAATTAGGCACGTTTCGGACCTCTAAAGGAAGAGGTTATACGGACGATAAAGGTACGTTAACGCGGACTCTTGTTAAACCGCCCTTAAGCTATTCTCAAAGTGGCTCCCCCTTAGATCTTATTCTTCTTGTATCCCTTTTCGTCTGCTGTTTTCTTCACTCTATGCCTATTAGGTATACAGTTGGATATCCGTGGGTTGATTATTTTTCTTTACTTTTCTATTAGCAGGCGTTTCTTTTCTTTTCTTTTAATTGCTATTCACTTACACTGTAGACAAATGATTCCTGCTACGTCGTAACTAATGATATTCCTCATAGCGAATGTATCAAGCGACCAATTACTGATATTTCATTAAAGCACCAATTAATTTATTTCTGTATTTTTCATCCTGAAATTTTACTTTTTTTTTTTCTCAGTCTCTCTATCCAGGATCATTAATCTCTTAGTATTATGAAATATTTCGTAAACACCTACGCGAGAATCAGTTAATGCTTCTAGCTTACGCTACAGTCCGGTTTGATTTCCTGTTTCATCATCTTACCTAAAATCTTTGTATTGTGTATATAGGTATACTTCGATTCGTGGTACGGATTATTGGTACCGAGAAAACGAGGAGGCCTGTTGTCATAGAAATTGGACCAAGCACAGTGGATACAATTGCCGTTGACATGCAACTTTACGAAATGCAGAAGCTACGAGGTGAGGCGTATAGCCAGTGAGAGTGAGTGCGAGGGATACAGTGTAAAGGAGACGGAAAAAAGTCACGAGGCTAGAATGACAGGAAAAGGGAGATCGTGGAAAAGCGATCGACGCCAAGAGTCTCTTTATTCTCTCTGGGACAAACCAAGTCGACTCCCAAAGTCCGTCGGGCATTTAATGGCGTTCAAATGTGGAAGTAAGTGCGAAAATAAGCGCTTAACGAGCCAAAGATTGACTCTAACAATAGCAGGGCCACTCGAGAACACGAATACCGTCCTTGGGACCCGTAAAAACGCACCTTAAGTCCCGGACAAAGCCCCTTGAAATCTAGACACGGCATCGGGCCCAATGTTGGCCTCCCCGCAACCGAGTATCATCCCCGCTGACAAAACTCCATGGAAACACCCTTGGACAATGGGGTGCGGCCATGCGAAAATTCGCAGGTTGACTCTGTCCGTTTACAGAATGGCGGCAGCAGCAACTTCTTCCAGGTTAACGTAAGTAAGTAAGGCCCAAACTGAGACCACGGGAGGCCCCTTATAGGCTTTTACAGCACCCCTCTCCTCCACCCCACTACCCTGTCACCTGCCGACAATTCTGAATGCAAACAAATTTTCTATGGACGTGTCGTTCGCGAATCTAATTGTCGCTGCTTCAAAGATGTGGGTTCCTCACGAGATGAAGTCATCAGACAAGGCCCCAATTCGTTTTGAATCTCTATTGGATGTTTTACCTTATACAAATGGTATTCAGCATCTACTCCTCCAGTCGTTATTCACCATGAATTTTTCAATGAGAAAAAAATACATTGCAAAAATCACATAATTGCTTGTCTAGTCATTTTTTTTTTCATGATCTTCATCACTTTTCTCTTTTTATTCTGTCCTTTCTATTCTTTTTTTTTTTTTGTCACTTCAACCAAGATACATAAATCTGAAGAAGTCCCGCAAAGCGGGGACCGTGCTCGTGTCGAGTACAAAGACCCAGACAAGTTGGGTTTATTGTCGAATTTTCTACCCAATAAAGTATGACTCGCAGATAGGCAGGATGAGAGGCGGAGGGGCAGGGTGGTAGGCAACGCCAACTTCATAGCTCACGTTACCGAAGCGTCTCTATGTATTTTATGACGTAGCAATATAGACGCTCCAAGAAAACGATAGGTTCAATGGCGTCGATTGTGTTTTCATTATTGTCCAAATTTCACAGTAAATTCAACCCGAACGACAGTTCACGAGTTGACAATGCCAAGTTTATTTCCACTTCGAATGATCTTGCAGACTTTTGCCCACTTCTCGTCTCAGATCTCCTGGCAATGATTTGCGATTTTTCAGATTGCATCTTAATGGCTTTCCTGAACGCTCGAGGAGAAGCTAATTTTTCACCGTTGAAAATCACCCTAAAAACACGTCACGGACTACAGAGCAAAATGGGAAGCTTGAAAAATTCAACGCTCGAACCAACTGCCAATTGCCTGTAAGAGCATCCGGATTGTACTAATGCACAGGTACAGTTAAAAGAATAAGTGAAAAAGGTGCACGGGCAAGAATATATATAGGTATACGATAAAATGTTGAAAACGTTAAAAAAAAAAATAGTATAAAAAAATAAAAATCCTAATAGTCAGCATTACTAATAATGGCTACAGTGGAAGGGCGTGCCGTAGGGCTCTAAAAGTCTCGAGCAGGTAATAACTCTATCCGTTCAGCTTGTTACATGTTACGTTCTCTTACATGCGGGAAACTAACAGTGCCGTAGCAACAGGGTGCAATTAAGTCAAACAATTGCCTAAGTAAACGTAAAGAAGCAGACGTAGTAGTAAAAATTGAAATTTTTCAAAATCTTCACATATTCATATCACTTATTTACACCTACATACAAGCATCGGTTAATTTTATGAATTTTTTCGAAAATTCCCACCAAACCTCATTATCCTTGGTTATCGCATCTTTTTCAATCTTTTATAAAGGATTATCATTGGAAGCTTATTTTATATGCATACCGTATATATATATGTATATTATACACATTACAACCCGTAGTAACCACATGCGTCGGGACGCTCGTGCGCGCGAGCGCAATTACTAAGATTATTTATGCTTAATGTTCCGAACTCGGCGTTGCAATAAATAAGGATAATGGCGGTGCCCATTAAGTCGATACCTTCAGTGATATTTTCTCACCCGGGTCCATCCGCAGTCTTGTTCGCGCCCACGGACTCGCGTCGGGCCTTATTATCCGCCATCTGTCAATTTCGAAAATATCCTTACCGACTTTTCACTTGGACTGCACTAAGTTACGTTTAAGACTTGCTAAGAATTTTGTAAATTCCTACAACAGCCTCTTTTACATACCTACTAGAGGGGGAATGTCTTTTCATCCAAATCAGCTGTTTTCTATTTGGACGTCCCGTAGCGTACATTTTATTTAGGTGGGGTATTCCATGGCTTTCTGTCAATATATATATATATGTATGTTATATATAAACGTATAATTATGTACGACGTGTTGCCAGGAACGAGCTGTCATTATGTACTAATAATCGAATCGTATTCGAAATGAGGATGATAATTCTGTAATATCCGGCTAATAAGCTCCCCGCTATATTACACGCTCATTAAATTTATTCGAATAGGTACAGGTACGTTCTACTTGGTGCGCCTTACTTTATTGCCTATGCACCTGCTCTCAACCCGTGCAACCCATCCGAACACCTTTCCACCACAAATCTTATCCAAAATTGAACGATAATCCAAGCTGTCTCGTTAAACTTGCTCGAAATAATGCTTTCTATGCAAATCCAACCTGCCTTCGTACACATATATACATATGTACAAGAAGTTAACGACAACAAATGAAAAGGGGGTCTGTGGCCTGTAGAAATTTTTTTTTTTTTTTTTTTTTCAAAATTTATGGACTACCAGATAAAGTCAAATTTGGGTCGTAACAGTAAAAATGAGAGCCGTATGAATATAAAGCTTTAGAAACATAATCCGACGCTAAGTGGATCGTAAGGTGTGCTTAATAATTATAGTGTGTTACTTTGTCGCTTTTTGAAAATTGTACCGGAAACGTTATTTTTTCAAATTTTTTTTTAAGGTACCTACTATTATTGAATTTTGGATAGGGGCGTTATTTTTTTTTTTCGAATTTTTCATATGGTCTAGCGATGTATCGTTTAATCGAATGGGTAACAAAAGTCCAACTACCCGTCGGGACATAAAGCGTTTTGGAGGCCGAAAGGGATTTATAAAAGTTATGGAGTGAATAAAAAAATATTAGTGAAAAATAAATTTTTTTCTATGGCAAAAGAGAAACGTGTCAAGATGCTGGTAAAGGATACAAGGTTTTTTTTAGTCGAGGTTGAACGAGCCACTGTAAGGTAAGGTTAGGGTAAGATGAAAAGACAAGTAAACGAGGAAGGCAGAGTTGCGAAGTGGAAGCAGAAGAGGGAGCTGGTTTAGGAGTGAGAAAGAAGGATGGACGATGGTAGGGTTAGACGAGGAGAGGAGAGAAATGGTGATCTTGCGGCGCGGGGGAGGGAAGGGGAGGGAGAACAAATGAGTACGATGAGTTACGGCCTGGCGTAAATCTCAAGCTAATGGCTGCCTAAACGCGAAACCCGCTAGCCTCAGCGAACCTCCCTATACGACCGAGAAATTTAATAATCCGGCTAATGGGCTTGTGTTAGCTTATTACTACAGTGGTCCATCGAATCGGGCTACCCAAAAGTGACTAGCGTAGTAGCTCGTGCAGCTGCGCAGAACAGAATAAACTCCGGTATTAAAGGTTTCCTCACAACGAGATTTCATAAGGATATCATGATAATTAGTAAATGTTACTGGCAGACGTGAATAACATTAAATTTTTGAATAATAAGAAAATAAAAAAAATATTCAGTATAATTGAAGCACTGCGCACGTGTATGATTGTTATGATCACTGAGGATCATAAAAATTGATGACTTTTTTTCGATGATTTTTTTTTTTTATTTAGTCATCTTTACTGTCTGTGTCGATGGTCCGTTTTAAAATGACGTCTCGTAGGCTTAAAGTATGTAGGTATAGGTATAGTCGGTCCACGTGTAAGATAGCTCAGAATGACAGATGGGAACACGTGTTTCGTCTTTAGGGATTTTTTTAGCGAAATCTCTCAATTGGACAAATTTTGGATTCTGCCAAAAATAATGAATTGCTTTCTATTGATTCGCTGTATATTGCCTTTGGCAAAAAGGTATTTGTACAATTTGTATATTTACATTGTATTGTTTCATCTGTCACTTTCAGCTGTTTTACACGTGGACCAATTATGGATGGTGAATCAAAGACTAAGATTTACATGCTCGCTAGTCTATATATTTAATTTCGTAACAACGTGGCATTAAGAACTTGCTTAGTTTCTTATAATTTGACGATTAACGTAGGTTCGTAGATCAAGATGAAGTTCCGGAGGCTGAGACCTCGAGGGGATCATTAATTTCTTTTTTTATTTTTCATTAATTCTCCTCTCCTCGATTCTCTTCGTGTTATTCTTTCTCCTCGTTCAAAACTGCTTTTTAATAATTCCTTAAGTTTTTTTCGAAACGTCGCTGCCTCTGCTGTAGTCTTGTTGAATTTTTTATTTCTAAACCGAAAGCCCCCGACGAAACTGGTCGTAATAAATATAGTGGCATTTCGGAAACCATCAGGATTTTAATGGATCTCTTAAACTGTTATTAAATTATAAGCTATGATAATCTTGTCTCCTTTTTAATTAACTAGAGATTTTATGTCGACCATGAATTTCATACCGACGCCGACGCCCGACGTCGCTTCTTGCTCAGTAAGTACCCGACAGTCTACTGTCCTACCGATCTTATTTACAATTATATAATAATCGAACAATACAGCCCCGTCCACGTGTTCAAAGTAATATTTTTGACACTTCTCAATCCTTACGTCATGACACGTGGCTCTTAATAAAATCACGAAAAATATATGCTAAAATAGAAAAATAAAGTTTCAATGCAAAGCCATACGCAGGTAACAAAATGATTCTAATAAAAATGACATCCATAGCCACGTGTACCCTGCTAAAGACATTATTGTTTACGAACTGTCAAAAATATATACATCGAGCACGTGGACCGACTATACGTAGCTACTACAACGTCAGAATCAACCTTTCGTCTATTCTCATGTACGAATTTAATTTTTTTTTTTCTCTAACCCAAAATTCTAGGAACGAGTGAAAACACATGGTCAGCACAGCTCATGATCTCTCAAGTGGAATTAAAGGAGGCTGCCTTGGGTTGCCAAGCGTTACCATTAGCATAAGAGGACGGTGCGTGCGCGGCCGCGTAACATCATAAACCATAAACGGCTCGGACATAAAAGTAGTTTATTATTACGCGATGCCAATGGTAACAAGTCCCAGCACGGACATAAACTCGAATCTGGTGGAAGCGATTGAGCAAGTAAATGGAAAGAGAGAGAAATAGAGAAAAAGAAACCAGTGGAAAAAAGAGGTCGGATCTATTCGGCTTTAATCTGATATCTTCCCACGTGGCACCCCGCGGTGTGGACGTGGCTTTATTAGCCGTCAATTGTTTGTTCAACATTCCCAAAAAACCCCCGTAAACGTTCAACGCTGAGATTTACTGCCGGTATGGTCCCTCCTCGACATCTACGACTCTTTAAAAACCCACGGCAGCTTTCTATAACATTCTCCATTCTTGCATTCTGCATTCTACATTGGAAGACGTAGGAGGCGTTTTTCTCCAGGAAATCGCATTAACCCGCAAATTCCACGAGAAATGGATAATTTTTTTTTATTTAATTTTTTTACTTCGTTTTCTTTTTTTTTACCCCAAACAAATCCATTGGCATTTAACGTGTCTACGTTATCGGGTATCCTTCGAATTTCGTTTTCCTTTCAAAAGAAGTTTTGGCAGACAAAAATTTCATTATAAATGTTTCACTACATATACATTTTTTTCAAATATCCTTATTCGATGGCTTCTTGATGATTAATCATTAATTCCAAAGCAACTTTAGTACCCTTATACGTATATGGGCATTAGTTATACAACGCCATAACGTAATCATAAAATAGTGAATTTCGTGGAAAGAATAGAAGCATAGAGAAACATCTTGAACGCCTATCCCCAGGGGTTGTAGCGAAGGCACCATAAATGCTCGTTTATAACCGCGGTAATATTACCAGAGCTATAAGCCCACTAAAAGGTTAGTGTTTTATAGGTAATAACTCATTTGGGAATTAGGCTGTTTAACACAAAGCCTTTAGTTTTCGATAAAGATCTGCCCCATAAGCCGCCATCTCATCTATAAAGGACGAAACCTCACAGTCGAGTCTGAAAATCAGTCGAAATTATTAATCAACCTTCCCAGCATATTTAACCGCGATTTCGAGCACCATAGAAATTTTTCAAAAATCATCATAGCGATTCAAAATATATTTGCACCTTCTTTCACCTGACCTAACCCAACTTGACTTAATTTATCAGGTCAGTATACACAGCGAAGCGTCAACAGATTAACCCTGAAGTTTCAAGATAAAAATGAGACCTGCAACTTCCCTTCTCTAAGAGCCATAAGAACTGCTGGGAATCACCATAATAAAACGTGTACCAGCTACGTCTGTGACGCAACTCGGAGCGCTGGATCAAAACGACCAAGTGAGTCCACCTAATAAAAGAGTCGTTAGTACAGCCGGGGTAGGTCGTTATAACGAATTCGTTTGTGCATTTCACTGTTCCCTCCTCATTACGTAACGAGACATCCTTGTAAATCTTGGGATGCGCGGGGAAGTAGAGAGGGGGGACTGACGGCGGCCGGCTGGCTATTGGTAAACGACTCGCTGATGATACTTATTCTTAGGGAGTTGATTCGGTGTTAAAGTCAATGGGAGAAATAAAAATTGAATGCTAATAGAAAAATACGTAGTGGAGATTTATAACGCGTCTTGGTTGCCGAGATGCGTATGGCTGTGTAATCAGTAATTATCTACGAGCTGATAACAGATAGTACCTTGGCAATTGTATCTTTATGTAATCGACGGGATCATTTAATTACAGGATCCAGGAGGGGATTATTAGAGGGGGATGCTGGGCGATTTATAATGTGAATTTTATGTACCTTTTATCTGATGTTGCTTGGGATTTTTTTTTTTTTTTTTTTGCGGGGATGAACGAACTTGGGGATGATTTTTTTTTTGTATGGAGGTGTGAAATGGCTGGTGAGGGTTTTAGTAGAGTTGAAGAAGAAAATTTTTTTTTTTTTCTTAACCGGTGCGTGCTACGGGCGTGACTCCTTTGGCTTCTTGAGGTCCTGGCGCCCCGTGAATAATCCTTGATGCCTTTTCGTGGCGGGTCCCTTTTTCTTTTTTTTTTTTTTTCTATTCTATTTTTCTCATCCACCCACTTCACGGAATTTCACGTAAGCGAGACATTGTCGCTATTGTTGGTACTAACTTTTAGCTTTTACACGGAGAGGACGTTGTTAGATACCGATTTTATGGCGAGGGTCGAGGGTGCGCAGAGTCCGTGGGTTCTTAGAAGAATTTTCAAAAGAAAAAGTCGAAGGTGACAAAATTGTATTTAATTTTTGAAAAAGGTATTTGAAAGTTATACCAATATAAAAGTATAATTATGTGTCACTGTGAAGTCGAAGAATGAGATTTTGAAAAAAAAAAAAAGAAATTCAAAATTTTGAATTTTTTTTTTCCACTGTTTTTTTATCCACTGTTTTTTATTACTCATTTTTACATTCGTTCCTTTATAGCTGAATCTTTATATTCGTCTGATCTCGCACGAATTCATAATCAAATTCAAAACGTTTAATGCTCGTTTCTATGAACGCGATCGTGAAACTGTTATTCTAAGAAAGAGAATAGAAGTCGAAAAAAATTTCGTGGTAAAGAATTCGGTGCTCGAATCAATGCCGATCGATTTCTCATGAGGATCACGTTGAATAGACACTTGTTTACATACTTCGATCGGGACGAGTTTTGCATTCGAAATTCGCGCTTATCGGACTTTTCGATAAAATTACTCGAAATGGGTGGCGACTTTTTTTTTTTTTTTTTTTTTCAACGGTATATTTTGACGTGTCAATTATTTTACGTAATACCATTTATTCCCACGTGCGCTATTATGATTTTTTTTTTTTAATAATTTCCAACGCCGTGTTAACTGTCAGATATTACGTTTCTCAAAACGTGAGAAATTTAAAAGGGTCTCCGGTTTCTTCAAAGTGCCTGCTTACGATTCTTATCCGTTATATATCTATATATTTCGAAGTTCATTCTCAGATAATATGAACTCCTCCGCTCACGCACACCCTCGGTTACTCAATCGAATATGGAAGATATACCAGGATAGGTAAACCTATATCCTGTCCCTTTTGTGAAATCGGTAGGCTAACCTGTACAAAACTGTGGTTAATCCCGACTGGCCATATCGATGACCTGTCGGATTAGATTAGCCGTTTTCGAGGAGCTAGGACCACCAGGTATCGGCAAATGGTAACCGATCTCATGTCAAACATCTAGTCGGATGTAAATATCTAGCTTTTTCTTCAGTTCCTTGCAGTCACTTAAATAACGATACTGTATATATGTATATAAAATAAAAAATATTTTTAATTGACAAAAAAATAAATTATTCAAAATAAACATATATGGAAAAAATGGGTAAAAATCGTTTCCGGTAGTCTTCGGAAATACTCGTGAATCTTCGTGACGCGAAAGAAACCACGAGTGCATAAAGAGTATAAGCGTATGAATACGACTCGTACTTTTGAATGACTAAAGTTTAAAGGGTCTTATGAAAAGTCATGAAATTCTCATAAAACCAACATTAGCCGCCACAATGTTCAGACCTTTCGGTCGTCTCGAGAATAGGCGGTGTGGAAGTTCTTTGACGTTTCAATTGCGTGGCTATTCGAAGTCAAAAAGCGCAAAATCCCTTAGCGTAGGATAATAATATAAAAATCGTGGTTATTTCGCACCGGTATGCAGTCAAAGTCAAAGCGCAGCAGCGACATCTGCAAATGCATTTCCAGCCGTCACAATGCACTCTCAAAATATTTATTTTCCCGTTGTGACCAAATCCGGACCAATGGTCACCATGAATGGCTGCTGTAATCTCGTTAGCTGCGACAATGGAGCCGAAAATGCCGTTTGACTTTGGAGTTAAGAGTCTCGGGCTTATAGCAGTCGAAAAACGAAAGTACCATAAGGTAGAGACTTTCATTCTCTCTCTTTCTTTCTCATTTCCTCTTGCATTAGGTGTCTCTTTATTTTTCACTTCATCTCCTTCCCTCTCACTGTCCTTCCTCGTCTTTCTCGCCTTCCACTATTTTCTTCTGTCCTTCTTCTCTTTTTCCACGAATACCTCAAAACTTCACTAAGGACCTTCTGGCTGTAGATTTAATTTTCTGATTTTCTCCTTTTCTTTTCTTCTTTTTCATCAACCGCACGCATCGTCCGGCTGCGATTTTCCGGCAGATTGACTTCTCTCTTGGGTCTGACGCATCCGAGAATTTTCACCCACTGAAGACGTACAAGAACAGTAGATAATTTCCTGGAACCGGAGACAGACAACAGTTTCGAAAAAGGATCGAAATCTTTATTCCCAGCGAGACTTTCGAGGTAGACTGTACTTTCGATGCATTTTTCAAAATGCCCATATCGGTGCATAGCACCGTCGATTAAAAAGATATGAAATCATACAAATTTAAAAAAATATTACATAAGGATAAAAATGCACAAAATTAACAAAATTTTATTTTTATTAATCATTATATTTGTTTTTGGAAAAATCATTCATTCTTTAATAGTAACGACGATATTCCGTATCCCCACTTATCCATATACGTATCTACGTATATACGTATAGTCTACGACATCGAATTACATTGTATGGGCGCCTTTATGTTTTCTTTAAAGAAAAAACATACAGGAAATCATCCCACGCGAAGCGAATCTAACGCCAAGGAGTTATAGAAAATCGAATGGCTACGTTACGTTAGACGCCGCGCCCTGCTCATATACCATAACCATCGTAGCAAATCCCAAGGGGACTTTTTCAAAATCTCCACTACTCCCGAATAATATATCGAAATCATGCGTGACTATTCCGACACCAAAAAATCGGTATTCAAGCCGGTCTCTAGGGAAACACAACGCAATCGTGTTCCTACAAATTGAACAGCAGCTACTCGATCGCCTCGTGCCGGCCATGTTGCATGTATACGTATGACTGTTTTTCATCGAACGACTCGTGTTCCTCTTGTTGTCATTTCGTGGATCGAATCTGCTTCCATATTACGACCGTCTCGCGTTACATATGTAACTACTGTAGATGATGCTCCATATGTGACTTATACGCGTATGTATATATATATATATACAATTTATTTGAATTTTCAAAATAAAAATTAGATTAAAAATTTTTTTTTTCAAAATATCTAACAATTACCCCGATAAATTTTATTGTTGAAAATTTTTTAAAATTTCGATATTGTCATTAATATTAAAAAAAAAAAGAGTCAAGTACCTGAATATTCTGGGAACTAAGAATTATGCTAGTGAGGCTTGGTGGAATTCTTCACGTGGCTACCATTAAGAACATTTAACTGCATTTAGACCGGAATGTCTAGTATCTTTCTTTTCCTGGGGTTTAAACAGTTCACGGTGAAATGTGGGTCGGCATGATTGCTGTGTATCCGTCATTTTCTTACTTATAAATACACGTGTGTTAACGTATGGTATAATGACTCGATTTTTGGTTTTTATGCACGTGCATCCTTCAGGATGTATGCAATGGTTACTGGCACGCATTTGGGTGAGCTAATCATATACTGCATGTGTGTGTATATATATATATATATATAATACATATTTACCAATGTACATATGCACGAAGGGTCTGGAGAACCTTCGACATGGGTGGCTTCTGCGATTATTCCCGTCATGCAACGGTCGGCAATAAAAGTTAAACATGCCTAACCGTCTGTACGTGACGTCTCTTATGCAGAACAGTTATTGACTAATGTTCGACCTTAAAATTTCGAATGATTTCCTGCACCATATAATTAATTGATAATCAATATCAAGTAGGTTTCTTGTTCACGTATTAGAAAATACAAAAAAATTGTTTCTATACTATAACATGATTTTTAGTGACAAATCATTATTTTCAAGGTAAAATTTGACTTTGGGTATTAAATTGAAAGAATAAAAATTTTGTAAAATTTTATTTAAAAAATGATAAAATTATCGATCACCTGATTAGCCATTGAAGATGTTTTATTTGTCTTATAGTCTTGTTTTAAGAATGACTGATCTTTTGTTTTATCAGGAAAAATAGTTGTTAAAGAAAATCCGTAAGTCCGTGTTTAGGCAACAATCCGGTAGAGGCGCCCTTATCGTAAATCGAGCATAACCAAGTGGCCGCGTCGAAGGCGCGTAGTATCGTCCATAAATAATGCATGGGTCCCTCTTGTCTCGAGCTGTAATTTGATTGCGGAGGCGTTGGTTTAAACTTTGGCGCCCCCCGCCCACTTGACTCACCAATGCAGCCATAATGGTACCTACACACCGTAGAAGCGCGACGAGCGAGAGACAAGCACGAGGCTATCGCCGAAGACAATCACACCATTGTTGCCGGGCAGGTATAATTAACGATAGGATCTACGAGAATTATTAATTTACAGCCGATAGAAAACGCGTATATACACATAGGTCCCACGTGTATTTTCGACCAAAGCTTTAGAGCCTCCATAAGGCCCATTCCTTTTTAAAGCCTTAAAATCTACTTATTATCCGTCTATTTTAATTATTAGACCATAAACAGCTACTCTCTCTAACCCTGACAAATCCTATACTAATAGATGATCGGGTAGGATTTATCCGATTTGTAACCAATTCCTATCCGATTATTCACTCGGCTAATCGAAGCGCCACGTAGCTTTACCATTTCTATGATTTGACTTTCTGAAGGCGCGTCGAATGGTAATATGCTACGGATGTGGCCTACTAATGCGACAGCATATCTGACCATTCAATTGGTACCATTATTGGTGCTACGTTTCTATCAGCTTTTATTAGAGTGTCTATCTGGTAACAATAGTTACTATACCTATACTGTACATTATTTAACACCTATACTGTACCCCATTCTAAAAGCCTAGTAAAGTATATTCGCTTCTAGTAACTAGCTTAGAATGTTCTAGACAGCGATACTAGCAGACGTTCACATCAGCTACACCAGGTGTCGCCTTAAACATCAACTGCCATGGTCGCACCTCGGTCGTATCTTACAAACGCGTCTATCGCTACTGACAGAGTATTTTGTTTACGAAGCCTCTAGCTCGAACCGAGTTACCGTACGTATGATCGGTGATTAATAGACAGGTTCCACGTAGTTGCATAGCCAGACGCTAGTAGGTAAGTGAGCTTGTGCCAGAAGGGCTATTGTCTTGTGATTAATAATCCATTCGTGAAGCATCCTCCGTGCGAACTACCGGGAATCCATATTTATTTCCTAACATCGTTAAATCGTTCGTAAGCAAATCTTGACTGTATAACAATAATACACATACCTTATAATGCACTTGACTTTAATCGAATAGCGACAATTAACGTTATGTCGTTATACTCGGGTCTTCTCGGCTATTTCCGTTATACTTCGTCACGAGCAGAAAAAGATTCGTCATTGGTTAGATAGACGTAAATGTATCGACGGTCGTGGGTTCGATCCCAGCTGGGGAAATTTTTTTTTTTCTTTTTAATTTGCACCAGTCAAGTTAAGAGAAATTCTCCAGTCTCGCGTAATCGCGTCCTAAGGTGTGGACGTGCTGTGCCAGGAATACGACATTGCTGTTTAGCCCGAACCATCAACCTGAACCTTCTTGCCCACCTACGCTGTCGGGTTCCTCTTACTTGCATACCTCCGGGCTTTACACGACTCTCCCCATTTGTTTTCACTCTTCGTTCTTTGCAGGAAACAATAACGCTACTAATTTATGCATCTTGCGCTGCACGTGTCTGCTCGTGTCTAGCTGTGTGCTGCTGACTTCCCGAAAGCCACCCTCTTATCGAGCCTTATATATTTCTTGTAAAATAAATAAATCGAATTTGATAATTGATAATAGACATTATTTTTATATATAATTCATTTATTTACCTTTGTCACTGTACGTCGAGATACGCACACACTTGGTTCTGATCTCCGCGATAATCGTATGCACTGTAGCATAATTCATAACGCATACTAAACACATGATAGAAGGATCTAATATAGAAGAGTCCATAATGGTCGAGTAAAACCGGAAACTACGTGACTTATGGAGTAGGATAATAATAATTCGAACTACGCCATTTAGTTAATCGCTGTTGGATCTTAGGCTCCTCGACATCCTGTCAATTCGTGTTTCTCGATCGCGTTCGAGATGCTTGACCCGATAGTGAGAAAGAGCCTATACTTTCAGTTTGTATCCCTGGTCTTATATAGTACACGTGTATATAGACGTAACATACTCCTACGAGTCGAGGGGTCTGGGCTCACAAATCGGGATGCAGGGAGACCCGTTTAATCACCCATTCAAAAGGTAATCGGTTCGTGTCCGAAATCGTCAAACAGGTACTTTATCTTGGCACAATTATCTCCTAATTAATAGTCGCCTAGCATATCGTATCGGTGTGGTAGTAATATTATTATTGTTATATCCAGCCATTGCTGCTCGCTATCTTACAGCAGGAAGCAAGTAGTATAAAAAATTAATAACCACTGCACTTGGCGCTGCAGTCGTAAAACGCGCATATGAGCGAAACTGCCGTTTGTTTACCGATTGACGTTTCTACGTTATCGACTGAGCTGAACGATTTTAAAACTGATATTTAGGAACGAGAGCAGCTAATTTTTTATTCATAGTAATCTCGTGCCTCGAATAACTTAAAAATTTTAAGTTATTCTTATCTTATTATCATGTTTTGCTCTCTTTTGATTTGCATTATCAACTCTACAAGGAACGTTGACTTTTCACGTGGCTAACGTTACGTGGAACAACGCTATCCCGTGTGGCGACTTCCACCTCGTTGGAAATCAGAGATGCAACGCGGGCCAGTCATAACCATTTACCGTTGACACTGTCTGCATCGCTTAACTAGCCGTGGCACGCGTCGCATACGGAATCGCACATGGATCGGTCGACGGAGAACGTATGGTGGGAGTGTAGGAGAGAGACGAAGCGATGGAGAGAGAAAGATGGAGACTGCTGAGAGAAACCGGAAAACCATAGACTCACAAAATAACTCATAGGCGGGCGTCGACAAATCGGTCGGCTCCTCCTTAACGACCTATTCCCCTTCCTTGAGGATTTCTATGGTGACGACTACTCGACCTGGGCAGCTGTATTACGTGGTGGCGCCACCCTGCGTATTTATACGGCAGTACGTTCTCTTTGAAATCTAACCTATATATGCATTTGGTATACACATATATATTCGTAGAGTAATCACTTGTACATTTTCGGGTACGACAATGCAGCTCGGATTTACTGACAATGTCGATAGAAATTAACCAATCATATGCTAGAGTCTAAGAAGGCGGACTCTGGTATTGGTTGATGCTTTTTTGTTCAATGATGACACGTATGGTCGCCCGTCAGGCTGATTTTTGCTTTTCCTTAGTGTGGGAATAGCAGCAGATTTTTCTTATTGGAGATTCTTAAACGAGATCTACTAGGCGTCGCTTCGCATTGCCTGTAAATAAAATTGGGCTAATGAGAGAAGTCAGATTGGTCTCGTTTCTTCTGGTTGGCGCGACGAGATTATCTTACTGCGTTGAGAACCGGTAATTGGCAGGGGGTCTCACTTTCGCTTAACTACACTAACGAATGGGATCGGTTCGCGAGGGCGGGAGTGTTTGAATCTCGTTAAGAGAGACGGAGCGCGGGTAGCAGTGACGCTCAACTTGTAAAAATTAATCACCCTCAACGATGAATTCGAGGTAATTTGACTGACTTTAGTTTTTATTCTCGTCTTTTGCACTCGAGACTTTTTTATTACAAATTCGAAATTACATCGGTTGCTACGGGCAACGCTCGAGATGAATATCCCACAAATCACAATAAAACTAGGACCGGTCGACCACTACACGTGTCCTCGGGTTTTGTAAAATGCGAAAAATGTCAGGCCTATTAAATCTAGTCGACCGATCTCAGGGGGCCCGATAATCAGTCTCGTATCCTCTTGCACGAGATGCTACACGTACGCTGCTTAACTGCTGCGGAAATGGAAGGGAACTAATAGTGTTTGGAACAAATGACAAAATATTTTAAAAAATATTCTTATTTCGGTAAAACTTTTAACAATGCATTAAACAATTAAATAAATGCCAATTAACATTGTTAATTATATACTAAAACTGTTTAATATATTTTTCAGGTATATATCATACTTGTCAAAATAACGTTTGTTCAGGTTCGCGAGTGACTCATATCTGTCACTAGGATCCTGAGGAGTCTCTGGTGTTGGACAACCCTATTACCAAAAGCACCTTGATACCTCGGATCTGACTGAGCGATAGGGTCAACTCTTAATTACTCGAGGAGTTTAGCTTTAATTAGCCACGACAATTAATTGAGATGGTTATTTGTGCGACCGCGCCGAGGCCAAAGTCTCTGATTCGTAGTTATGATACAGTGGAAAATTCGAGGTTAAAATTCCAATGTTAAAGATCGAATCCCTTTTTTTTTTCTCATAAGGATTTTAGTGTCTAATTGGTACAGTTTTACATGTATCTGTCCTACGCGCATGCGCGTCTTTACGACATAACCCCAAAATGTCATAGCGACATTCTTATTCTATCCTTCCGAACACTTTTACAGTACCTCAAACTCAGTTTCACACCACTTTCGGTATACAGGACCAATCAAATTCCCATGATTCCGAATTAGCAGATGCTTTCGCCAGATCGAATGGACGTCCCGTAGCGATCCCCAAGAAGAAACCTCCTGGAATGCGCGCTCAGCCTTAAGATATTCACGACAACTATATTAGCCGCTTCAGATAGGATCGGCATCATACTGTGCCCAACGACACACGGTGCAGCGTTGGTTCACGCACCTTCTTTTTCCACCTTTCTTTCCCACCTTCATTCCACCATCACGTCTTATCTTACATACACACGCGTATACACCTTGCTTAGAAAGATCCGAAACGTACAATCCCAATAGTTCGACCCCTTCAAGAAACCCCGAAAAATATAACCTACTAAATAATAAATCATCCAACGAACAGAAGCTGAGACATCCGGTAACAGTAATTCATTAATAATAAGATATATCCAAAATTTATTTCAAATTACATGAACTTCCGGTAGCAACGATTCATTAATACATACAAACAATATCGATACAATCGTATCTGTCGTACAAGAAATACTATTGCGTCATGCTGTTGTTGAGTAATAATAATAATAATAATAAAGATTGCCAAAAATTTATTTCAAATTTTATAAACTTCCGGTAGCAACGACTCATTAATACATACAAACAATATCGGTAGAATTGTATTTGTCGTACAAGAAATACTATTGCGTCATGCTGTTGTTGAATAATAATAACAACAAGGGTTGTCAAAAATTTATTGCAAATTTTATAAACTTCCGGTAGCAACGACTCATTACTACATACAAACAATATCGATAGAATTGTATTTGTCGTACAAGAAATGCTATTGCGTCATTCTGTTATTGAATAATAATAATAATAATAATGGTTGCCAATAATTTATTTCAAATTACATGAACTTCCGGTAGCAACGATTCGTTAATACGTACAAACCATATCGGTAGAATTGTATCTGTCACGCAAGAAACACCCATTGCATGCTGATATCTAATAATAATGATGATAAAAGTAGTGAAAAATTGATTTGAAATTTTCTGAAACGCGCGCACGGCAAGGACTGTCAGGATATTTCATAAGCGTGGAATGGCGAAAGATTTGGCGCAGCGCATAAGGCAATTCCCCGAAAGGGCGCAGGACGCATAAACCTCGACGGAGCCAACGACAACAGGACACATTGGAATAACAATGTCGTATGCACGCAGGGTAGATATAGGTACGAGTTGTTCAGGTTAGGTTAGCCAGGTATACCTATAATTGAATCAAGGTTTCGGCATCCCGCAGTGCCGAGGTGTGATCAGGCTCTCGCAGCATGAGGCTCGCCGTCTTTGGATCACTGGTAGATCCTATCTCTCTTGGAGGCTTAATATAGTTGTCTCCGAATTTCTCCGTAGAATCGCGCCATGTTGGACTGGAGTATCCAGGCATTGGGTAAAGTCAGGTTATGTTCGAGGAACGTATAAAAGCAGTAAACGAGATCATAACCACAGTCACAGCATCTTAGGAATAATCTTTGGAAGCGAATAATAATTTTATGAGATTTGAAGTAAAATAAAAAGTCCGATACTAACGCCGCATTATACTCGTGCGAATTAGCATGTAAATCCCACGTATTAATACCTCGTCCTCCCAAGACCATCCTAACCTACCCGTAGCAGATCTCGAAGCGCAGCCACGTTGCCTTCTACGTGATGATCAAATGCTATCTTGGTATTGTTAATCAAGGAATTAGCATATGAAATCTGTATTGTACGAAGTGGCCGAGCGTTAAAGTGACACAAGGGTCCAGAAGCTATATGCACGTATATGGACGAGGGGTGTATATAATAAATAAGAGAGACTTTATCAGATCCCACGCAGACCCCTGCAGCTACCTGTAGGCATTATAATGCGCGTAAGCTGATTAGCTGCCTGAATTTGTCCACGTTCTTATAATTGGCTCAATAAGCAGATTGCCCGATTAACGTGCTCTCTCGGTTTCCCTCCTTTTTCCATTTCTCGCTCTCTCACTCCTTCGTACTTCCACTCCGATCGGATGACCCACGTAAATTCGCAGTACCATGCGAGTATCGGTACAACGGTCTCGTTCACTTTCTCTCGGTCGGTAATACAGATTGGACTCGTAAAAATGATCCAATTTGTAACGAGTACGAAAATATCTTAAAATCTTATGTGAACGCAGCTTAAGCTTGTATTTATTCAGGAACCTAAGTCCAGGTCCTGGAAAGAAACAGGTAACAAATAGAAGTTAATCGGCCGGCTACATCGATACTAAACGCGCGGTTCATTGTGTGGAGGCGAACGCCTGCTCGATATAATTGGCCTCTAATTAGAGTCCGGCAAAAAGTAACACTCATCCTCCATCCTCTGGTTCTCAGCTTGTACGGTCCAGACGCTAGGATCGGGTGAAGCCTTGGAGTCAGGAAGGATGATCTTTACTTCTTTTCTACCAAGCGACTCATCCTTGCTCCTTCACTCTCCTCGTCCTTCTACTTCGTTTCCACGCTATCTCTTCTGTCTTCTTTATCTTCCCTCGACTCGCCTTCGTCTTCGTTGTCTTCTTCTTCTTTCCTTTATCGCTGCCTGTCAGTCGGACCCAAGCACTGCTGGAACCACGAACACCGTTTAGCGCTATCCCTATTAACAACTCAACTAGTTTCGAGAGATTGATTTGGCTTTGTTGGCAATTAGCCCGCGTCCATTAGTCAAGTCGAGCTGACTTTTCAATCGACTACCAAATGAATTCATCGACTGGACTCTGCGGCTCGACGAGCGTCTCGAAAATGATCATTCCTCTTGGGAAAGAGCTCAGTATATATTCAACTGGATATAGATATATAATTCTATATATAGGTATACACGTGCACACATGACTATACCTATATCTATACAAGGATCCACAAGCTAGACTGAATACTACAAGTAAACGGTCCATGTGCATCGGCCGATTAACATGAACGCATCGTAATTCCTAGGACTCTTGTCGACGAGTGCGAAAGAGTCGACTAGTTAGCCAGGCATGGCTAGTACGAGCGTGCCGTTACTTTCTCAGATTTATTTGACGAGCCACTCGTTAATTAATTGGCAAATTGCGTGGCATCGACCTTAATGAATTTAATGTTCCGCTGATTACCAGTAGCCACGACTTTTACGAGCCTTAAATGCTCGTCTAAACGATCGCTGTAAATCATACTTTAATTGGCGCAGGAAGGAATCTTCGAAAACGATCCCTAAAGTCTTGAGCTTGCACAGGGTCCTTTCTGTGCTGCGTCCATGGGCCTAGTAAAGGAACCCAGGCTAGATCTTATCTAATTAGACGATCTGTTAAATTCATATTAAGCAAGTGCAACGTAACCTCAACTTTGACTTTCTTATCTACCGGATCTTATCACCGGGTAACACAGCTTGGATGTGTCGACTCCACGTGGAAGAGGCTGGCTGAAGGGTGTAGGAGCATCAAGTAGGCTTCATCAGGATCAGGATACCGCAGCAGCGCTATTATAAGGCAGGGCCGTTTAGAAGGAGCCTATGTTGCAGGACGTAGGACCACTAGGAAATAAGGGTAAGTAAAGAGTGTAGGTTAACGAGGGTGTGATTCATGGATACCCTGGCCGTGTAAATCCCTTGTGGCTCAAACAACTTATAAGGTGCTCATATAAACAGATAGGAGCGTAACCTAACCTAATCTTGAAAATAATTTACACCAGTTGTCACTTGGACTAGACACAGTCTCACTCACTGTTGTCCAAGCTGCGAATTTATCAGCTGTAAGATTCTAATGAAATTTACGAAGGTCTTAATAACCCATGTCTCACGGTCTTCAACCCTTTTCATACCTTGTGTACTTAACCACTCCGACTCCTCGCACTTGTTTTTATTCTTTATACCGAGCCGAGTACGTACAGTTGACTTGTAGGCAACCTGGACCTGGCTTGGTTTCTGTACTCGTACAGTGGGTCTTGCTTGAAATCAAATATTTTTCTTGAATGAGAACCACTGCGGCGCACTCTGGTATCATTTAACTTGGTTAGGGGACGATGGTGCGTGCGAGTGATGGGTATAAGGTTGTAAAGGATCCGTGCGAGACATTAATATTACCAACGTAAGCACCTCGCACTGGATATATTCTATGCGGTATAAACTGGCCTGTATATATAGATATATTACGTGATATAAAATAAACCTGTATATAGGTATACTAGCCTGTTGTATACTGTGTATAACAGTACGTATGGATATTTGACTATTTCCACAAGATCGTAATAAGCATCCTTGGTCTCTGAATTCGGATCTGACCTTGGATTTTGAAAATTCAAAACGACAGAATTTAACGTGGATCCCGAAAAAATTCAATGATTTTTGTATCTCTGGTCTGGATTTTTGGTTCCGCTGTTTTGAAATTTCGAAATTTTATGTCAGATTCAAATTCGGTTATCTCAAGAGCAAGTCACCAAGTTTCATGAAGATCTGATAGTCTTTATTTTCTTGCGATATTCGTCGTCTGATTTTTACATTTTAACGTCATAGTCACGTGGTTCAAGATTTTCATCGTTCGAGTATCAATATACTTAATGTCAAAAGACTTTTCAAATTTGACTACTTGATCAGACGATACGACATCGAGGAATTTCACTGCCATTCAAATCGTATTAAAGTAGCAGTGAAAAAAGTTGCAACTGCAGGTGTCGCGACTTATGTCCGTTCTTGTTACGAGGACTGTCGATGATTTCGTGTGACTTTAATCCAAAGTTATTTTTGCCAAGATCGTTATTGTCGGTTGGAAACGCGCGATTTCTGCACGGCCGAAACGTTAACACGTCAGCGCGCCCGATGGCGCCCAAACGGGTGGGTTACCGGTTCTTATGTATATCCAATACCAATATGCCGGCAGGCGATCGCTCGCGGAATAATCACGGGGAATTTGTACGCGTACTTTTTCTTCCCACGTGAATGCGAGTCGCGACGGAAATTCGTGCGATAAAATTTGTCGCGCATAAACCGACCCCTTGGATCCGAGGTTATAAATCGTTGGGAAAAAAAAAATGAAGAAAAAAAAAAAGTTGACAAAAAAACATTACTTGACCGTAGCACCACCCGGCCCTGATCGTACAGGCCGATTTCCATGGGCCCCGATTTTGCCGCTTCTATAAAACTAAACAGTCCCATCTTGTTTCCATTTCAGTACTACGGCTGTATGGAAGACGTTTTGGGACGCGTGCTGCCCCTCAGCCCTTTAGGCTTCTATCGCACCACACTAAAAAGACTTGTGCTATGTATGTACTGCTTAAGAATTCAAAAATTCCTAACCTTGTTGAAAAATCTGAAAAAGTATTTCTTCCTTTTGAAAGAATATATATATATATATTATATATAGTAAAGAATAGAGTCCTATAAAGAATCCTAGAGAATCCTAGCATGGTCCACGCCTTGAAAAATATGAGGTTCCGTAGTCACAGCAACGAATGGTCTGCTGCCCCGGGGGATTAGGAAGATCTAACTGTAGTAGAACTTAGTCGGGATTAAGGCGGTATTAAAATTAACCAGTGGTTAACTGACTTTGGTTCTCTTCTAAATGTCTGCGTAAGCCTCCAGTCAAATGGGACTTCCGTACCGCCTCCCACGGGGCCCCTGAAAAACTTGAGGACAAAGTTAACTGGATAATTTCGTGAGCGTCTTTAAATACCCGTCCTCGTGAAAAAGGCTCGCGCGTTTACAAACTCGAAGATTTCTTCGTTAAGCTGTTTGCTCCTCGTATGGCGGGTCGCCTCTTTGGTTGCTGCGGTCACCCGCAGATTATCACTTGCCCGCCCACTCGTAAACCCTCGTTCCTCCGATGTATCTTCTATGGGGTATGACGGCTGCAGGATACCTTCTCATGGGGTTGGTCATACAGTCCCTAGGTATCTCATTAAAGCCATCTGCCACAAGCGTAGCTTGGCAGGAACTTTACTTGTCGCCATGTTGAATTTTATAAAAATTTGCAAATAAATTACTGCGAGCATATAATAATTTGGTAAGAAGTCGTTCGTGCAAAGTTTCACGCTTTACAGTCTCGACCAAGTCAGACGAAGGGACCGAGGGGAGGGACGAGGTGAGAGAAGATTAAGGGGTCGAGAAACAAGAGGAAACGATGTGCTGAAATATTCGCGAGTCTCGTGGCTCCACCCACTTCCTGACATTTTAACAAACAGCGCCGCGCCCAGAGCGGATAATTATTTTCGCGGAGGGTTGCGATCGTTCGCGTCTTCATTTATTCACTCGTTCCTTGCGCCATTCTTGCTTTGGCAGCTCGCCTCTTTTTTACTTGCCTCAGGGCCACGAGGGGTTGCGGGTGGAGATCTCGCTTTGGAAACGCATTGGGCTCGAAGGCGTGGTGTCAGTCAGCGTTTTAAATCACTTCCACTCGAAGAATATCCAGCCTTTATTACACCGTGGCTCACACCCACGTCTTTTGATCCATGCTGCTTCATTTGCATTAGATGGAGGAGCCCGAAAATATAATGTTTATTCTACCAATCCAGCCCCCTTTTTGAACTCCTCATAGTCCTCGGTCAATTGCTATGGTAAAATTGCTGTCGAATTTACCAAACTTGTAGGAACCATAGGCGAAGATACTGTATATGTACATACGTATGTATGTATATATGGTTGGAACAATTTAATTTTTATAATTGTTAATCTATTTTTTTTTTCAAATTCTTATAAGTCTTCACGTACGCTGTATGTAATTCAGTATGGGATATGCGTCGAGATGGGGTATGAACTTGGCATAAGAACGTAATGTACGGGATGATAAAAAGGGATAAAACAAAGTATAGAGAAAACCAATATAAAATTATCCTCACGCGAGCCAGGTCCAAATTGCAGGTAATAAAGAGCCGATAAACAAATGAAGCAATGCGATGGAAGAAATGCTTGCGGAGTGCTTAAGAGGAGCAGGGAACAAGTCGGGAAAGGCGAACGGATGGGGTTGAAGAAAAGGATGAAAGAGAGAATAAAGGAGAGAGAGAGAGAGAGAGAAGATAGGGCCAGAGGGTGTGTTACTCACGTAAAACAAATATCCTGGTTAATACGTAAGTGGGGTACAGCCAGACGTATAGCGTTGCAATGAACGTCGGTGCCTACAAGATCGTTGCCAAGGTAACCATTCTGAAGCAGAAACATGGAGAGATTAAGTATTGTCCTAAAAAATGAATTGTACTAGAAAAATAGATAATTTAATCTCGTCATTGGATTTCAATTTATTTCAAATTAAGTGAATCTATAATCGAAAAAATAATAATAATACAGATCATGTATGCGAATAAATGAAATCACATATTCTGGAAGAGCTTATAAAATTATTTATTCCTGGGAAATTATTAAGGCTGTGATTTAGGTGGAGATTGGAAAGAAATGTACGTATCGTGTAAGCAGCTGGATAAATCAAATGATTACTGAATGAAAATAATAATAATAATGTAGATCATATATGTGAATCAATTAGATCATGGATTTAGAAAGAGCTTGTAAAATTATTTATTCCTGGGAAATTATTAAGGCTGTGATTTAGGTGGAGATTGGAAAGAAATGTACGTATCGTGTCAGCAGCTGAATAAATCAAATGATGCAACCGGTAGGGTCGATCAAATGCAATTCTAGTAGATTGAACGGATAGCGTGACGTTGCATCGGTAATCCGTTAATTAATTAACCGTTAGAGTGATCAGCACGCGATGCACGGTACTTCTGCATCTGAAGAGCTGCTGGTCAGCAGTTTTACTGCGCTCAGGTGGAACCAAGATGGCCGCCATCCACTGCTCGGAGGTCTGAGTGGGGGTAATGACGCTCATCACCCGACAGTGTTTTGCTATACCAACATCGCCTGCTCGAGAGCCACGAGGAGATTTGATCTCATCTGCGATAGGAAGACCCTCTCCTTATCCATTCCTTTCTTTCTTTCTTCGTCTTATATTATATATATGCTCTCTTTCTCTTTTACTTGACACAACGCATCGTCCCTTCTAACCCTCTCTCGTAACTTCGCTATCCACTCTTGTGCTATGTTCTTGTTGGTTATGTTGCATCGTTCCGTGCTATATTGGTTTTCTTGATCGGTTGATCTTGTAGAACAGTCTCGTGAGAATGCAGATGAAACGAAATGGAATAAAAGATAAATATGGTTGCTTATCAAAAGAAAGAATTTCAGTGAATATTTTAACGACGATCTAATTACTCTTTGGAGGTTATGTAAAAAGAAATTTTTGGAAAAATTAATTTTCACCAAAAATTATGCATGTACGCTTTACATAGGTTACTCCGAGCGTGTAATGTATTACACGTGTGTAACGCATGGGAAATGGAAAACGTGAACATGTAATTATATTATAAATTCAAAGATGGCAGATACGGTGCTTGGAAGTTACTCGTGTTGCGGATTGCAAAGTGCAAGCAGAACTGGGAAGAGGAGCCTTGGGCTACCAGAGAATTCCATGTATGCATGTAGATAAAAAGAAAGTGCTAGATGGTTGCTACTAAGAGTTTGAGGTTAGGTCGGTTAAACGAATTTAAATGAAGGATCCAATGAGGAACTGAAGTGTAAGAAGTACTGAGGTTGGTAGGTGGGTACGGGCGATGTCATGGAGGTGAATTTGAAACGTATAAGAAAACAAAGGAGCATCGCCAGATGATGCACGAGGTGTGTTTAGGCGCGCGATAGTGACGTGCTGCACCGAGTTCAGCACCACGGGAGCCGTTTGGTCTTGGGCTGTCTCGCTCGACGGTATCCTGATGTTGCTCGTGGCCTCTTCGTCGCTTCCTAACAAGACTGGGATAGAGCCGTCAAAGCCGCAGGAGGGCCGCGGTGCCTGGGAGACCCCCTGCTGGCCGCCATCTTGGCTTTTATTAACGAGAAAGGAGTTCCTCCAGGGCTCACGAGGAAGGAGATCAACCTGCTGGAGTTCAGAAGGCTCTCCAAGGAGTGCGACAGAATTCATTAGAGGTCCTGCAGCTAATGACTACGGTGGCTGACCGGATGACGCCTTGACTTCCTGTCCAAGATCCTCGTTCCCAGAACGTCCTGAACTTGTCTGCAGATTCGCTTAACGAAATTTCAGGATCATCGAGGATCCCATCGGGGCACTGTGGATGCTCGCATTGCTCGACGTCTGTTATATGTATGAGGTGGATGCGCGTGGGCGCACTCGTCGCTTTAACGTTTCGCATAAATTCACAATGGAAGAAGTACTTCTCCAATTTCCCCGTAGTAAACGTCAAGTCAATAAAAATCAGTCGCGTAAAACGGCGCGGATGGGCAGCGCGCGGACGTGGCACCACGAAACGACGGGTACCTCGGGACGCAGAGTCCAGTTAATAAAGCGCGTCGTATTTTAAATCCGAATTAACATAATACTCGTACGCCCTATAATTGCGGCCTAATGCCCGGTGTAGCCCGCGTGTGGACGGGGCTTAATGGGGCCCATAAGCAGCGGGATAAATAAATAATCAGATTCATTGTACGCGCCGGTGCGCAGCCCTAACCAGAAAGGCATTTATCTTGGCTGACACTGTGTTTATTAAAAATAATGACTCGAGAGCTCCGGCTCACCCCTACTGCCCCACACCTTCCCACCCTCCTGCCCCTCTTCCTTCTTCCTCTCCTTCAACTTCATCCTATTCCAGCTCCTCCTTCGCAGCCTCCTTTCTCAACCTTCTTCTCCTCCTCTCATCCTTATACTTGCTTTTATTTTATTCTGCTTTGCTACGTCCTTTCTACTTCTTATGTTCATCTCCACTTAAACGCGAACCTTCCCCGATGAATTCGAACACTTGGTAGGCGTCAGTGATTCCCGCTCTCGTTAGTAGCGCCATTGAACCATAATACGCGCCCTTCGCCTCCTCTTCGGGATCTATGGAGACGATTAATGAAAAAGTTTTTCGAACTTGACACATGGACCTAATCTCAACCTTCTAAGTAGTCCATTGTTATTCCAAGTACGTTGATATTGGTCTCCCAGGGATGTTGGGTTTAGCGATGCTCCATTGAGTAACAGATGCAGAGTTGGCTTCACCGCCAAACACCTCTTCATCAACATTCCACACCAGGTCCAAAGTCTCTGCGGGAACGAGCGAGTCCAGCTATTCAAAAGGAGTGCGGTCCGGCCATAAGTCAGCCCCAAATAACTGTTAAGCTTCAAAAACAAAAGGTAATTTGTTCGCCGAACACGTCCCTAACAGGCAGCCCTTCAACATCTCTTCAGCATCCCTACGCAACGGTACCAAGCCATCGGGAGATCTCCCCAAGGATAGCAGAGACTTCGTAACCTACTCTTCGTCCTCCGTGACTTCTCTCCTGCATCCAACTCCCTTCATCTCCACTTCATGGAAACCTATCAGATTAGGGACATCTGGACCCTAAGAGTGGTAGTGCTCTGAGACCCACTTCAAAGTCAGACTTAAACTTTAACCCCTGAATTTGACTCTGGTTAACCCAACCATATCCACCCTGTCCTAGGCCATCCTAAGAGGCATAGTAGGTCCTGACATTTTTTTCTAACCAAAAGAAAAGATCTTTTCTCTCAACCCTAACGCCAACAAAGGGTAGTACGATAATAATAATTATTCTTATCGCGAATCATCATTCCATGGTGATATCTAACAAATATGATTAGACACTATCGAAGGCGGGATGGTTTGTCGGTATGACGTTCTTCTCAACATATAATTAACAGAAAGCATCTACCATTGGCAGAATGCTCGTTACCGAACGATTGTTAATAACCGAGTAATAACAGGGCCATCAATTCGTGGCCGATGGGCGAAAACAATTGGCCGTACAGGTGATCCGAGTCTTGATCTATCCTCGAGGGCAACGAAACTAAACCAACGCCTGCCGGGTTGGCAGCCATGCAGCTCGTCGTCCTGAGCTTCGAGACGCTCGGACGGACACGGCCAACAAATGGTCTTGGCGGTATAGATCCCTATCTTAGGAGTGGTATATTTATGTGAAGCTCGTGTAGGTAATATACCAAGAGCCGGCCCCGACTAAACTCGGCTACGTCCAATTCTAACCACCCCATAGCCTTCCAGGACTCGTTTCTTCTTGCTTCTCTTCTAACTCGCTATATCCCCGACGCTCATCCGCCACCACGCGATCCTCTTCCTTAGATTCTGGATCGGGTTACGCCTGTCCACGGTATCCTCCTTCATTCCCTCATCCAACCTGGATAACGGAACATGGTCAGAAATTTTTATAAAAATGCAGAAACTCAAATTCATGTGAAAAATGCTGACCTTACTATGAGACACTAAAGGTCGCTCCGTATGCATGAGACTTCAGGTACCGGCACATGGTCCTGGCTGATGCCTACAGTTTCGGTTGGTACCTACAGGTATAGTACGTTTAGAAAGGTAGAAGGGAGGTCATTGAAAGAGGTAAAAAGGGAGCAAAAGATAATCAAGAGAAGACGTCTTACTCCGACGGTGGTACCTGGCACTCTGGTTCAAGTGAAGAGGGAGGATACCAGGAGAGAGAGAGAGAGAGAGAGAGAGAGAGAGAGAGAGAGGAAGAGGTTAGATTAGGTAAGGAAGGAAAAGGGAGAGACGTAGGAGAAGGCACAAGTGGTATAATCGTGATAAGCAGGTGATAGATGCCCTTCGGGCCCCACTGCCGGGCCTGGCACAGACAATGGCTATTTGTTTCTGCCTCGGATACTTCCCCTCGCACG
The DNA here is from genome assembly GCA_030142615.1 of Syrista parreyssii. Classification (NCBI taxonomy): domain Eukaryota; kingdom Metazoa; phylum Arthropoda; class Insecta; order Hymenoptera; family Cephidae; genus Syrista; species Syrista parreyssii. The sequence goes on from JARQTG010000309.1 coordinate 266,140, forward strand.
ACCTCGCCACCATCTTCTTCAACCTCCTCCATCCACCTTTGGGTCCATCTTACGCGTTCCTCGGCTCTCGTGCGTTCAACGGTGAGACTCCATCCGGGCCCAATGGGGACCACTCTTGGGGTGTAGCCCCCTTTGGCTTCGGCTAAATCACATCGACAGATAATCACAACTTAATTTACCCCCAGCTGTGAAGTCATAGTATCTCATAGTTACCGTCGAGTCACCAGGACCAGCATCCACGCTCACAGTGTAGTAGATGCTTCATACAGTAGACTGCTGAAGAACTTGAGGAACATGCTACGGGAGCCATTGCCCATTCATTGTATGCAGATGGAGCCAATGTCGCAGGTCTGGGAATGAACTTCTAAGAGGTATCTTGGGACAGGTATGATATATGTACATATGTGACACATGTGCAGGCATACTTCGATGACAAGGGACTCCATTTCTTGGATCCTTTTGGCTACCGATTTTACACGATAGCGTCTTCTTGGATCTTCTATTTGAATTTCTAGGAACACCTCGTGCAATCAGGATTATGGATTCTTCAATTCTTCAGCGAATGTAATTAATGGATCCATTCCGACCCGTCACTTTATACTTTTTGTATGTTACTTTTTTTATCCACCATGCTGCCAACGTAAGAGGATTCATCGGTTGGGTCGATAAACATTCTCTATCTCAGAGGATCTCGATCAAGACGTTTACGTGCTCGTCTTCTATGTGCCTTGGATCCTCTTCCTTACTCTCTCTCTCTCTCTCTCTCTCTCTCGAAATAAATAGACTCCTTCCACGTCCACTTTCCTCGGGTCAGCACCTCGTGACGTGGAGTCACGTCGGCCAGGGTATGGGCCCCCCTTACTTCTTCTCGCGGTAACAGAGATATCAGATTTCCCGCGGGCCTCGAGGAAATAATTGTCTCCTTAAAGACATCAGCACGCCGGACACTCATTTCGACGGATTTCCGAGGAATGGCTGTGGACTAAGGACTTTATTAAAGAATGATCGGACAGCGAGATATATTTAGATTCCAAGAAGCCTCACGTCCTTCTAATAACCCCGTGATGCTTAGATATGACGTGTATGGGATTGCGTTATTAATTAGTCGCTTGATTATTGCCCCAAGCTCAAAGTTATAATACTGTGCTATACATATAAACTCGGGTTGGTAAGATATTACGACTGTATAGGTACGCGATATAGTCTATTTAATCTCGCCTCTTGTAATCAATGATTTCCTCCTGATTTCTGTAGGGAATTCCAGGACACTTGGCTCGGATCGACTCGTGAACACGAATAGGTAATCAATCACCGATTGGAAATTGAGGTTATCCGTACCTGGGAGAATTTTAATTTAGAGCGACGGATTTTCCGTCTTTAGTCAGACCACATGGAGCTGATTTTACTGTCTGCCGGCTGAGGACGATGAAATCACGCCGCCGTTGGTCAATTAAGGATCGCGGCCAATTCAGAGCGGGCGCTATTTTAATGAGATTATTAATCTCAATCACGGAATTGACTTTGGGTCCGGACTCGAAGCGATTTCACACGGTTCCCCGCCGCGGTGATACGTATAAAATGAATCTAGTGGTAGATACGTGCCTGGCACACGGTACTCACAAGCACGCCTATTTTAATGTATCAATCACTCTGCCGAGTCAAGGCGGCCGTCATTAAAATTCATTTGCCGCCGATTCAGCCGCCCGTAGTCCGTACTTGCGCTAATCATTACAACGATTTAATCCGGCTTTAATTTGATCGCTCTCTACGTCGGACGTTACACTCTGCGCATGCGCGATGCCGACCAAGCACACGCGCACGAGCGCCACCCATCGTCTCCCGCGGCACTTCGTTCGCCACGAACTTCTCCGTCGTCTTGTGTATCTTTCGGGCGTTCGCGCGCGCCACAATCGACGCACAATGGATCCCGATGATTAATGATGATTGGCCGTGGACCCGTTAATGACGCGGTGACTTGACGGATCCGCTAACTAGCCCTTTGAGTAGAGTCTTGAGCCTTTTTGTGCGGCATCCCGCGACTGGCGCACCCTCTACAACATAACCCTACCTGTCTGACAGCCTTTGGATTTTCAATTTGTGTCTCGTGCGTAACTGGCTACTCAACTTGTAAGTAAATAGACACGTACACCACTTCGTAGTGCCCCTTTATAATCTTTTCTATCCCCAATGATATTTAACATGTATTTTTAAAGTCCCATAACACTTCGAACAATTGAGAGCCCCTGATTGCACGGAGGCACATGACGACTCTATCAGGCTCCAGGGCGTATATACCTACTACGTAGGCAGGTTAGGCTCACTTCGGACCCCATAACCGCGTTATCCCTTATTTAAATACACACCCACTACCATCACCGGAGATATTACCTTACTCGTAATCCTACCTGCGAGCACCCGAGACACGGAGAACAATAAGGGACACGAGTGGAATATGTGTGTACGAGAAGGAATGGAAGAATTAAAGTGCGAGTGGCCAGTGAAGAATAAGCGAGTACAAGAGCTAGAAAAGAGAGTAGCAAAGCTACAGTGAATAAGAGGTACTCACGAGTATCCAGATATATAACCATGGTAAATGCTTCACCGTTTACACGCCAGAGAGCAGCTATCAATGCCACAGGACTCTCGGAGAGAGAAAAGACATTATACCAGGAATACGCGACGTCAGGACTCGCCTCTGTCAAGCTGCCATGTATTATTTATGAACGAGCTCGAATATTGACCAAAATGGCCGGTGCGCACATTGTTTTATTAATCTAATCGATCCATAAATATTCAACAGTTGATTTTCGCCGAGCGAATTACCAGCCGCCGTTACGATGGTGTAACTATACACACCGTACGTCTACCGGGCAGGTTATGTTTGTTGATGTCCCTGGCGAAATTGCTGGGGCGCATGCGCGCCATGCATTTTAATCAACAGGATGAAATCTCGCGAAAGCAGTGACTACCTAGAAATTCAGTGACAACCATCGTACAGGTACTTGTTATATATGCATTGAATTATTTCATTGATTTCTATTTCGATCATCGTTATTCATATTATTTATTTTTTTTTTTTTTTAGGGCTTACCAACAATCACCGTCATTCAGCTCGGATCAAGGTGGTAGGACGAGGACGCTGTTAAACACACATTTTAGGTACTCTAACCGCAATGCGCGCTTAACTATAGTTTAGTGGAAGTTAAACCGATGATTATGTTGTCAGGCACGGTGGGTGGAGAGAAAAGTGATCGCTCACCAGCCATACGTGAGCTTTGCTTGTATAGCCTGTACGTGCGCGCTCTTCCAAGCCACCAGGACTCTGCCGTAAACGTTACCTACTCTACGCGTGTGCTCGCTGCTATAAGTAAGCCAATTCATCAACATTATCACTGACGGACGTAGTTACCTCGCGACGAGCGGTTCCCAACTACCTGCCATGCTGTAACGCGTCCTCTGGTTCGCCCTGGTACGCATAATCAACAACCTGTGGACTACCGACTCTTCGTTCTTACCATGCAGACATACTTAAATCTCATTCTCTCTTTCTCTCTCACTCACCAGCTCTCCCGTCAAGCCACGAGAGACTCAACGTGATGGCCAATACTTGTGGGAACTCCTGAGGAATCGATGGCCCTGCTTTGGAGCCGATAATCACGTCGATAATTATGATATCGAAGCCGTTACGTGCCACGGGGCTGCCACTACACTCTGCATGGTCTTTTTCATCTTTTCATACTCCTTCATTCTACTAACATACTTGCAATGCCTTATCCTGATAAAAGAGTATAGTAAGTATTGTACAGTTTTTATTTGAATTAGTCCAATGGTAAACTAATACTATTTTTTATTTATAGTTTATCTGCTACTAGTGGAGATTCGCTACGACCGAGACTGATAGTGATGCTGAAACCTCATTGCAACTAATAAGAAGTATGGTTTTCTCATGCGCCGCTAGAGGCGCCCGTTTACCAGTCGACGATACGGCTGCGATAGGTCCGTAAGAGCAAGCCGCTCAAGTAACAAGTAACGAGATAACTAGTAATAAGAAGGTAATGACTGCACGTAGAACGCAAGGCGCAAGAAAGTTGGACGAGCGGCTGCAACTCCGGACGCTTAACCGAACGGTTAACCGTTTTCGTTCGGTAAAATCACCGACGGTTAAATCAACAATGTCGACCAATAGGAAGCGGCGAGAGGCAGAAGTGAGGCGCTCCGGTTATTGCTCGTAAAGCGGCGAGTTTTTGAACGAGGCGAAAATAAATATTTCGCGATAAGTATATACGCCAAGGTACTCGCGCGGCGTCTCGTTGAATGTGCACCAACCTGCTTCTATACGTTTACCACCATCGACATGAGGGTGCGTTCACAACGTGCTTGTTAGATGGGCGACAAAAAAATTCGCGACCATCGCACCACTCGACGCACGCAAATGGAATCTTGTGGCGACCAAACGATACGACGAGTTTTCAAGTAAAACGATACTACCACAGTAAATTCATGGTTTCGAAGCCATAAATATTTTCTGGCTCGACGCGCGAATTACGAACTATCCACCGTTACAGGGAATGGAATGCTTATGTGACTTTTACTATATGTATATCGATAGTGTCATATAGATACATCCATATACCTGCATTAGACTGTGAATGCTGCCTAAGCGAACAACAAGATGCTCCGTGCGCGTGACGCCGGCCCATTATTTTCGCTCGATGAAACAATTAGTCAGCGACGCAAGCAGCTGTAATTAGACAAAGGATAATTAGCATGAGGTTTTGCTATCTCAGCGTATCTGAACATTGCGCGCGGGACTACTAACTGCATGGCAGTACCTCTATAGGTCTCTGAACTAGACAGGAGCAATCGACTGCGAGATAATTGCAGGAACCAATTGGAAGTGCGTCTTTACGACGTCAAGTTTTGCATAATCTTTCCTGCACTTAACAGGAACAAAACGGAACATGTATACGAAATAAAGGTGTAACCGATTTTTTAAAACCGTTTAAGACAAAGGCCGCGGTTACCGACGGTCGGTACATGACTTTTAAATGGCCGTCGAAGGCTGCCCAATCGCGTTGATATTTCTTTTCTTTGTCTTCGCTTTTTTTTATGATATCCCCCCCCCCCCCCCTTACTCGATTCCTATCCCAGACCAGTCGTACCACAACGAGCTTCCAATTAACCAACAATCCAAAACAATTTGGACGACGCGATCCTATCTCCTCGTATAGGAACGTGTCGTCAGGGGCGTATGTCTTTGTTCCCCACCCGGGACTTAGGTCCACTCCGTATGAAGACACCCACGAAGTCCTTCGAGACTAAAGAGACTCGTGTAACAAGATCCGGGTTTTGATATTGTGTCCTTTTTACACCAGGACTTATCCTGTCATGCAGTGTAGCTGTCGAGAACCCTGTGTACTTGCAGAACCGTAATTTTTCAAAGGATAATAGGAAGACCACGGGATTTTCTACCACCGCGAATGCCGAGGATAGACACTGACTACGTAAGTATACCTAGTGGAAAATTGTTAAAGTAAAAAAAAAAAAAAGAAAAATGGAGGATAGAAACTTTTTCGTACGACCACCATGAGCGAGAGGTGTATATCACTAGGGGTGGTATACATATATATATATATATAGGTACTTGAAGGTGGAAGTGGCACCTAAAAAGTTCCCACATGCTGTGCGAATTACTCGACGTGCATACTGAGCATCCTGTTATTCTCGCAGGTTACAAAATAAGAGCAGCCCAAGTATCTACCGTCCGTAGGTGGAGTATTTCTGTACTCTATCCCGATAAGCTGAACTCTTTGCACGCTTATTACCCTAATGCTAGTACTTAACACACTGTTGGTTGCACGTATTTGTCGTTTATTTGTCGTCCTACCAACCGGGTGTTCCGTTAACACTAATTTCCCCAGATGAATTTGACCAGGGCTCGCAGTGTCGCGGATATTTTTCAAGTTTCGAGACACAGGTCTGTGTTCGTTGAAAAGTATGTAAATTTATTTTTTTTTTTTTACAATTTATTAATTTAATTTTCACGAGGAAAACATGAACTCGCTTGATACGTTTTTTCGATCTTAATCTAGTAAATTAAAAAAAATTAATTTTGACTTGATAACAATCGAAATTCCCTATACTGGCATCACCCGGTATACAGAATCCTGGTTCGCGATGCTGCCCCAATGGCGTGGCGTTCTCGGCAGATAATTATCACTAACCATCAGCTATTTGCGAGGAATGGCTGATAATTGCTACGTTGTTCAAGCTCTGCGAACGATAACCTAGCTAGGACTCCTTACGTATTTACGAAGTGACTCCAAGGGTCCGAGGTCCCTTTTTTTACGCCAGCGGGGCCCGTAGTTCCTACGTCCCTGCAATTAAGCACCTCCCATTGACAACCTGATCTAGAAAAAAAAGCTGTCAATACTCGGTAACTAATAGGATTCATCCAGTAAAGCGTGTATAGTCAGTACCGTCAGTTAATAATCCATGTCATGAAAGGTCTCTTATTATACCTAATGGTATATTAATTATAGCCGAGATCCATGATGATACTGATTTATTCATTATTTGAAAACATTTTCAAATTTCGCGCCACTTCGCCAACCAGATGTCGCGTATCCAAAGAATTCTGCATTGGCGATTTGAACTTCGTAAGAGTTCCCGCGTAATCATGGTCGCCACCATGGGAGAATGGCTTCTATCAGCCAGGTTACACGGCCGCCCGCGGATAGCCCTCTTATTGCCTTGTAAATTGTAATGGAACACCGGCAATTTAATAATCTCGGCGCATTCACTTAACGCAGTGACGCGAGTGCACATAATATTATTAATGGTGGCGTATATCTCGTAGGATACGCGTCGAGGCGTAAGCAATACAACCAAGCAAGCATTGGTACAAGCAGAGAAACGTAGAACAGGGAAGGTGGCAGCACCGTCGCGGTAAGATATGGCACTGCGCATCACTTGAAAACTGGATAGAAAAGGACTAAATCGAAGTGAGAGGGTTATGCGAGTAGTGGAAAGTGTACTATAGAAGGGGACTTACGGGGGCCTCACTCAATAGTCCGAGGGAAGGCAATAAGGTGTAATCAGTTTAATGAATAGTCGCTGCGCGTAATTATGGTGAGCTCGCCGCACAGGTTCGCTCACGACGTGGAAGCGAATGGACTGGGCCCAACGCCTGCTCTGCCAAGGGAATAAGGCCCCGATCAAACTTCCACCACTCTATCTGCTAGTCATTCCTTTACGTTTTACATATGGATATACGTACGTCGTCTGTAGTTATATTTCATTTACTATATACACTGTCTAGCTGGCTACTGTTTTCTTTTTGTGTTCCGGAAAATGAGACGAAATAAAACATGGCCGTCGCGGAGCGGGCCTAATCGTATTGGATTGATTCGCGAATCGATCTCGTACCCTTACGACAATGGCAATACGATCGAACTAAATGGAAGTCAGGAGGGTGGTAGTGACCCGCGAAATTCCCCGTGTGATTGCCAGTCGTACTCGAAACCCCACGCAGTGCACTAAAGGAAAAATGGCTGCGATCGATTTTATGCTACGGATTGTACGCTCGTGTGTGATACTCATATGGTTGATCGGAGACGTAGAATTAGGAACGCTCTGATCCAAATGAAATTGAGGCCAGCAAAAGAGAGAAGGGAAAGAAAGCAATGAATATAAATAACACGGAATGGACCTGCGAGTGGGTTCACAATTGTCAAAAGTCCTGCAATTATCAAGACCATGAGAATGGATGAGATCGTTACTCTTCGGGTAAGTAAACAAGGACGGAATATCAGGGAGTATTATGATTGATGGGGATGAACAAGATGGAAGACTTCCATGATCTCTAGGTGTCCCGCAATTTGCTACTCTGCTTCCTTGGCAAATCTCAGATACCAAAGACTGAATTACACAGTGGAAATCGTTACTGGCAAAGAGTATCAATAGCTCTGAAACTCCAGGTACGTATCTACCTATCCACCTACCTAACCTCCTACATGTAATCCAGGTACCATACCCGATCCAGTGAGCAACCTCAACATCGTCTACACGGCACAGCGGCAGTGCTTAATAACCGAGTATCATCGAAGAAGTACGTAGCCAAGGATTTCTACGATTCCAGATCCGATCTGGAATCTAATGTGGGCCAGCCACGCGAACCTATCATAACCTGGGCCAACGCGAGGTCTAACCACATGTTTGTCCAGGTAACCTCTTCCCAGCTCAGCTAAGACCTGACATTTGCATTTCTACGAGTGGTAATACCCGGGTGCTCCTCTCTATTGATCGATAAAAAATCCTCAGGACTATCACGGTACGAAGAGCAGAGACTTCAGCTAACTAAACATCAAAAACCAGGCAGCAGCGTTATAACGGATGATCAGGATCAAGTTGGGACTTTGCCCTGGGGCAAATGTCTATCCTTAACCACCCACAGGACTTCTTCGATACGACCAATACCTACCATCTAATGATCTAAGAGGCTGGCCCGCCTGTGGGCAAGCACTTTATATGCACTGTGAATATTTACACGTACGTATTGAAATATAGTATATATGCTGATTGAGGTTTTCTCAGGTACTGTGAATCCTTGGGTAGATAACTCTTGTCTCGCGATCCGCTCTTGTGCACATGACTCTCTCCAATGAGGGGCAGAAAGGGTTACAAGAGAGAGAGAGAGAGAGAGAGAGGGACGCTGTGAAAAGGTGCAAGATAAAGAGCACCGCTGATACATCCATGCTCGTTGCTACGTGGTCCACCGCGCGAGCCAAGTGTGTGGACACGCCTGGCTCCCCACACCCTGGACAATATTGTAAACAAAATGGTACCACTATTTCATTGGTAACCTGACACCCCCAAGCTGAACCCACACGCATCGCCACCACCTTGTTCCCCCTGGACCGTCGATGCTGGTTCCATCTCGCTTCGGTACGTCTTATAACAGTCCACCTTCCACTTTCCACCTTTTATACGTCTCTCTTCCTCATCTCCGACAGCCTCTTCGTCTTCCTGTTAGTAAGGTACCAAGCTTGTCTTACCTATACCACCTAGGAATCGACTGTGGATACCGACTCGAGAAACTGATTTCAATCCTTCCTCCAGAGGATGGTAGTAATGCCAATTGAAATCGTTTGACTTCAGGCTCGCTGGTTTGCTTCTTCATGACCTCAGTTTTACCTCTCTTGACCTCTTCTATTTCTTTCTTGAATTTCTTGTTCTTCTCTATTCATTTTTTAGGCTTTCATCCAGGATCTGGTTAATGCTGTGTCTATAGCCTTGGGAAACTACAGGGATGATGATGGACCCTGCCCTGGAATCATAACGGAATGCGCTTGTGACTCCCTGCTAAAAAATCAAGACCACCCTGCCAATGCAGATGGTCCTCTTCTTGTTCCTGGATGCTGTGATCCTGGCGATCCTGCAGATTGAACGCCCGCGCAATCCATTACCTACCTGCGCATAACGCAAGGGTCTTTACTTTACAAAGTGCAACAAGCTTCAAGAATTCCACGTTACCGCTTCTTCCACCTCGTCATCTTCATTCCCAGCCGTCTGTCTACTGAGTAATGGTCTTTTCGCATTCGCCACTGGCTAATGGATCACCAGTGCTTTTTATACGCTTATGCTTCATTGCTTACTACCTTTGACACGTGGAACATGATCTTAGCTAATTATTTTCCACGAGTCTACGCTCTACAGGTCTTTTCAAACGTTATTTATTGGCGTGACAGTGATATTTATCTCTGACCAGGTTTTCTTATATACCCATACAAATTAAATCTTGTATGATATAACGTATCTGGATACCTAATAAGTAGCGTCGAATTCTAAAGGTTAATTCAAGTTCAATTTGGAGTTTACGATGCTCGTTACCTAGTCGGACGGTGGTCCAGCCTTTTACGCCAACACAGATTTATCCCGTGGCACACATTCGTAGAAGGTCGTGTTGTATCGTGTTATTCAAATGTAACAAGACCTAACTCCACCGACCATGACACCCTGGCTCTGACTTATCGATGTAACTTGAAATTATAGACAGCCCCAAAAATATTTCAGTACCTACATACGTACTCTACATACCACGCTATGGGTCTTAAGGCAATTTTTCATGGTCCAATCCAGCAGACGATTTTGATGATCTTTATGAACGCAATCAAAAAGAAGGGTTTATAACTTTTCTTCTTCTCTATATTATGGATTTTTCATGGGGGGTGCATTCGGAGTGTCACATGAGATTCCAAATCCAATCGAACACCCTCTACATTTGTCAGACACTTTAGGACCTGTCCGCATTGTTTTCCTTTCCATTTGAATAGAAACTACGCTTTAACCAGTGTTTTACACGCGTGGTTCCTGGAAAGAGGTCCCATCTGGGGTCCCGCGTTGCATCCAGCATGGCAGGTATACGCCCGGGCCCGTTTTGCCCATTTCGCCTGTCAGGCCCAATTTGTTGGCCCCGGGACGCTGTGTGCTCTGTTACAGTTTATGGCCGTCATTACCTCGATCGCTCGAGTAGGATTAAACGATTTGTTCCAAGGGGCCAACCTATTTTATTACGTGCCTGGTCACATCCGATTTGATCATCTCTATACCCAATATAGTCAAGACGTAATATTCTGCCGACTGTCCCAAACTCTAATAGACCCCACTACGGACATTTTCTCTACAAACAACCTCGTGCAGTCCATTTTAATCACTTTACGAACACTCGTTCCAAAGTGAGTCCCAAACACTGATTTATCCTAATAACCAGCCAATCAAAATGGCTCCTTAAAATCCCAACTACCTACTACGTGTGTCATACGACTATTATAGCTGACAGGCGTACCTGGACGTCCCACTAGACGTCCGACTGACCCACGTCGTTGTACGAAGAGGAAGCAGAGGACGCAACCAGCTAAAGGAAGTAATAGCATCCAACCTGGTAAATTCCAGGACGACCGAGTGTTCGGACCCGTGTGGACTGTGTGCAGAATGAAGGCAAACTGTGAGGGTAATTTGCAACACTGGCAATTTACATAATTAGCAGTTCTGAACTCCCTGGCCGCAGAGTATCCTTCGCTTCTACCCTACCCCTGAACGCCCCCTCTCCACTCTGAGAAACGCGCCAACCTCAAGCATACATTGGCGTAAGCATCTGCGTGCGTCAGGATTATTCCTTAAGGCGGATTTACAATTTCACGGTTTCGATCCAAACTCGGCTTTGGTAACGAATGACAAATAAAAACGTGCTAATTGTCCCCTAACCTCACGTTGCTTGAATATTAAACGATCGACTATCCATTTGATTGTTGCGTCATAACGTCCTGGTTAATCCCATAGTCGTAGTTACGAATACGCCTGACGTACAAGGAAATCTACTAATTAACCTTTAATTGGGACGAATCCAAGTGCCGCTTGTTCTTCCTTGACGTCATGTCTTCCCGTATAAACGGTAATTATTACTCGCTCCCTGGAATGTCAATTAATTAATTTCGCTCGGGATACGCAGGACGCTACCTGGAATACAGTATGAGATAGGGAGGTCGTCGCCATATCTTGTTAATAAACGTTTAGCAATGTACACGAGACTTTTGCCATTCAATTTAATAGATACCGTATGCCCGGATCTGTATACCTTCTATATACGCAGGTGCGGATCTTCATCTTCATTTATCCTCCTTTTTTAAGGTTATTAATCCTTAACGGATTTACATTCGGTACACCAATCACGAATCGGCACATTCTTGCGCGGACGCAATAATCATACAATTACCACTCGAGCTTTCGTAATTGCGCAACTCGCTCAACTGTTATACCGACCGAGGGAAAATCCTGGGAAGAAGGTCGCGCGACGTTAAACATGGCGTCGAGTTTACACCTGAAAGATCGTCCGACCGCGTGTGCACGATGCTCCAAATATTTTCAGGCGTCAAGAATCAGCATCGTCATTAACCATGATCATCATCATCATCATAATTAACGTCTCCTCAGCAGCCTATACAACCACGTATACGGTGTACGTATTGATAATTTAACAAAAATTTACGATAATTCCTAACGGCGATTGCTTAATGATATGCATTTTTTTTTTATTTACAATTCGCCCGGCCCTGTTCCTTGGACCCAAGCACGGAACGAAATACAACGTAATTAGAGGGAGAATCAACGATAGCTCTACTGTAATTACTCGCGCTGGACGTAGCGATTATAAAGTAATTATACGGAGCAATGCTTCTGTACTTCGTGTGTATCGGTGCTGCTACATGTGGATCAGCGTTGCCAACTTGCGAAGCGGATTTAATCGCTGGTTATCACTGAATATGGTTTATCTGACAAAACGTCAAGAGTAATGGATGAAATTTTATCAGATTAATTCTTTATTTTTTTTCTTTTTTTTTTCTTCAACAAATTTTATCTCTTTTATTTCGTCTACGTCAACCGACCCACGTGCTTGGTCGGTATAGCATTGACTATTACTAAGGATTATTCCTACGGCTAGGGAAAGTGGAGGCATTTTCAAATGACACATACTGCGCATGCGTATCGTAGTGAGGAGATATAATTTATTTCACTATATCGTTAGAACACGAACTGAATCTTTCGATCTCTTCGGACACTACTTCGTACGTCGAGTAAAATCACATTTCTTATTTACAAAAGTATGTACAGCCTGTGGCAGAGCGACGTGTCCTGACGTTGAAACTTGGAAAATTATTACGCCGCTGTCCAACAACTTACCGAGGCTCGATTCGATTATTGAATTTTCAGGAGAGTTTCGTGCCGAGCAGACGTGTGTCGTCTGTCTCCGATAAATTCAGAGAGTGGCAAATCGGGTCCCGGTAAGGGCGGTTTACGATATTTTCCAAAATTTCAATCACGTCACGACACGGCGCCATTTGCTCTTGGATAATAATTTAATTTAGTACATCTCGGACATCGATCGATAAAGAATACTGCTCGTTTGAAAACAACAACCTAACCTGTAAATATACATCGTACTTACTACACTGGGTTTAAAGTATCAAGTTTGGCACTCACTGTTTAGTTCCCCTTATACCTATGTACAACCTTCGTTATATAGCTGAAATTTTGGACAGGGTCGCTTTACTTTATTTTTCACTTCTCCTCTCTCTCTCACTCTCATTCTAGATATATTTATACTTCGGTATTCCTCGTGCTCTTACTTATCGGCCTTTACCTTCTCACTGGTCGCGTTAAAATTACCGCAAAACTGACTCGCAGTCTGTGTAGTATTTTATTTACAAATATCAACGTGGATCGTGTTTCGCGTGTGTACCTGTGCGTATGGCGAAATACATATGGCAAGATATTAAACGGATATTATGAAGGACCGTCGAGAAGTAGTAGTTACATGAAAAAAAAAAAAAAAAAAAAAAATGATCAGCCCTATCAGTGGCTGAAAGAATTCTTCAATTCGATTATTTCCCACGACATACCCATGTCCGGTGTTCTTATCCTACGCTTCTTCGTTGCTTCCGTAGCACCGCTATTTCCGGCCGGAACCGTAACGATCTAGCGTCGTGTACACCCGTCTTTGACGGACAATGGCCACCATTAACGTACTTCCTATAGGATTCGTTCCCAGCGGTCCCCTTGGCAGATGCTACAAGACGGAGTTATTGATGATTTATTTATCTTGCTCAGACGGATCTAGATTTTTTTCCGAATATCCCCGAAGATTCCCGAGGGAAATTACGAATTTTTCCTATTCGTGACCCATCGACAAGATACAAGCGTTGGATGGGGCTGGCACTTTTTCTTTTTTTATAACGAAATCCTAGTAGTAAGGAACATTGATTCATCTTGGTTGTAGATCCATTTCCGTTGGAAGGTGGTGATCCTCCGGATGCTGGCACCTGGTCCTTGTGATGTCTTTTCGAGGACGGTACCAAGAGGGTCGTCCGGGCGAAGAAGACATCCGTCCAAGTCTCCGGAATCCTTTCTATCGGCGAGGTCATCCTATTCAAGGACGAGGAACGGAAATCTTTCTGGAGCAAAAGGACTCCAGGGCTTCTTGATCCTTCCTGGACTAATCCAGGCAAAGAACGTCTAGCTACGCCTCGGATCCGCTCGAGCACTCATCCGCTTCCGGATCAATGTGTTCCTCTTCTTCGTGATGATAATCTCCAGTCTCCTGTTGCCACTTGCTCACATGGTGAGTGTTCTTGTTGGTTCCGTTATTGCCATTGCCGCCGGACTGCTGTTGCGCCTTGGCCTCCTCTTCCTGTTGCATCCTCTTGTGCTTCGTCCGTCGATTTTGAAACCAGACTTTGACCTGAAATGAAAAAATTCCCAAAAAATTATATAAATCATAATCCACGTAAGTTCAACAAGAGAAACTTTATTCCATACAAAACTAGAGTCCCGGCAAGATTCCGCCATTTTATCCAAAGGCACTTATCCCTCTCCCTTACGAAAATCCACCCCAATTTCACGCTCGATCGTTCCCCCGTCTCAACCACCCCAAGCTGTACTTCGAGTCACGGTGCCCAATTCACCCTCGCCAATCCGGGTTCGTGCTTCGCCACAAACGTGGGGCCTGCCAAATTAAGTGGCAACTAGTTAGAGCTCCCCAAAGTGCTCCCTTCGTAAAAGCTACCCCTAAACAGGCTATCCGGTTCCAAGGCTCATCCCCATCCAGATACTCTCTCTCTCTCTCTCTCTCTCTCTCTCTGGAAGGGTGACTCCAGTCTCCATTGTTAACGAATTGACTGCGAGACTCTCGTTTCATTGTATTCGATACGCACACGCGCTTTTCACGGCTCCTGCCTCTGACCCAGGAAAAAAAAAAGGGGTGACCGTCTGATGGCAGGGAGTCGCGGATAGGAAAGGGGTGAAAGAGACTCAGCCATAGAGAAGGCAAATAGGAGATCAAGCGAGCGAGCAAGAGAACTGGGTTATTACAAAGAGAGAGGAACATTATACGTTTTGGAAGCTATCAACGCGGAAAATCAGCATTGTGCTCTTTACGCTCGGTGGACTTAGGGTCAGACTCTGCCGCCGGCTGAGTTCGATACTTATATAATCCGGTGAATTTGATGTTTGTCTAACGCACCGTCGGACGTGATTTTTAACAAGGTGAGGATTAGCCGTCCGTCGCAGCGCTGTTCACCCGGTAGCTACGAAAATGGCGGCACATTCAATTTGAATAAACAGCCTTGAAATACTATACACTCGAAATTCATTATCCTGGTCAAATTTGAAGATGGTGCTTTGAAGAGGATCCCTCGATGTGCCTGTACGTTACTTAAGCGTAGGTTTACTATACGAAGGGCGTGTTTGAATATTCGAATAAATGATACGAATATCCTACTCGGATGTTTAAGGGTAGCAAATCTGCTAACGAAGCCTTATCGATCGTGTGTTTTCCATGGGGATGATTCGCCCAGAGGATTCATGAGACTTGGACAGGAACAAGGACTGTAATAGGTGTCTCGTGGTATTTCCACCCTACCCAATAATCCATAGGCAGCCCTTATACTTGCGTGAGAGCGAGAGAGACACACTCGAAAATCGCAACCCCTTCACGTTGAAACAGCTCCGGCACTTATTGGGTGATTAAGAGGGCAAATAGAACAACCCCTTTTACCACCATCCTGTTCTGGGGTAGCTCCTCCTGCGTCATCCTCCCACCATAGACACCACTCTGGTCTTACCAACCCTTGACTGTACACACATACCCGTCGCCTACTTCAACCCCTCGTACTATTCCACCCTTCTGCGCATTTGCTTCACTTAATCGAGTTAGCGGCAGCGCCCCATTTGGTAATCACCCTCTGTTCCCGAGGGTTGCCATAGCGACGGAGCAGTCCCGCGCTCCGATTGGCGGACATCTCCGCGCTCCTAGTAGGGTGGCAGCTTTCCCACCCCTAATGCCTAGAGATGATGGGATTGCAGGCACGGGATGAGCTACCAGGGTCATCCGGGGTCTCCCTACCCTGGATTTACGCTCGGTTTAGTGATAGCGCTAAAACCGAGCAGACGCCTGAATTCAACCCCTAACACATCATCCCCCCTTTCTCCTCGGCGTCAACCACCACGAATTATTCCTCTATTTTCCCATAGTAAACTGAATCGCTTCAAATTGCTTATACACGGTTACGTTCTGCACCCCATGTCTAATAAAACTACCCCCCCACCCCACCAGACACGTACACTCTCCTATACAACCATGCTACCCCAAAACGAATCAAGTATCTATCGCCCTTACGCCCTTGTAGCTTCACGGCAGAGTTCAGGCCAGTTCACGCCTCGAGCAGCCCGGTATCGTTTCGGAATAATCAACGAGCGCCGGAACTCACGGCTAAAGCGTAGATGTATAATGACAAAACCTGATCAACGCCAAATGATAAGGAACGTGCGCTTTACCAGCTAGCTAGGCAGGTCGCTGCTAAGTGCACGCGTAATTGAAGGCGCTTCTGGCATCGGATACCAAAGTGACAGGCAGAGAGAGTCAGAGTACCTTATAGGTGCATAGGCAATGACAGTTGCGGAAAGGCTACGACGGCGAACAGTCGGTATTACAGTCTTGCGTATACATACGACGTACAACTACGTTACGCAGGGACATGTACGTTGAGGTTATGGACGCTAGAGAATAATAGAACGCATTGAGCCTCGGTATGCATTGACAAATCGTCGAATCAATTAATCCGTATTATTAATTAATATTCTAATTACGCAGTAGGCTCTTACTCCGCTTTACATCCACCGATCCCATCTCCATCCCTGGACAAGAGTACCTGTATACCTATACCCGCGAATCGCATCGGATCGGGTTACGTCGGGCCATAACGCGACGAGAAACGGGGGTTCCCCTCCTGGCACGGACCTAACCTATCCAAGTCTTTATGTCCCCCGTTAAATATAATTACGTTTATTGCCCTCGCCCCGGCTACCCTCCTCGATGCCGATTGGCTCGCTTGCCGTTTTTACGGCCGCGGGAAATTGGATATTCGCTAATGGAAATTAATATCGCCGATACACATACGACTTTGGAAATTCTCGTTGATCGCTATATATACATATGTACATATACCTAGCTTGCTTACACGTCATCCCGTAACTGGCTTTCTTGGTAAAACTTACGAACGTATCTGATTATGGTTGTCTAATGGTTTCTTTTTTTTCCCTCGCGTCGGTAACGAAGATCGCTGCTTTTTTTATCGACGTGGATTCTTGTCCGTGCTATATGGACATACACGTGCGATTGAAATATTTTCAGCTAATTCATCCAGATATGAATTTCCGGGGAATCAACGTGTTTTTATCGGTTTCTGTCCCACCGGCTTTTTCTCCCTTTATATGTTTTTCTCGCGAATCCACCGATCCGGAAAGGATTCGTCGATGCTAATCCCCTCGGGGCTCGACGGTCACGCTCGAAACATTATTTTTAATCCCCCAGCGATGCCCATATCGTCTGCTAAATAAACCAGTGATATTATTTTTCAATCGCCACCCAATACGACGGTTAGGCACACGTGTACGGCCCTGAGCGTTAGGGGTGTGATATACCAAACGACAGTCGACGAGAGGGGCGGGCGGAAGAGAGAAAAAAGAGGGAAAAAAGTAAAAGACACGCACTCGCGAAATAACGCTTCATACGCTGTACCACCCCCCAGCGATATGAGTATATACGTGGGAGACACGGTATTATGGGGGATGATGTTTTGTTAGGACGAAATTGAGCGTGGTAGGGAGGAGAATGAAAGTAAGGGATGGGAGAATCGAGAGAGCTGAAAATTTCTCTGCGACGTTGTGTTTTCGTTAAACCCTCCCCCTTTATAGACGCCATTTTTCTACCCTCGCCTACATCCATAACCAATGCTTACATTCACTTCATACCCTTCACGCATCGAGTATACACATATACACATATATACATAAGGTATGAATAATTTTTTAAAGAATTTGTCATCCCTTAAAAATAATCTCATAATTATGTTTCTCTACGTTTTTTTTTTTCAGAGATTTGGTGAAAAAAAAATCAAAGGGTCAGAATGCACCTTGGTCACTAACCGACGTTTCAAGCTTGTTGCATGCGATTTGTATGCACGCAAGGCCGTGACAGTGACACGCTACGGGCGTGACCAGAGAGTCAAGAGCCTAGGTGCAGCAGGATCAACCGATGCACGAACTGCATCCGTTTCGCTGATCGACGAATAAGGTATAAGACCATAGGAATCTTTTCTCCTTAGATTCGACCAACCCGACGGCTTTGCCGAGTAATTCCCACGACAAAATCGCCGCGATTTCATTGGTCGAGAAACGCCCGTATAAACACCGTTAAAAATATTCAACCGCCATTATGTACATGTGAACGAAGCCTAATCGATGGCGCCACTAATATTTTCTTCAATTAACCATTGTTCGTACCTCTTGTGCATCCCAGAGGGCAGCACGTGTCATACATGAATATATATACACAAACGCAACAAGAAACAGGCGCCCTCTATATTTGCCTGCAACATCCAAAACGCATATCGCCATAACACAACTGCCTTTTCAACACGAAACCATAAATTCTACGTGTTACTGTCGCACATTTCATCGAGCATGAAAAACATAAAACCAAGTCGAGATGTCGCCTGTATTCCGATTGAAGGTCAAAGGCTTGGACGCAGTTCGACATATCAAGCTAAGCTGCACTTCGGCACACGTTAAAAGTAGCAATGACAATGCGCCGATTTCAGAATAATTTTATAAATTTCCGTCTTCCTTAATATTACGATTCAAATCTGCTCATATATACCGCGCCGAGCTGGAGGATTGATGACAGCATTCGCAATTCTTTATTCTCGGTGCAGGAACGACGCGCGCCTCATTATGCATAGTGAATCGTATGCAGCCTGCATAATGCGCAAACTTCTCCATTACGGCCACAGCTCGGTGCATCCCGAGGACGTTCGTCAAGTGTATGGACAGGTTTCGGTACCTTGAGAATATCGCGAGCAGCATGCGCGCGCACCACATATCCCTATACACTAACATTTCTCGTGCGCGTAACTTTGTCGCAATTTAAATTTCGCGCGCTTACCTACCAACGTACGAGACACACATTGCAGTTCATGATCCAAGTGTTTCTTACATACCTATATATGTATAACAGTATATGGTGAGAGGAGTGACGCGGTATTCTTGTTTCCCGACCATAAATAAGCTCGCGGATAAATTTTAACCGCAATTCACATGAATCGTGAGTCCACGCGAGTATCGCCAGGGGCGCGTGCACCTTGAATTTGTTGCTCTTTCACGTCGCATTCATGGAAATAAACGTTACTCGACGTGAATCGTTAACGAGCCTCTTACGGAATCACGAAAGCGCACTGCGTGTACGCGCGAGGCTTTAATGCTACGTACAACAGGACATTCTTCATTCGTTCGCTTTGACGTATCCGCGTGCAACGACGAAAAGTAACGCAGGCCGAGCGCAAGATTCCACGAGTATCACGAAGTGCGACTTCGGTGTGAACGCGACCTAATTTCCTGGGACAATTACGGCCGTTAGTGCCGGTCACGATTACATTAGCCATACTAAAGTCCACGTGAGAATAGGTCGGTATGCGCGCGCAGTGGCGATTATTGTCGTCGCGATACGAGACAACTTCAAGCAGCCGTTTCGTTAGCCGGCAACGTGTAATAAGCGACGATCATTACACCTTCGATTAACGCGTCGTTTCTTACCTCGACGAAAACCAATAATTCACGTTCCTTCCCATCTTCGCAGTATAAAACAGCGAATAGCCTCTACAAGAAATCCCATGATCCACCAAATTCCACGTCAGACCAATGCAGACCCAATCGAAACCTCCTCGATAAGCTCGATGGCACAGATTGATAATTAAAGTCTCTAAGAATCGCGATACCCGGCAATCTTTCCCTACAACAAGAGAATCAACCCCCTCCGATCGCATAACCGCGTGGGTCGACCCGTGCGCGCATGCGCACTACGATCAACATTCCCACAGCTCGCTCAGCAAAGCCCGTCGCGCGGCCACGTGCGATAATCGTAACGTAACGATAATCAACAAAATTCTCCCTCGACCCTTGTCGATCGATCGATATAAAATCCAACCCGAATAATCCCACTGCCGAAATCGCATATCTCCAATGATTCGTCGTACATCCGCGCACCGCGTTTTAATTAACGTAGAAAAAACGGTACAAGGTGGCAATAAATTAATGGCAACTAATTTTACAGGCATCGCGACTAGCAATCATCATTAAAGTTCGAGGAGAAAGCGGGGAGACGGCGGAAATACACACGCCGATACCAGTGTACCAACTTAACCTGACCCGACCATTGTCCACCTGTCCGTATGGACCATTCGTTTCCTATCTTTCAATTTGCCTCCTTTGTTCGTTAAGTAGCCAATTCCGGGGCTCTTAATAACGTAACGCAATTATGCTCACTGCACAACCGCTCAGTCGGTAACTAACGAGACACGAGATGGCGCACCAAGCAGCGCGCACTTATCGGGTGCACAGTGACTCGCACTAATACGAATCTAATTCGACAGTCAATTTCCAACGAGATCTTCGATCGGCATTGTACATTGCGTATATAAACGGCAATAAGAATGTCTTATCTATACAACACACAAATCCTGTCTGCTTCTTTACATTTGTATTGCCTTCACCCTCCCTTCCCCCCTCCCCCCACAACCCCGTCGAGGCTAATCGCTCTCTCGTGTAGACCCGATCCCGTCCCTTTTCCCTGAAACCCGTCGTTGATCGCCCGTGAGTATTCGCCAACAATAACAACTCAGGACCGGCATCACGCTAACCGGTACCCCGTATTAGTCGGTTAATTATTTGCAATTAGCAGATCGCCGTACAAGAGAAATCGAATTTAATCGTTAGAACGGCAGCGAGCCGTAACTTGATCCGTTGCGCAATTATATAAATACTGTGTGTGTGTGTGTGTGTGTGTGTGTGTGCGCGTACGTGTGTAAGCCAAATCACAACGAGCTTTTAACTCGGAATAATCTGCGTCTCGATGCAACGTACCGTTTATTAAGAAAGAAAGAAAAAGGCTTGCCAAAAGCGGAAATTCAATTTCAAATTATTTTTTAACGGTCAAGTCGAAGCTTTTCAAGATGGCGCTCGTGCCCGTAACCGACGCAATTCCCAACCTCCTTGATTTCCCCCATGCTTTATTTTACGAAGCTAACGCCCAACGCCCCTGGAATATGCAATACATGTGTGTGTGCGTATGTGTATATACATATATACATAACCACGTGCGTTCTTGCGTGCACGCATATGTTTTTATATACCTACATAGTATATAGTACATGTTGTATATATATAACCTACGTGGTTTGCACTACCCCGTGCATATTCCAGATTACCATATCAATTCCATCGTTATGGTAGCTCGTACGAGCAGCCATTAAATCCACTATGGCTATTGTCAAAGGGGAACGAAATGCGCCTGGTATTCCTGACTTACGCGAAACATATTTCACATTATTCCGTAATACTACGCGCAGTCGTGTACCGATTGGTCGATTTCGTATTAATTTTTACAGTCAATTCTTACCTGAGTCTCGGTGAGGGACAATGCCTGCGCCAATTGTTTCCTCTCGGCGCCCACCACGTAATGATTTTTCTCGAAGGCGTGTTCCAGTTTCAGCAGTTGACTTGGACTGAAGGCCGTCCTTATTCTCTTGGGCTTCCGGAAGGGTTGCAGGAGGAATCCAGGAATATCCGGTCCTGAAAGACGAAGGGCAATTCGGTTAGAAATTTAGTATTTGTATGGGCATAGAGGTGTATTAAAAAATTTTGTATTTTGACTAAGCCTGTACACGTGCTCATGGACACACACACACTTGGAGTCATCCATCATGACGATTGGCCAGGAGCGAATTACCATTTATGGGTATTCGAAATCAATCCTTAAATCATATCGTACAGACAGATCTAAATCTTAATGCGATAGGCTGTCCTACCAGGGAATTGGTTTTGGTATATAAAAATGTGAAAAGTCAACACGGTACGTATAGCTGGGAATACAAGCTACTTATGTTTCTTCGTACTGTGATTCATGTCTGGTTGTAACGAACGCGACGAGTGTTGCTAATCAAACGTGTATTATTCATAGGCAGGTTAATGACTTTTATTCTGACCCTATAATATAACTCGGGGATCTTGCCAAATCTTTTTTGCAAATGGTTCTCGTACCAGTTTTAATTGAGCCACGGAGTTACGCAAGTATAAAGAAATAATAATACGACGCTACGTGATACCATTGAGTCTGCTGAAGCTTCGTAGCGCCAGCGTAGACTTACGGCCGCGTTATGAAATTCCCTATGCTCGATGCGGTTGCAGAGTTTCCAAAGTATCACGTCTCGTGCCGTCTGACGTGCTTAATACGCCCGTCACTGTTACGAAGGTTCTCGCGTTTCTATACCTATAGAAGCCGCACCCGACCAGGGTCCGACCTCATCGTCGAGCACATTCGGTGAAAGGAAATGATCTCAGGTAATATTTTTGAGACAAAGGAGACACAGCTTACGCTACCGTGAAAATTGTACTCGTACATAATTTTCGGTTGTGTGAAAACAAGAAGAAATTATTATGCAGTTCCTTTCGTTGTACTTGTGACGGCCTGATAAGGTTCGTTCGTAATTTAAATGAAAGAAATACCCTTGTTCCGGTACACGCTGCTGCTGAACCCGACTATCAGTGCAAAAGCGCGTAACACGCGGCCACTGCATACGAGCAGTTGCATTATGCATCGGAATTCAATGTGCAGACTAGTGCATCGTCGTGAGAACTGGAATCTTCGAGAAGATCCGGAACACCGTATAGATGTAGCGGGTAATGCGAATGGTGAATTGAAAGTAAGACAAAATTTAATAAAGAGTAAAGAGAGGTTAGGTACCTTCTGATTGTTATAGATATAGCAGATCAGTGCTTGTGTATATATATATATAAATATATATATATATATATATATATTTATTTATTTATTTATTATAAAGTAGTATAGAATCAGGATCCAAACATCGTACAGGATCCTTGCCCAAGGCGCACTTGACATTAGGTATCCAACGCGAGAGATCAAGAGCAACTAAGTCGAGAAGTCTAGTTCACGAAAGTCCATCTACCGCTTCCTAGATGGCGCCCTAGGCGGCTGCCCCGATCCCTTTAGCTTTAGTTCGAAGACTGGCCTGTAATTACGGGAAGCTTGCGCTGCTTTAGCTTCGCAGCTGAGACGCCCAGAGCGACTTGAAATTACTCAAAAATAAGACTAAACGGTTAACATATCAAATTACCCTGCTTCCCAGTTCGTGCCGAGTGCCAAGGCCCGTAAGCGAAACCGACAAGTCGAGTGGACTACGCTGCTCATCTGGGACTCTCAGACGGAACACTGCGCGGCCACAACTCTCGATTCGGGCCGCATCGCATAATATAAGAAGGGGGTCTGCAACTCTTGAGTCTAATGTCTTTTTAATCGTTGCATTAGCTTAACCGCCCGCCATCTTTACTCGCAGTTTTTTTTTTATTTATTTTTGTTATATACCGCCTTGCTAAATGATTACCAACGGCCCTTTTCATATGTCTATATATAGATTTAATTATTCCACAGTAATGAGTAACTGTTACACTGCACTGATAATAATGAATTCCTCGACTATTTTCATTTTGCACTCGATAACAATGCGTTGAGCTGTAGATAAAGAAATACATGTAGATACGCGCTCCCTCGCGTACGTATCGTGCATATCGAATGGTCAATACCCGATAGATTTATTTCAGCCTCCTATATTAAGAGACGTAATGAAAATCTTTAATATTTATCACGACCATTGTAGAAATTGTATATGGACCCTAAGTTAGTTGTCCCTACTTCTATCTAAGCGCTAACTAGGAAAATTACCTAGAGCCCCGATCAGAAAGGTAACGCATGCTCCACGTAGCCGTTATGTAAAACTGTATCGGTCATAGAATTTTCCAGGTCAGTACGATTGACACAGAGAATTGTTTAAACTATTTAGATATTCGTTGAATAAAAGCATGAAATATGTAATTGACATAATGGCAAAATTATATGAGTAAAACTACATTTAAAAAATAGATACGAGAGAAGATCTGGTGATGCCGTGAGTGGGACTTGAACCTGCGATTGTCAGGATACTCAGATTGAAGAGTGTGACACTCTAACCACTCGGCCAACGGCCCGACTTGTAGATATCTCTTCAGTTAGACGTGATAACCACTACTATTTGTCTATATGAGTATCGCAAGTTCTACAGAATTCCTCTGAAAATATAATTCGTATACTGTTTATAAGTCTTAATCGATGCGTGAGAGACTACACGTTATAAACATAATTATCTAGAGTACTTGTAAAAGTATTTGTTAAGATTTAGAAAACAAATATTGATTTTTCAATAATTTTACCAAATTTTATATTCAAATGGTTTATATTGTATCGAAAAAGTGTATGCCTGACTGTTAACTACTACCATAAGAACGTCCGTCTCACAAGCACGAGCTCAATAGTTATGCCCGAGCATTGTCAGAACATTTACCAGCTTAACACCCACGTTGGACGCGATTGAATTCTCTTACGATCCATTATATTCACAGTAAATAAACATACAAATTCTGTCTTGGACACCGATGAAGCCCAATCAATAAACTGTCACTGTAACAAGGAGCTGTCTGATCTGAACTTAGCTTATTAAATCTTCGCGTACTGGTGAACGCCTAGTTCGGACCCATATAAGCTTCCGTAGTTGCGAAAGAGCGAATCGCGATTTAGTTTAGCGGTTCGCCGCAATGGTGCGCGCTACGCTGGGTCCTAGCTAGATTTCTATTATTAGGGATGCCTAGTCTCAGCCCGGCCGGGGCCATTTCGTTATTGAAGAAACGACTAGGAAATTTCTAGAAGGGCGAGTCCACGCTGTATATATATATATATATAAAATTTGAGAAATACATGCAATTATAATGTGTATAAATTAAGAAATACACAGTGGACCGAGTGCATTTTCAAATACCAATGGATTCAAATACAGCATAGACAGAAATACTTATCTCTCGTTTATACACGATCGAAAATAATAATAAGCCAAGAGAGAAATCGATCTCTATTTCTAACTATATCTTATCTAATCTTTTCCCCCATGAATATTCATGTAAATTAGCAGACACGACTTTTAGATCATCGGCTGATAAAGTCGACACATATAGAAGGCGAAACTCACTGTAATTTGCTAATATTCTATAAAATGGTAATAACGGGTGCGGCCATCGCACAAGCCATTATTAAGGTTTCCAACTGACTCGCTAGAAGTTAGGATTTGGTAGACATCGAAGTTTCCGACTCTCGTTTCACCGACTCGTTTCAATAAACTAACACGCGTTGGCCAATCGACGCTGAACGTTTATACCGACTAGAAATCATAGAGCGTGATCGCTATAGGTTATAGTACGTTAAAGTGAGGTTAGGTTAGGTTAGCTGCCAACTTCATGAAGACGTCAATTGGCTACAATGGCGTTAAGAGAGTCACTCCCAAAAGTCGACAACTGTCGAGTCCGCCTCTCAGGCATTTTCACTATAGAGGGCGACGAGTAGAAAAGAGCGAGAAAAAAAAAAGAGATCAAGGGACGAATCGAGGATAAAGAGAGACAGAAAAATGAAGTCGACAAAAGCGTGAAACGATCCGATCTCACAGCTATGGGGTGAAAAAAAAAAGGAGAGAAAAAAAACATACAAGGATCTTTCTCGACCGGCTTTGTCCCGTAAAGGACACCCTGTAGAGCTCGCACGGGGGTAAACGCTGTTTTAATAATGGTGATTAACCCTCCATTGTGCTGGGACGTTTCGTTGTCACCCAGTACATAGTAGCCGCTGATCACGCTTCACTCTATTGACCTGACAGTTCTTTTTTTTTTTCGAATGTTCCTTCTAATGTTTTTTTTCCCTCTTTTTTATTCTTTTCCTTTTTTAGAACTGTCTATCGGCCTATGATATACGACGGACGTATCTGGAACGTCCTGTACTGTTATTCATGTGACGTTACACACGTTTCATTGGCAGGTCCGGGCACCACTGTGTCTAGCAGTTGCACCTACGGTATTGGTTATTGCTAAAGGGTGATATGAGATATAAAATATCATCTGCATTCTATATGAGAATTTTCTTATTAGAATTTCCTTTACGTAATTTCAAATGACACGAATCTGATATTAAAAAAAAATATTTATGAAAATATTTTTCAAATGTTCATCTTATCAAGCACCCAGAATAAAGGTTAAGGACAGACTGTTACGTTGATTACGTACTTGTCTAGTGTGTTGGACATACTGAAAATCCAAAATTCCTATTAATTCCAATAATCCAAAAATATTATCAGCAAATTCCCAATTACAGGTATCGCAATCTATTGATAAGAACCGTGACCCTTGCGATAATCATATTTACACTGTTTTTGGAATTACGGCTATCGAATGATTTGCTTAATTGATTATCGAACCGTGCTGGAAACTGACGAAGGATAATAACAAATACGTTCGATACACATTTAACACATTTCCCCGTCACATACATCAAATGCTCGGTATGTAATCTAAAAATCCTTCATCAACCATTTAAAATCTAAAGCTACTGCGCGGTGTGAATGTTACTTCGCGAATCGCACTTTTTGGCGCGAAAGACTAAAACAGCACGTGGAAAATAACGCGGGAAAAAGATTGGAAAAAAACTTCAAAATAAAAAATGTTTTCAAAATTACCACAGGTTACGAGTGCACACATACGTACATGGATTTCGAATGCGATGAAGTACAGAGCAAACTTCAAATATACTATTGAAATAATCATAGAAACGATCAGCCGTCATAAATCATAGCACGAGACTCGACCGTGTTTTTATTTTCTCAGATTTTTATTACGAATCGACTATGTCCTCTCCATTCGTTCTTTTTTATACATTTCATTCCAGACAATGCGTACTGCACGTGTTCTATATAAAAATACAGTACTACAGTGTCTACGGTATCGTACGATTATAACTATAGGGAAAAAAATGACTGTCTTACTCAAAATAGCCATGTATAATTATTCGCCGTGGAAAACGAGACGAGAGATCGGAATATCCTATGTACGTAATGCTTATCTATATAACTACATACGTAGGCATGTCCTGCCGAGTGAGAAGTTGCCGAGCCGAGCGTGAAACGTCCGTTTATTTCCAGAAGCATTGTTGGCTCTTGCGAGTATTAAATTCCGGAAGCTACGTAACATAGGCTCGATCGATACAGCCACCCGGATTGGCCGCATGGCTTTATTAATAAAACGTCTGAATTCTGATGCTATCGATACCATCGATTCTCTTGGTTATCGTAATAAATGAACGAAGAAACTGAAAGGACGCGCTGTCGCTTGGATGACATGTTGTAACGCGAGTCTTGGTATCGCTTAAAAGTCATTGCTGTGACACTTACTGTATAATGGTAGGAGTGAAGAAACGATTGAAAATCGTCATTCTAATAGAGCCGGCAGTCATTACCGATAGTTGCTAATTACTAGATAACCTTAGTTAATTAACATGGGAACGAAGCAGCGAGCACTCCTTGTTATTTATAGTATGTTCAGGATTCCAGTCCCCGTGGATAACAAGACCACCATAGGTCAAAAACACGCAGCGATAGCAGTCCGTTCCTTGGGCGTGCTTTCTTGGTAAAAAAGGGAATTCTGCATTCTTGTTTTTCATACGTTCGTGACATTAAGCGCGTAGGAAAGTTGTCATATGAAAATAATCACGCATTTCGATAGTCGTTCTGCTAGGACTATTAAAATAATTAGACCCACGTTACATAGAATTAATGTATTAGTTAAAAAAATTTATTTTGAAAAATTTCAAACATTTATTTATCAACCTGAGCCTCGATACAAAGATACGAGTCCACGTGTCAAAATCAAATTATTCTCTTGACTGACCAGGTACTGACTAACCCGTTAAAGATGCACGTAAAATTCGTCCAGCCAGCCTGCTGGCTTGCACGTGGAAAGGTGAAATTCGTTAAAATCATAGACAAAGACGGATGGTTGATTTTACAGAATGTCTAAATGACACGAAAGACAGAACAGTGGCTGTAATATGGATCAATGATATGCGCGATGCTCCCACGCGAAGGGTTATTATACCTAAGGGTGATAGTGTCCGTAGTTAAATTCATGCCTAATAATACGTGCCTACGTAACAACGCAGAAAAATGTAGATTACTAAGTATAAAGAGGGTCTAGTTTATACCCGACGTTGGATTAGTTTGGCCGAGCTGATGTTTTGACTAGGGAAGAAGCGAAGCCAGCGAACAATAACACGCAACAAAGATGGCGTCCACAAGGATTTTTCCGTCGGGACTTGTTCCGCGGAGTGTGGGTACCGGCAGACCGTTCTGTATTTGCTACGGGGCGTCTAGGTAGAGGCTTTGCCCTTCTCCCTTATACGACTGCAGATTGAAGTAAATTTATGATAATTGTCCTTAGCTACGAGTCCTGTCAATGGTTGACCTCGTAAGTAAGTAACGTAAGCGAAAGACCATGCGAAGTGCATAAAACAGATTGGCTGATCTTGTTGATTGGATTTTGCTGGTACATTATTGTCTGGGTCCGGTTTGAATGGTTACGTGTTAGACAAGAAAAGGAAAGCAATCTCTTATTGTAAAGAATCGAAAAGAATTAAGATACTACGATACGTTGTTAAGAAAAAATTAGAGCAGTTGGTATAGTTGATAAGAATTATCGAAAGGTATGTACATAACCTATGACTTAAATTTTCTAAAACCTTCTAACGTTCTTAAAGGTCACTTTTTATGGATAGCATATGTTATCTCTTATGATTTTATTTGCGTTCTGAAATACATAATTAGTCAGTAATATCTATTAATGTAAATGGATAAGGAGTGTTAATTGGGCTAAATAAACGTAATCAAATGGTGGATACGTCATCTTGTTTTTCCTCTGTTCTTCCTTTGACGATAACGCGCACAAGCACTGATCGTTACAAAATGTGAGATTACGAAAATATTGCGAAAGATCAACGACTACGCATTTGTTTATCCAGAGCGCAGCGGCGCACGTGCTTGAGTTGCCTTAACGGGCGCAATGACTTTATAATATTTTCGCACAAAGTTTCTGCTCGTTATTACATTTATTGTTTCTCTGAATCTCTTGGTATAAAGATTGAGAGTATAGTAAAGGAACTTACCGCCAGGAAATCGATGAGGAAAGATTCTCCCGTGTCTAGAGAGTAGCCATGGGTAGAGTGGATAGCTATCTCTAGGTGGCTGATGAGGGTGTGGCGGAGGATGAGGTCCGCCGGGTGCTCCACCATGAGGATAAGGTCCATGTGGAGGTCCATGGGGTGAACCACCATGATGGGCTTGAAGTGCCACAGCCAAATTCGCGGCTTGGAAGTGTTGAGCAGCGGCCAGGTTGGCAGCCAGAGCCAGTTGCTGGGTATGGTACTCGCTCTGGCCTGTCTGAGGTCCAGCAGGTCCATGTCCAGGTAGACCGTATAGGGATTTGAGCTGTTCGGCTGCCACTGCTGCTGCAGTAGCTGCCCCAGGAGGTGGTGCGAGGTAGTTAGGACTTGGCCTTACCACTCCTGGTGGTGGCTGAGGGTGCGAGCCTACTGGTGAATCATGGGGTATCCTATGAGGAGGACTAGGACTATTATTCGGTGTGGATCCTCCGCTATGACTGTGCGATGTCGTTCTATTGAACTCTAGATGATGTGCCAGTCCTAGAGGATGACTATTGTGCGAGGGCGTATGCCGTGAATTAGGATAAGATTCCACGGACGAACTTCGCGACACTGGTCTGTCTGAACTCTCGGAGTGAGCTCCGGGTGATACGATCTGTCGACTCCTCGGCGAGGATGATCCTTCGACATCCATTGGACTTCCATCCCGGTCAATCTCAACGCGTTCGATTCTGTCCAGACGATCCTCCCGACCGCCGCCAACGATGGAGTCGATGCTAAAGCCGATTTTTGGCTTCGAGGGCACCGGGACAATTGGCGTCGGCGCGAGCGGCATCATCGTACGCGCCGCAGCCAGCTTCTCCAGGGAAGGTGTCACCGAGTCTTTACAAAAAATCCCGCAGGGACTGTTTAAGTATCCCGCATCCTCGGGGCGACCACCCCCAGTCACGGCTGCCTGCCGATGACCTATTTCTGGGTAACAATTCTAAGCCTGAGCAAGATTTCTACCAGAGATTTTCTCTCTCTATCTCTTTCTTTCCCTCTTTAAGCGACGGATAGTAACAAGCGTTAAAGTCACTATAAAGCCCACCTGTCTATGGTTTCCGATCTCTTATTCCCCAGGACTCTTCTCACATTTCCAGTCGTCGCACTAGTCAAACACTGATCACATCAGTACTTTCGATAAATTATATTACGCAATCCGGCACTCTTAAACGTCTACACTGAATTCATATCTATTATTACTTTCTCAATGTGTACTTAATAAGATTGTCACTCTCAAAGTTTCGCAGTTAAAGCCACTGTGGTACAGAGTCACTACACGATAACAAAGTACATAAGCAAGAACGTGACATATTTGAAGGTTAGGAATATTCCGGATCTCGGACCGTCGCTCTGTCCATCCACCAAGTCTCTCAACTAGGTATTTCTCTTGACACAAATACTGCTTACTATAATCTCATACTTGTAATCCGACCACACACTGAACTTCACACACTTATCAAACCCTCCCGATATACTTGTCACTGTCAAATTAGAGCTGGTTCGCATACACGCGAGACAGAAACCCAGCTCCGCGAGTCTGTCGGATGCTTCTGGCGTGAACGCTTGGTGGTGTTTGAGAAAATTACGGGCTAAACGCCTTGGACTGTTTGGTGGGAGAATGCTTGCTTTTTTTCCCCCACCCTAATGCCACAGTGGGGAAGATCCAGCATAGCAGGCGTGTCTTAAGTACCTAAACGTTCAACGGGCGTGTACCATCGCGAATGCTATTGGTCGAAATCATGCTCTAGCTCCACCAACTTCCCTTTCCGTGACGTACTGCCCCAACAGTGGGGAGACATTAGCTCGCGATGGGCGTTAAACTCACGTTTTTGCCGTGGGATGAAAATGAGTCGTTTAATTAATACGTCTGGACTCGAGCGTTTCTTGTCGCTGCTCCTAGGGTGCGCGTCGGTAGTTTGATGCCAGAGGGGAGGCTTCACTAAGCATAATGTCAAAGATCTCGCATGGTTTGCCTCTCGTTAGACAACCAAGGATGCAAGATCCTTTGAAACCCACGCGAGCAACGCTTCTTGTTCCTTACGTTATTCTTCTCAAGTTACAACGCATCGCGCAGGTACCTACCTACCTACAGTTCCGCACCTCCTCGTAGGATAATGGTAAACTGGAATCCCTTAAAAGAGTCTGTGCCAGGTCAACGTGTGAATCCTTCAACGGGAGCTTTATGTCATGACTAGTTTAACATTATTCGCCCGTAACCAGTCCTTTCTGAAACGAGTTATTTCTCACTGGCTGACCAGTCGTCGTCCCTTTCTACGTTTCGCTTGGTGCTTGCCTGACTGACCAATAATTCCGCAAGACGTTGCTTCTTTTCATTTCTCTCCATCTATTCATTAATTTCCATATAGTTGCCAGAACAACATACAGAGGGCAGTTACGTTAAGCCGTTATGGAGGCGTTGTGGACGCCTAGTTAATCTGTCGGATTGGCAAGGCCGTAATTAACGAGGCATAACCGAACGATCGTTAATTCTTATAATTTCATCTAAGTGCATAAGCAATAGTTTTTATTCTACTGACGGTTGCCAGAGTCGCGGCAATATTCAAACACTTTATATTGCTAACCCGTATGGAAGAATTCAACTGTGAAACTGCGTGTCACTAACAATACGTATCTTTAAGAGCTATAACGGTCAGTAATAAACATGGCAGTTTTGTAAGCGCAGAATTTCGCAACTACGCAAAGTGTTACATTCTTTGCCACTAACGATTTCACCAACTACAGTCACTAGTTGGATCATTACCTTCTCGATTACGACCCCATTGATAATTATCTAGCTATTATTTGTGGATTATAATTAATTATTTTCTCCAGTACTCCATTCGGTAGATTTACTAAGCGCAACTTAATTGATCTTGTAATAAGTAAATTTCGCAAATTATATCCTGTTTTTGTCTATTATCTCAATCTTTACAGGAATATTCGGGCCGAACGCATCAACTGAATTTAAGCCTGCTCGTTTGATTTCTATGGCAGAACCAACTTCAAGGTGGTTCGTTGGTACAGAGTAACTCTGGAATACGGAAAACACCAAAATATGCAAAATAAGCTACGACAGTTCCATCTGTCGGGAAAAGTAGAAATCTCAAAGGATATTCAGCCACTTTCTAAGGGTAGCGAAGGGTTATGGACACTTCAAAAGTCAACGGCGACGTTTACACACGGGGATCAATAATTCTATCCAATTAGAACGAAAGTAGATATATCCTTACATTACGCAGGCGCTTATTTGATGACTATCGCTTACATAGGACGCCGAACGAGATATCCATATATCCCTAACATACAAGTATTACAATGTATACAGATGCAAATATACCAATTAAAATAGCACCTACAGTTTCTCAGCCGTGAAATTCCCTGTGAGTTTGCAAAGCGGCGAATTACGATTTTTCACCACTGATTGTGCCAATTTACGTTCCAATCAGACGGATCGGATCGAGCTCGAGCAATCGGGCATTCTCGCCATTAAGATTAATGCAAGTTAGAAAGGATAGTCAGAATTAGATGCAATAGATTGATCGAATCGGACTGAAGCCAACTTCAGAGTAGTTTCGCAATTAAAATGTATAATTACAAAATCGAACTATCAACGTAACAAGTAAATCTATAAATTTCCACGATTACCCAAGAAAATCGAACTCGAATTTCAACGTTAAAATGTTATCATGCAAATTTATCATCTCGTCAGTTCTTCAAGATCTTCTCTCGTCTTTTAAGATGACATTAGCGAACGTTCGGCACGGCCGTACGTCATGTGTGTAGGTGTTTCAACTTATGTTCAAGGGTGGGGATATTCAACATGGCGACTGTGCACACATCCCGGTCTGTGGGGAACCAATGCGAGGGCACCGAGTACGCCCGTCCCGTCTCTTCTTCTTATTCTTGTTTCATCGGTGCCTCTCTTCTTGCTTTTCTTGCGCCCTCCGACAGTCTTGTTGCTCTTCTCGTTCCTGCGTTCCAAAGTGGACGCGGAGGACGTGCGTGAGGTCTGCAAACACTTCGGTCGTACATTTCTCGCCAAGACGTCTTTGAAAATCCTCTATGATTTTTCAGAATAGTTGAAAGACCTAAAAAAAAGAAATGGCAGTTACCTCAGATCAGAAATTCATTTTATATCCATAGTGAAACGGTTGAAATCGTTAGTGGTATATTGTCATAAAAAAGATGGCGTCTCCATTTACGATACACCTTTCCTTCATGTAACTGGAGGAAAGCATCGAGTATTATTATTCGCTATAACTTTTTTCCTCCTACGGTTTAGCCAACTCGAGAAAATTGCAAGCTTTTGACAACTCGTAAAATCTCACAGATCAACAATTTCTTATTTGAAGTAAAGTCATACAAGAATCGCATTGATTTACTCAAGCATTCTTCCCTTACCCTTCATTCCATTCTTGTGACCAAATCGAACGGTTGCTTGATTATTCCTACGATGTCGAAAAATCCTTTTCTCATTCACGTCCTTTGTACTCCAGTTTCCACCCATATTGTTAGTCCCATTGTCAGTGCACTAAAAAAAGGAATCTGATTCAGTATTTCTTTGGTTAACGTATTTTTCCTAACAATGCCACAACAATCGGTCGTACATACATACCTATACTCCTGAAGCCCTAGATAAGAATTGGATCGTTTGCCAGGTTATTCTAGATCGTATAAAGAATCAAAGGGATGATTGAAAAAAATAAACTTTCGCCTCCGAAGAGACGTTACGATTATCGATTGACAGAATTCATAATGGCCGATCTTACCCATACACCATGTGTAAAGAACGACGCGAGAACTTGAAGGAAATCCGCAAGAGCTCAAAGATTGCATTACACAAATAGCGTAGCTAATCAGACTATTTATTCCCGCAGCAGTGGAGCTGAAAAAAAAAAATTAAAAAAGAACAGCATGAATTTCATATGAGATTATAACAAAAAATACCCCCTGGGTTACATGGGGTTCTGATATATTTTACATTATAACCCCCATTGTCAAACCACCCTACAGGTATCAATTACTTCCACAATTATAATAACCTTAAAATATCAATGTAATGAAAGCACAAGGCCATTGAGCACCTTCGGTTCACTTTACATGCAATCCAATGCATTCAACTCCCATATAAAATTTACCTTTCACCCCCCTACCCCTACCCCAAGAAAATATTCAAACATATGTTCATACCTCTAACGTTAGCAACTGGATCACTTGCACCCCTCTGTGTTCTATTATAAGATTGCCAGGTACATCCCTATCTCTGACGTCCATAGAGGGTATAGTATAGCCATATTTTTTCAACCTAAAAAATGATATGAAAAATTTACTTAAAAAATCGACAAGTTACATATATAATGATAATAATAATTATATAAAAATTCTTATTCATCCAAGTGTACTTGAACTTAAGTTCAAGTATAATAAGTATAACTTTACGTACTGAAGTTTTTTCTTTAAGTATTGTCGTGCTAGCTGGCTCGTGGCCGTATCTTATAACGATCGCGTAAACGAGTACGAAAAGTGGTTGTGTAATAAAAAAAATTGTAGCTTAAAGGAGGAAGGATGCTAAGGCTAAAGGGGTAGGTTATGCTGACATTCAATTACCGACCACTTATAGGCCACTACGTGGATACTCTTGTCCGGCCACTTTCAAGCTAATCGCCCTTAATAAGGAATCTCGAATGCATCAACGTATAAAGGCTTGCGCTTATCCCGGGATCAATAGCCTTGGAATTACACATGGGGGTTCTTATCCGTTAACCCCTTGACGGAATATCACGGTGAAATGACCGCCTCGACTTTACGTTCCGGATAATAAGGCATCGCGGGTGGATAATAAATAGGTGATAGTAGAATTTAATTTGCCCTGAAGAAATCGTCGCCAAGAGGTTAGGTTATATTGCTTGTATAGTGATATTATCTATGTACTATCAATATCGTACCTAGACGATCTAACGGGTTGTTACTATGTTTGAGTTTCGCGATTGAGAGACACTGGATTCGCGGTCCCCGTGGTTTAAATAACCAACCGGCACCTATGATTTTCTTGGAACAAAAGACGATTAAATTGAATCGCAACTCGCGTTCGAAGACACGAGGCATCTGCCGAGAAAGGAGATGCGAATGAAAAAAAAAGAGCTGTACGAAAAGTAAGTAAATAAGTAAATAGATAAACGAGCGAATGGCGCTCTAAATAGAGCATCGAGACCGAAGGTGGTGCCCTCTCTGATTACCCATACTTGGGCGCTATTATACCTTATTACCGTGGGCCGATCAGCTTTATTATGGATCCACGTCCCTCTTACGGTTCCTACGAAAATAATTTTCGATAAATACACGGGTACAGTAATGAGCATTGCCCCGAGGTGCTGAATCTCCCTCGAAATTAACGGCTGTTTACCTAAATTGATCGACCATGTTCACACTTGATTTTTCGAGCCTCCATAATACACCAGTTTACCATAACCTAGATCTTAACCTCTTTGGGATACGCAGAATGTACTACGCATGTACAGATAACAGAATAAATTCGTTCGATGGTTTTTTATAATATCACAATCTAACCTGTCATTTCGTTTTTAAACCTTCGTGTAATCTTCGCTGTCATTCTGCCTGCTTTTCTTATATGAAGCTTCTAACGTCAATCCAGTCTGATTTCAATTATAGGTGAAATTGCACAAAAGTCTGTGCTTGCATGTCTCGTTCGGGTATCATGAAACTCTATCCACATTACTCATGGTACATGAATATCCATGGACCGAGGAGTAAACCGCGCTGGCGTGCTCTGATGATGGGTAACCGTGTGTAATGGAGTGCTAACTACCGGCCACCTCGCGAACTAACACACCTTCCCGTAGAGACTACACCACCCGTTCTCTCTTGAGCATGGAGAAAAAAGAATGAAGACGAGAGACTCGTGCAGGCATGCCTCGTCTCTTAGTTTCTCAAACAAGGGGGCGGCGCTATACAGTCCAGTGGCAGTCAACTACGAAAAAGATACTTGTCTCAGTCGAGGTTAAAACTCATATGGAAATGTTTGACCAACAGAAATAGTTTCTGATCTTTCTGTTTAACCTATTTCATACAGCTGCTGTCAAAATTTTCGAATTTCTTTTTATCTCTAGACGATTTGATTGAAATTTTCAAAATCTACACTGCGTTCTATGAAAAGATCGATACGGCATTATCGATAGGCTCGACTTGAAATCGCATCAAGAGATAAAGTGACTTAACTGAGTATTGGTGTAATTTCGTCTGGTTGTAATCGGGCGACTGGTTCGCGGGTTGCGTGAAGGCTCTCATCATCATCATCCTCGTGGCGTGTTTGCTCTGGAGCGATGAACGCGGCAACCGGGTAGGGAATAATAATAAAGAGGAAAAAATAAAATGAAAAATACGGTCGAACGGAGCCCGTCATTACTGGGTTATTACCTAAGTATCGGCGAGAGAACAGGGCCGCGTGTGTAGACAGAAAAATGTGACTTTCGAGCGAAAATGTAGATGCCACGTACACGTGTCCAGATATCGGTAGGTACATTTGCAGTATCGAATATACGAATTACGTAAGTATCGCTGAGAGACCAGAGCAGCTCGTATAGACAGAAAAGTGTAACTTTCAAAGAAAAATTTACACGCCACAACACGTATCTGGATATCGGAACGTACTTCTGCTAGTTCGACTATGCGCATGCGCATAAATTCTTAATTCAGTCTACTACGTAAGTCAGAGGATGGCGCTACCTGTATAATAAGAGTACTTTTTAATTTTCAATCACGCATCCTTTTAATATCTCCCTCAGTACCCGAGGGGAAGATTTACAAAGAACCTTATATCTTATACCAATAAATCAAAACTTCATTTCAAAACGATATCAATCGAATGGACTTCTCTCTCATGCTTCCTCATCATCCAACTCTCTCTCTCTCTCTCTCTCTCTCTCTTTCTATTCCACCACGTATACGGTATCGCCATTCAACCGCGAATCCGAGGGCGCACGATTTATAAAGCAAACACCGTCAGCACCCTGCAATCAGTCGATACAGACTGTGCTCGTATCGCGCTCATCATCGCCTCGAATCTTATACCTCGAAGCACGTTTACACCGTACTTAGTCAATACGCTAAGAATAAATCATTAGTTTGAAAAGTAACAGCTGGCATGAACATTCGAAGATTGTACCAAAAAGACAAACACTCTTTCGAGAATTAGGTTATGTATGAGTATATCATTTAATTGTACACAAGAGGACGTCAGTGATGCACGTATATATTACAAAGAAGAAAATTAGAAAAAATCCAACCCTGAACTCGTCCAAGAAACAGGGATCCCTATTATCAGCATCCTAATAGGACCTCCATTAATAAATAGCACGTCGATTCGTAGTTCGTGCTTTCAAGATGGGCCACTAGGTAGCATTTATAAGAGTGGCAAATTATCTCAGACCCTCCATCTTCAAAACCAATCCCTCGTGCCCTATACCTTAATACGCATCTTTCTCAACCCGAATCTCCTAACTCTCGTACGTGTCTCTCGCAGACAATATACACTGCAACATTCGCTCGTTTCGTTTCCTTGGTTACAACGTGATATATTTGGTCCCTCCCATCCGGCGCTGATTACAGGTTGCCCATGTATTAGACCCCCGTCCAAACAAACCGCTTCTATATCTACCAACAGTTTAACCCCGCGGGGCGTGACTGCTGGCTCCGTTAGGTTATGTTACGATATATCAATGCGATTGGTACCCATGGAAAAACCTATAGGTACGATCCTGACTATGGTTCTTAATTTGTTCAAACGCTCGGTTTACCCGCGAAATTCAAATACTCAATTCTAACAAAAACTTCTAATATCTTATTAAACACTTCAATTATTTATATTATATGACTTTTTTATTATTACTACCAGAGTTATATCCTCTGTCAAATGTTGGCTCTGCCTTTTACCAGCAACGACAACGGATGGACCTACAACCAACAATGCACGAAGAATGACTTGCGATCGTCTACGGAGTAGCTCTTGAGATGCCATTGATAGCGTCCAAGAAGCATGCTA
The DNA here is from genome assembly GCA_030142615.1 of Syrista parreyssii. Classification (NCBI taxonomy): domain Eukaryota; kingdom Metazoa; phylum Arthropoda; class Insecta; order Hymenoptera; family Cephidae; genus Syrista; species Syrista parreyssii. The sequence goes on from JARQTG010000309.1 coordinate 304,488, forward strand.
GCATTCATCACTATAGACTTATCTTCATGCATATCGCTGCTTGCTTCATTATAGCGGCTAACTGCAAGGTTACATCTTCATGCCCCACACGATCGAACAATAAAACATATATTCTGTTGCTGGTATATTTTTATTTGTTGTATCCAGTTGAATCTAGAATAGAAATCATGAATTATTTTTAGATACAGTTATGCCGATAATTTCTTACGTATAGTGTACACTCGTTTTTGAATACTCGTAAGATTTACGAATTTTATTATGAAACAATTTTTCACCTCTCTGTACAATAATTATTTGTCGTTTCGTTCATTTTAGTCTATTAAAATATTCATTTACCTTATTTCAATTTTTCTTAACAGACGCACCTTCTATATGATACGTTTCGTTAACTCGGTATATTCGAACCGTTGGAAATGAATTTTCAGATAGTGAAAATAATAGTAATTCGTTCTTATTCAGCTCCAATTAATCCATCACGCCTATTCGGAAAGTTTAATCACGTTTAATTAGCAGCCGATACAGTTTAACGTTATGGTGCATGGGGTGAAAGCCAGTGCCTCCTATCATTAGGACCGTCGTAGCCGTGCATTACGACAACGTATTACGAAGGCTATTATAACGCGTTGAGAAACGCTAAACGTCAAAGCAGAGAGGTTTGAAAATTAGGGGTAATCTAGAGAACGAGGGGACCTCCATAGAAATTTGGACTTTTGTAGCCATTTTGGTAAAGGTAGGGATCTGCCTCTGGTGTAATCAACTTGTCAAAATAGTTTCTAAGTCGAGGCGGCCTTCTTGGTTCTAATATATTAGTGGGATAGAGCTGCCTGCTCGGCGAGACAGAAAGCAGGTCTGTACGTATGGTGAGAAGCAGCCCCGATTATTAATTAGTATATTTAAAAAAAATGGAACAAACCTCCAGCAACAATAATAATAGTAACTAAAAGTATTCGTAGTAAAAAATATTTATTACTTAAAAAAATTAATATTTATCCATTAATAGTGTCGTAGATATTTACTATGAAAATTTGAAATTCATTATGGACACCTTTGATATACGGCCCTGAGAATAATAGTAGAAGAAAATCAACCGCGTTACGGCGAAGAGGCCGGTCAGGTTAAATGAGAGGGCGTTGATTATGAATTTTGAGCGATTCTTTAATTGTTATACCCTTAATTATCGTTAATTATCCCTATGTGATTACCGGTTGGTTTCCAATGCGCATATAAAGTCTGCATACGGACGTCCCATTGGTCGTTTTAAATTCTCAGGATTTCGAGGGTCGCTCGGGAATGCTGGGAAATTACCAAGCCACGTCCACCTATAGGCTGATCTTGCACAAGGGATGAGAGAATTAAGGGACACACTGGTCTCCTCAGGGATGCTGGCCAACAGGTCTGAAAAGAATGAAGGATAAAAAAGGTTAAAAAAGAGTGTTTGGCAAGTATGAAAAAGAAAGAAATTATATACCTCAAGAAACCAACTCGACAAGTCGTTTACTCGAATGAGAAGGAGCGAGGCCGTCGTCCTCCAGGAAAAAGCATTACGAGGAAGCCACGATTAATGTTCATCTTGATAGATGGCGCGATACGAGCTCACTTCAATTTCGGCTGATACGCCACTTTGTTCCATAACCGTTCATGAATAATTCATAGTAATGAATAATAACATACACGTGCTATAATCGTACAGGACAAATATAATTATAAGCAAGCACACGCGAACGTAAGTATATATCGTAGGCAGGGAGATTTTATTTAATAATCGTAAAAAAAAAAAAAAAAAAAAAAATCATAAATTGACATATGATTGACGACGTTGCCAACCGAAAAAAATATTTTCTCAAGGATTCAACAAAAAGTACATTCAAAATTACATACTTCCTATGAAACTTGTACGGTCTCTATAAGGCCTAAAGTTGTCATATGCATATTCGTATCTATAAATATTCAGTTTCACGTTACCCGTGTCTTTCTCAATCCAAATGCTATACCTAACCTATTATTGTACGATTGCAGTTACACAGGTATACAAGATATGTACGTAGGACCAGCGAATTGGCTTGGGCCATTTTCTGGGACAGGTCCGTGTCGCACCCGGGAGCCCAGGTATCTGGCGAGCATCTTGGGCCTTCAATGAATAATGTATGTCTCAATTACAAGTCGCTGTAGCTGCTGGATAGACAGGGGAACGTAGAATGAGAAAAAGAGTGTAAGAGGCAGACGCCTCAAGGATTGTGTAGAACGCGTAACAGTAGGTGGATATATATATATATATGTGCAATATATTTGGATAAGTTTAGTATATAGCAGAGTAAGCAAGTAAAGGTATAGGAATAAGCAGTAGGTATGGGCGATGATATTTAAAAGAGGAATAAAACAGGGATTAAGAAAAAAAAGAGAATGAGGGAATTCCTGCAGCGAGAGTTGACTACACGCTGCTATGTACTATAACCATTATGTAGATATATAATACCGCATACCGTATATTTATATACATGTATATATACTTATGAACTACCTAGGTAGCTGCTAAGCTGATTAAGCGACGCCCTCATATACGAATCCACGTAATGAGCTGCTATACCGGGTGTTCTTGAAAAATTTTCTTTATGCCCTTTATGTGTATGCTGTAGGATAGAATTGATTCGGTTATGACGTAAGGCACACCTAGGCTATTCACATGGTATTTTTTTCAAACTCGTACATGTAGAACTGTCAAGGAATCGTTGACAGTTAGTATGGTGGATGATTGAAATCGTTTGAGAAAAATATTCAAAATTATTAGCAATTTTGAAAAGACGTATAGGATTTATTTATTTTGAATTTAATTAAAATCGAATTCGTTATATGGATTTGTTTCTTTTTGACACTGGGTATTTATAACTGGTGGTGCGGACTAGGGAATTTTTAATACTAGAAATTATGGAAGTATCTCCCGCTGAGTAGGACAAACGTACACGAGTCAAAATGTCCAACTACTGTCTTTGGTTTCTATATGTTTTTTACGACCAGTTTTATTCGTAATGGACGACAGACAATTGGACATTCCTTTCTACCTGGTGGATGAGAATATTACGTGGAACGTAAAAGGTACGTTTGTTTTCTGTACGGATAATGAATTGACTGGTATTGAGACGTCATTTTCTCAAGTCTAGTTACTATGCGTGAAGTTGGCCATTGGTCGCGTGGCTATTGCACGAATCGATGAAGCTTCTTGGTTTTAGCCATGAAATTAGTGTTACGCGTAAAACGACAGAGGTCGTGCAGGTAAGCGGAATCGCGTGACATAAAAGAGCGGTCTGATGTTAATTGCAAAGCGAGGGGAAACTGCGCGGGAAATTTGAACGAGCTCCCTCTGCCGAGAGCGTCACGAATCGAAGAGAAAAGCAGGGGCATAAAAATATGACAAATTAATTACACTCAACGGTCCATTTACGACGTATATATGAAATTTAGTAATTCGTCTTGCGGTCTCAACGTCGCTATAAAATTTGTTTAACGAATCAAACCACGAAGAAACCATGAGATCTTAAATCTTATTGTTTATAGAGAAATATGATTAAACGTTAAAATATATAACTTTATGGCGCTAACGTTCACAACATTTTTTATATATATACACTCTAAAGCTAATCTTCGTTTCTAGGTTATGTAGGCTTGAAATACAGGTGGCCGTAGCAAAGAATCGACGCGTCACGATTCTTTTATTAATAACGACTAATTGGGCCTTCTGAAAATATCTCTGCATGTTGGAATGCGCTGGTCGTACTGACGCGACGAATTCCGCAGAGTCAAAAGAGACAGCAGAACGCCATCGTGCATCGAAGCCATTCGAGATACTTTGCTACTCTGGTAGCGTTGTTTTGACTTTCCGAGAAAACGGACCACCTTAGCCGTCGTGCTGCTTAATCACAAGCTGAGTACAACCAGGACCTGCAACAAGTAAATGTACTAAGCAAGTATACCAGCTGCACTGTAAAGCCAGTCCCTTCGTCCAGGTCATTCTTTAGACAAGGTATGCATTATAAAGTAAAAAGGTAATGAAGATTCCCACATTTTAGGAAGCTTCGTCGTTCCGTGTGCGTGCCTGCTTGAAGTTACCGTAATAGAAGTTGTTACGCTTGCGAAAGAGGCAGCCCTCGACCCTTTTATAAGCACGGGAAAATCCTTTGACATTCGTAGTTCGTAGACTCACCGACGTACGACGATAAAGCGCAACTATCGTCCGCTGACATTTTGGAGTCTCGCAGTCGTACGTGTTGCGCATGCGCGAGGATCTGATAGCCGTAACAAATGACATCGTCGAACTGACATCGCGCTATCTCTTCATCTCGGCGCGAACCCACACGAAAATTTATTGACCGCTCGAAGCTTCGAACTCGTATTGTCGGTTGGGACGAGACTTTCTCGTGGTGAAATTAATATGACGGTAAAAATGCTGCCTCGAGGAACTCTGGTTTTACCGCACTATACCGGACATCATTTTTGCGACGGTTAAGGGTAGCTTAAGCGAGCTAGTTAGAAGACATGACGCCGGGTTATGAGTCCAAAGTGGAGATACGAGAAGCTTCGGTTGTAACACGTGTTGTTAACCGGTTCTACCTTAATTGTCTTAAACGGGGACCATAATAATTTTTGTTTTATCTCGACATGCCTTTGTTTTGACATTGTTCGTTAACCGTTATCGCGCATGCGCATATCTAGCAATGCGGTTAGCATTGCCAAATTTCAATACAGCCACACGCCCGGTATATTACGTCTCTTGTCCTGCTCGATTATCATTTAAATATCTTAGCGATCATTGTCGTTGTAATCTTTACGTATCCTTGGGAAGTGATTGAAGAGAAGATGAGTGACTTTCCCATGCGAGAGCGTGTCACGAGGTGTCCCTTAGAGAATCCATCAACCAACGGTACAAGCCCAAGTCCCTTCTTATGTCCCAGGCTTCAAGGATTGGGGTAGATAAATGTAATAGTCCATAGTTCAGCTTGCTAACAAGGTTACCTCCATAGATGCGAGATAACGGTTGGTCCAATTGACTTGAGTTGACTCGAGTTCGGTGTGTGCCTATTTATAATGAGGCCTGCTAGAGCTCGATCACCGATTAGGGCATTCTTAGTCGATACTTCATCAATCACTGAAATCACCGCCGATTTCATTGGACGACATTCGAAACGTTTACTAGGCCCTGTCCGCGATCGACACGTTCCTGAACCTTTTACTTTGAACTAGAAGGTTTGGATTCCCTTGCTAATGGAATGTGAGTCTTAAATGTAACTGACTTCTCTTTTCTATATGTATTTACCTATGTTTTTTAACGACTTAGGTTGTAGCTGCAACTTTAGCGTTGCTCTGCAACTAACGTCCATCAAAATATATGTCGTGACCGTCAGCATTTAATTTCTTGGTAACTTTATAGACGAGATGTTGGACAGGCGTAATATTTAATCTTGACCGTATAGATACGTCAAATAGAACTTCTGAGCGTGTTTGTTATCCGTAACGTCTTGTCGCGTTAGTGCGAACAGTGTTGGATATGCTTTGACGTTATTATACATTGTCATTGTAAATCTTGGCTAGAGTGGTTTAACAGAAACGAACTTAATACAAGAAGTAATATTTGCGTGAAGTTGTTTAATAATGTATATGTTATACCATTGTTAAGATCTAGTAGGGATTTTTTTGAAGCTTTCAAATACTCATGTAGAGTGCGTTAGAGGATGGACATCTTTTTTCATTGACCCTGCGCTTTCCGATACTCTGGTACTTTGGTATCGGTTCCTTTTTCCTCAGTCAATCTTAGATGCTTTCTTCGAACTGTAAGATTTTATATATTTACTGTTAGTAAGGAAGAGAACAATATACTCTTGTATCGATATGCTTGATTTCTTGGGACTTTGTCGGTACGTTATTTGTGTTGGTAGCCAAAGTGGAAAGGTAATAGGAAATGCAGTTGAAGTACACGTAGAAACTGTCAAGTGCGCCATCTCATAACTATAACCCAAACTATTATAATGTTTCACATTGCCTATTATTGGTATTCGATCTTACGTTAATGGTTTAAAATCCCACACGGACGAATAAGACCTCAATTTCAATATTTCTCTACAAATAGTTCGTTTCGAGATCTGACTGATTGTATTCAATAAAGTGAGTCTGATTCGCTGTAGTTTTAATTATAAGAGAATGTAAGATATATTCAAAAACAATTTCAAAAACCTATTCAAAAATAAATAAATTAGTTTACGTTAATACTTTTACAGTATTGTCATCTTTCACGGTTATACCTTATTTGCATTTTTTTTAATGATTGTAATATTTATCAAAACATATTTGAAGTAATAAACTTTAGATAATTGAAACAGTAAATTATTTGTACTTAGCACAGCTTGCACAAATTAATGCTATTCTTTGTCATCAAGTACGCATTCTTTTCTTGCAAGTGGTATGATTATAAAAGACATAAAAGAACAGCGGTACTTTATAAGGGTAATGTACAATCCTGAAATTTTACTTAAACTATCTGTCCAATTAAAGAAAAATTAAAAGTAGGTGAACAGCATCTAGCTTCACGGCCTTAATATCTGAAAATATATGCCAAGGAAGAAACATCATCTTCAGTTTTGGAATCGAAACATTGTATGGTAAAGGTTTCGTTGGTGTTGCTTTATTTTTTCATTCTGCAGCAGTGCTATTTAATACCTGACATGGCTGAAGCAAATGATATTAAGAATTATTATTGAATATCATAAATCTATATGTAATTAGAGACTTATCTTGTCTAAGAAGGACATGTTCAGTGGCTCTGTCTACATAATTATTGATTGGTTCGCAAGAATGGATCATAAGATTATTAACAAACTTTATATGTATAAAACTTCGCACAGCTTAGCTGCTAATTAATTTGTATCATAGATTCGGTGCACAATGGTACAGAGATCAATTATAACAACTTTTTTCGCATATGATTCAACAGTATATTTTTTGAGATTGAATCTCTCTTGTGCAATAGAAGGCAACTCCCTTGTTCCATGATTTCTTTCTCTTTACATCCTTCATGTATAGGTAGTCAATGATGGTTCTGAACATGTACATTTTACATATTCTTTGGAATTAAATAATTATCTTCAATGAGTTGACGAATAAGATATTGATTGAGCTCAAGTTTGAAGACACTATCTGCAACAAACTGAAATAATAGGAAAACCCATATTTAAGAGAAACATTTTAATAATTATAATACAAATCTTTATTAGTTTTTAGAATAGCATGAAATATAAACAGCAGTTTTTAAGTGACAGTACTAAAGGTGTATAGATTATTCTGGCAAACAATCCCAATAAAGATAAAATGAAAAACGCGCTGGATTCAAGGATATTTCAAAAAGAAATTTGGCGCAAAAATCTATCCAATCTGTTGATAGACGTAAATTTGAGTCGTCTGGAGTATTAAGACGCATGCGCAAAAAACCACGTACTTCGTTTGAAACCTTAGTGCAGATGTTATCGGCGTTCAGCTTTTTATTTATTATTAAAAGAAGATGTACCTTTCTTTGAAATTGTTATGTTTACATTTGTGTCAATGTATGTATATTATTATTCAATGTATACGTTTGATTCATAAAAAATACATTTTGCTTTTTTAATAAAGAGACTATAGTTTGAGCTTGTTAACTTAGAATGAAAATTGATAGCGGAATATGGAGTTTGAGCTGTTTCTTTGCCATGATGTAAACCATTTTTGTTCATAAAGTCGTGTGACTTTTATAGTTTAGATTAGAATACAACTCAAATAAAAGATGAAATCAAAATTAATATTAATTTATTTTCATTTACAAACGCTGAATTTTATGACCTCGCAGTGAAATTTTAACGAATATTACAATATTTGATAACAACAGATTAATGAGAGCATTTCAACACCACTTTACGTAAAATTTACCTTATCGTAATTTTTCTATTTCGCAAAGTGTAATTCGCTCATAGCTATTCAATCTCAGCAGAACCTCAGAATGGCTGAATTAGCGGCGAGTCTCAAGCTTGTGCGTGACAGAATTATTGCTGCTTCAAGCAAGCGATCGTCGGTATGTGTATATTGAATGTAATGAAATTAAAACAATTGCAGAATTCATTTAGCTTCTGTTGTCATCTCCTGTCAATAATCAGAACTTGTCAGTCTTGCGAGGCATCCATAGTGCTTGCTTAAGAGAACGTACATAACCTCTCTACCTTTCTTCTTTATTATGTGATGGCATTAGAGTTAGGATAAGCTTCTTTTACAAGCGGCCTTTAAGCTCTCTACTTCAAATGTACGTTGCACCGTGTCCTCTATAAATTTATATCGCAGAATGAAATGCTTATGTATAACCTGAATTGGAGGAAAAATCACATGTAACTAAAATATGCATCTTAATTTATATTACATTTTGTTATTATACATAATTTACAAATAATTGAAACAGTAGCAATTTTTAGTAGAAAAGGTTATTATAAATATTTATTAAAGTTCTTAATCTATTTTTCAAACTTGTGAAATCTTATTCTGTGTTTTAAAAACGTGTCACTTGAAAATTTCAGTACTTTTTAATTACTTTACATTTTAGGAGTCTTATGTTTTAGAAGAATTTATTTAGATTTGTATTTGTACTTTAGTACAACATTCTCCTGAAACATATCGATAATTTACATTATTTAATGTATATGTGGTCTGTAAAAAATATATATATATATATTTAGCATATCCTTAATCCTAAATGTTTCTGTTTAGGAATATACTTATTTTGAGCCTCGACTGGTTGCAGTGAGTAAAACAAAACCTGCAGAATTAATAATCTGTGCTTATGAGGCAGGTCAAAGGAACTTTGGTGAAAATTATGTCAATGAGTTGGTGGAAAAAGCAAATCATCCAGATATCCTTACTAAGTGCAAGGATATCCAGTGGCACTTCATTGGTCACCTTCAAAAAAATAAGATTAACAAAGTCTTGGGTATTCCAAATCTGTATATGATTGAAACTGTAGACAGCGACAAGCTTGCCGCTGCTTTAAATAATGCTTGGCCTAAATTTAGGGCGAGTGAAGACTCAAGGTTAAAAGTTATGGTACAAGTAAACACTAGTCAAGAAGAAGGTAATTTTAAGAGCAGATGCACAAAGTTTTTCATATAGTTGTATTCTCATGTGATAATATCTTTTTAGAAAAGAATGGTTGTGACGTAAAAGATGTTTTATCTTTTACAAAATATATCATTGAGAATTGTAAAAATTTGGAATTCACTGGACTTATGACAATTGGGATGTTTGGATACGACCTCAGCAATTGTCCAAATCCAGATTTCATTTGCCTTAAACAATGCAGGGATCATCTGTGCAAACAGTTAGCCTTGAACCATGAGAAAGTAGAACTTTCTATGGGTATGTCAAATGACTATGAGCACGCTGTAAGTGTCTGATTTTAAATTATGATTCTATTGACCAAAATAGACATCCTAAATTAGGAAATCATGTTTTGCAGATTGAGCTTGGTAGTACAAATGTAAGAGTGGGTAGTGCAATTTTTGGAGAAAGAGCAAAAAAACCAGCATTATCGTAAAATGGAAAAATCTTATATAATCATAAGGAATACAAGACAATACTTGGAAATAATCTTCTTAACGACAAGCGTCAAATATTTTACAAAATGTACTTACATTAGATGTACTTAGGATTGTATGTACATAATGTGATGACGAGGTGATAACATACTGCGTCTTAAACACTATCTCTATGAAAGATTTATGTATATGTTTAGCTATATACATTTATAGCTCACATTGCCAAGTTGTACTGTGTTGAACATAATATATAACAAAGGTAAGCTACAAGAGTTAACTGTTCTTTGCAGAAGTACGTAAAAGTCTAGATTACTATTTACAAGTTATATCGCTGACAATATTTGAAAGCATATAGAAAAACGTTTTACGGTGAAGTCTCAATAAAATGAAGACATGTAATTGGGAAAAATGTATTATTTATTACACAAAATTCTTAAACACATATTTCCATGGCTCTTCAAATACTAGAAACGACCCAGTTCCTTGTCATATTCTTCACCCTGCTTCTCAATCTGTCTACTCTTTTGCACATTTCGAAACCCGCAAATATTATTACAGAATTTAATATAATCAATTGAGGTTGTGCCCTTCTTCGTGTAAAGCGGTGCTTCTTCGAGCGCGTAATCAACTTCTCTTTTTGTGAATTTATCTCCCCAAGTTTGAAGGTCATGTCGTATTCTACATATATATTTAATCAAATTTATATATTCCGTAATATGTACAGGCGTAATAGATGGATATCATTCTTATTACCTTTCTTCGGCTATCATTCCGTTACCCTCGTAGTCCCACTTAGACAAGGCTTCCAATAATACAGATTCAGGATCCAATTCAGTTGCCTTGTATCTAAATACCATAATAAATAATAAGTAAATCAAATACAAAAATATTTGAATTATTATTCCTTTTGAGCGCAGCGTAAGTTTACCCAAACAACATGACAAAGGAATCGAAATCAACTGGATCAGGCATTTCATTCAACATCTGTTGCAATTGCTCCTCGGGGATGTCAGGTTTTCCAAGAGACGCGTACGTGAATTTTAAGTCAGCCAAGTCGATCACTCCATCTTTATTAATATCAAACAAATGGAAGGCCTGTTAGCACAGAAACGTGTCATGTTAATTGATGCCTGGACTTGAAGAATTTGTATATCAGTCCTTAATCAAAGAAAATCCGAACGATAAATGTTAAACAAATGCTTATTCATTCTAATAATGAGAAAAAATTTAAACCTCTTTGAGCTCAGCTAATTTTCGAAAATCCAGTTCTTCTTGGGACACTGTTATCTCCACTTTCTTTTTTGGAGCAATGACAGGATCTACTGCAGTCGCTTGAGGTACGTTACTGGATGTTTCTTCCTGAGATTTTTCTACTTCCTCTTTCTTTGTTTCGTTTTTCAATGATAATTTTTTCTTCTTTTCCTGCTTTTCTATAGATTCTTCCTTCGTTGGTTCGACATTGATCTCCTGCTTGGCAACAGGAACATCTATTGTTGGAAGTTCTGGATTTTCTACTGGTGGAACAGCGGATGACTTTCTGGAGTCTCCCTTTGTCTTTCCATCTGTGGTCTTTGTAATTTTCTTTTTCTTCTATAAATTAATATGGAGAGAAAGTTGATTTCAACGTAGTCAGAAATGCAAAAGCTAATCTTTAATATTAGAGCTACACAATTTTGCGTTACCACTTTCTTCTCGTCCTTCTCTTTAGTTTCCTTGCTTTCTTGAGGATCTTTAGAGTCGGCCATGTCTTTCGAATTTCAAATTCACGAACTGCCACGGTGAATCTCGTACCAAGGGATTTTATAGATTCTTAATCCAATCCCCTCCACCCATCTCATACTTGGATTCATCTCCAGCGGGATATAGTCAATCCGTTACGCGAAAACATTTTCGTCAGGGGCGGATCCTAAAATTTTCCACAAATTTATTCGTTTCAATAGATGCAACAGTGTCGAAGGTAAGTTACTCGTTCAAGAGCAGTAGTTCAAGATCGAGCGTGGATTCCACGATGAGACTTTGAAGCAATAAGAAGATCTGAGTTATATCAGATAAGATATGGAGGTCGCTTTAATTAAAATCTAATTAAAGCGACCCTGGTCCAGCCTGGAACATGTTGACACCTATCGTCGTTGTATGCGTCACTTGGCAAGTGCTACATAGACTTCCGGTTTTCCACCTGTCTTCAAGACATCATCCAATCTATCATTCAGTTTCCGCTCACGATGAGATCAGGTTCTCCGGTTCCATTCCTGCAGCATCCGCTACGACGTTAGGTTCGCCGTTGGAAACTGAAGTCACTGCTAGTTTAGCCCTGGTAAGTTTGAGAACTGTTTCTTTGTGAACTACTTTTTGACTGTGCAATTTAATTAGTTTTGATATGGAAAACGGTACTGTCATATCTCGGATCTGACTGTTTTGTAAGATACGGTAATTTGTTCACCTTGTTTTAAATTTAATTACAAAAAAGTAGAGTTCTTAATTTGACAAAATATATAAATCAATTTTGCGATAATATTATCTTCAATAGTTAGTCACTAAAATATAGAAAAAAAATGGAAAATGACGATTTGATATATTTAAATAATTTTGAGCAATTGACTGGTTTAATTTTATTATTAAATGGTTAGCTAAACTCAAATCAATTCAGTACTTCTGTGGGAAAGGGAGAGTGCATGCTATAGTAATGCATGACAAGTCTTAATGCCTAAATTTAATTAAAATTAAATCTATGCTCCTGACTTGATTTCAAATTAATCTAGATAAACATAGTTCCGATGCTTACTGAAGCGATTGAAATTTCGATAACTTTACGTCAGATGTCGCTAGCTCTCAATTCGAACTTTCTATCCGAACCTGTAAAACCTGTAAGTTACCCACCGAGTTAGAGATAAATCACCTCTTACTAATCGAATCCCTAAAGCTCGTTTTCTTCAACGCGGTTCAATGTATAAACTCCGTTTATCTTCAGAATGCAAGTATCTAATTGGCTAATAGCGAAGTTAAACTGAGTTCAAAGCTTGAACCGCGTCAAAGAAAATGGACGTAAGTCAATTCTTCATTTCTATAAATGAGGTTAAAGGTAGGTTTATAAATTTATTGACTTTGCCCAGTAGAAACAAACACTAGGATTTGTGCAATGAGATAAAGAAAAATAAATACCACTTTTAATTACAAGTAGTTTCACAACTTCTCTATAACATTCTAAACCAGAGAAACATACCACTTGAAATTACAAATACTACACGTTATTCCATATTTGTTCAATTAGTAAAAACTTTCGTATGATACTAAGCGAAAAATTACTCATGCTCTAAGACAGATGCATTAATCATCTGGGAATATACCTAAAGATAAATTTAGTAGACTGTCGTCCGAGTATATTTTGGGTACTCGCCAAGTTTAGAATGGAGAGGCGTTTTAGCAGGCGCAATCTAAGAAGACCCGTATCAGTCCTCGACTGCAACGAACCAACAGAATTTAGGTTAGATAATTATAGATGGCCACTTCACAGGCTCCTGGATGCTTGTAAAATTGTGCGAATATTTCTCTCCCTTCCATCTTATTATATAACAACACTTCCTACTAGCTCGCATAGTCATCGACTTCTGCGTTCCACACATCACGATACACACAAAAATAATAACTATCTCGTTAGGTCATCGAGTCACCGTAAAAATACGCAGGGCTTCCAACGAGGAACTAGTGAGATTCTAAAAATTCTGATCCATTTATTTTTAGTTCCAATTTCCACCGCCTTACTTAGCCCTGAATACGTTAGGTGTCCGTTGCACATCGGAATATAAAATTTCCACTGAATTTACCAGGCTTGGTGTTCATTCCCGAATTCTTGCTTGGCTCCTCAATCTTTAAAACATATACAGAAATAAATAGCCGAAGAAAAGAAAGGTAAGACTCGTACACAGCATCCAAAATAATTACGGTAGAATGCATCTTGAATATACATATAGAATGCAACAATTTTCCAAAATATTAAAAGTAATTCTCAATAACCTAATTAATATAAAAAGACCATGTTGTCTCTCTCTGTTATTCCATGGTACATCAAGCTATAAATAAACCAAATCAATCAATCTCTCTCACTCTTGGACACTGGGTCGAAATTACAATCGATCGACTTGGTGTTTTCAATATTTTTTATTAGATGAACGATAATGTATAAGTAATAGTCCTCGGGTAATGATCACCCACACACGGAGCACATACGTATTCATTTATTCGTCAGTACAGTTACCTTTCGTGACAGTATCTCGGAGATGATTCGTTGAATTTGGATAACCTTCAATAACGGCAGCCGATTGAGGAGAAGACGTAAGAGCTTGGCTTGGTGTAGAAGGAATACAAAAAAAAAAAGAAAAGGAAAAAGAAACACGCGCTTACATAGTCACAGCAGCAAAGTACACGAATAACGAGGGTAGCACTCATCGACAGTGGTCGAAAATTCATTGAAAATTCATTCGAGTACTTTACTCTTAATGTCTCATAGTATATAGGAACAGTAGTGTAATAAAATGTTAATGATGATACGAGCGAATCGTTGGTACGTTGATTGTCAATGAGGGTGTCCCATTTTGTAGTGTACGTTATGTTCGTGCATTTCCGTTTTTACTTTCTTTTTTTTTCACTGTGTTTCCTTGGATCGATAACGAGTACTTGAATGATTGTTTCACGAAGTGGGATTGCACTGGCGAATAAATGATCCCTGGCTCCATCCTTCTCCGTGGTCCATCCACGAGGCGCTTCTTTGTTCTTGTCTCTCCTCTCTTCTTTCAATCTCTCTTGCTCTTTCTCTTCCCCCTCTTTCTCTCTCCTCTGCTCCACGTCAATAAGCAAGATCAACGTTTAGCCCTCCTCTTCTTCTTCACCAGTTCCGGTGAGCATGGCGATCAAGGCTGGGGTGTCGATGAAGCCCTTGTCGTCGATGTACATCTGGTCAAAGGCGTCATCGACTTCCTTTGCGCTGAATTTGTCGCCCCAGGTCATCAGAGCGTGCCTCAGTCTGAAATTATTAAAAGAGATTTCGTTAATCTCAGTGTCATTCAAATTGAGTACCGTAAATACTTTTGAAATTCGCGCCAGGGTGTCAGCTGGATATTCTGTGATGTTTAATCGATTGTTTCCGTTTTGTTTTTTCAAGCATGGCTATCGCACACGTATTTATCACGGTGCTAGTTAGAGTGCAGAGTGGAGGATTCAGTGCGTCAGATATCAGGATCAGCACAGCGTGTCAGTCTTAGACCGTACGATTAGAACATCATAGCACCAAGTCAACGAGAGGTATTTAAATTCGTTAATTAGTCAAGAGACAATTAAAAATATGAATACTACGAAATGACGAGATTGCTTTGAAAAAATGGTCAAATTCATTAATGACGTTTTTTAATTTCAATCTCGCTTTTCGTTCTGTTATAATCAATGTCTTTGTCTTACTTCTCGCCGTCGATTCTGCCGTTCTCATCGAAGGTCTTGAAGGCATTGATGACAACGTCGTCATCATCGGAACCTAAGAAGGTATGAAACAAATGAATATTTATTTTCTCAATATAAATAACGGACGGAGTTATTGATGATGATTGTAAGAAAAAATTATTTTTAGATACTGACCTCCGGACATACGGGTGGCGAACAGATTGAGCAACTGAGTGAAGCTGATGGGTGCAGGTGCTTCGTTCACCATCTCGTCCAACTCCTTCTCGGAAGCAATTTTGCCAAGGGAGTCGTAGGTGGCGCGAAGGTCATTCTTGCCAATGATGCCATCCTTGTCGTGGTCCATCAGCTGGAACGCCTGCAGATCCAGCCAAAGTAAATTAGGTGCGTTTCCAGGTAAAGATCTCGCGGGAGCTTTTGGCTTCGACGCCACTTTTGGCTTAGGTTTTCTTTGCCGCGCATTCTTCAACGTTTCTTTCCTCGTACACGAGCATCGAGTCTGGTAGAAAAGATTCTCCCTTTTAGGACTATATACTCTACAGTAAACTCTACTCTTTACGTACGAGGAACTAGAGGCGTCGAATGCGAGTCAAAGAGACTTTTTTGTTTACTTTTCATTATCAATTTTTTCCCATTTTCTTAGCCCTGTTTAACACATTTTTATTGTTCTTCATATCAGTGATCAACCTACCTCCTTGAACTCAGCGACCTGCTTCTGCGAGAACATGGAGAACACATTGGAACCGGAGCGCTTGGCAGCCTTGCGGCTTCCACGGCTGCTAGCTCTGGCAGATTCAGTCGGTGTGGCTGCTGCCGAAGCATGTGTGGAAGGAGGTGCTGGTTCCGGTGTTGGTTCCGGCACTGGTTCAGGTGGTGGAGCCGCCGCCTCCTCCTTCTTCTTGGGCTTCTTCTTCTTCTCCTTATCCGCCTGAAATTTGATTAACCCCTTGCGTCATTGCGTGCTTAAAATCTAATAAGGAATTTTGACTGTTACTTCAGTCCTATCCGTTTATAAGTCCTATTCAATTAATTCAATCGTTCAATTACGAAGGGATGCTTATTTATACACAGCTCCCAACTGTAAATTAAGATCTAAGATAACGATCCTTTGAACTTCCAGATTATGGATAAGCAATTTGACCAACTTCCAAATTGTAGTATCAAGTCAGTTTAGAATTTCATTTAGTATTATTCTACTGAATGTCTCTTGATTTATATACATCAAATCGCATTAGAATATCGTTTATATTCACCATTTGGATGAGTGTCTTGGGGATTAAAGGATCGAAGAAGCAACTGTTGACTGGCGAGAAGCCGAGCGAGTAATGAGACGTTAGACGATGTAATTTTGGTTATTGGACGGTGCGAAGGAACGAGCAAGCTGGTGAACGAGGCGTCGCCCCTTAAGACTTGGACGCGAATCGGTGAACGCTAGGAAATTCGGAAGGCGTCTTCAACAGTGTCTAATAATAGTATTCTATCACTCGTGTATTACCGACAAGCGGCCAAGACGTATATAGACCGACCGCCTCAACGCAGCTCAGCCTCTCGAGTTACCATTGTTACGTAATACTCGTATTTTTAATTGTCTCCTAAACTAAAATTTACTTGGTATCCTCTGACCATACTCTTTCATGAGACCTGAACCTTGACTTGGTCCAATAGATTCTGGCGTCTTCCAGAACTTCAACAAGTTTATCATGAATCTTGTTGAGGAAGACATGTGCATTCTTGAGTAATCAAAGTCAGGGGATCAATTTGAGGAATGATAAAAATTGATTAAATTAAATAATTAAGATTCAACAGATGGAGATAAAATGAAGAAAATATTAATATGGCGATAGTCAAGAGTGATGGCCAAAGTTCGAAGCTAATTAGATATAGACCACTGTATCACTCGATGAACACAATTCGTAAGACGAAAAATCCAAAATCCGTTCTCTCGGCTGATTTTGTCAATTCACCACGATCACTAGGAAATTCGACACACTGCGCGTAATCCTTGAGGACAATACTATGGTACGCCCCAGGATCCACTTCTTTATGATCACATAGGCGACAATACTTCCGTAATTCATCATCCTGATTTTATAGACGTTCATACGTCGTGGATCACTATTTCCAAAGTTCCTATCACCAAATGCACTGGAACGAAGTCCTTGTGGTCCAGCACTATCTTCGCCTCCATATCATCATCACTTTCCATCCCCTTCGCGCACCGAGGTCGTACAGCATCATCGATTTCATCGAGTCGCTGATGATGTCATTTATTCCCCATTCCCCCCTAGGTACATCCCTTGGTTTCTTTCGTTCGGAGGCTGTATTATCGCATCTCTCGCAATTTTTTTTCTACTTACCATGTCTACGGTTGGTTTCTAAGAGGATGGTACGAGATGGTCACAACGAACCAACTGTCCAACTCATAGAGGTGGACTTGTCTAAGTAACTTTCGGGCATCCCCCCACCATGAGGTGCTTGCTGAGCAGGGGTGCCATGCCCGGTACAACGCCAACGCCTATCTGACCATATTTAGTGCGAGCAGCCTCAAAATAGCGCCCTTTCGCCGTTTGAACTAAAACAGTTAGCCGGGACGAGGCAACCGAGCAGTCCCATTGGACTCCGCGCAGCCAGTTCGCCTTTCAGAACGAAAATATAAGTCAAGGGTGCCTCTGGAAAGTCTTCGCCTGGCTCATAGTACCCACTCCTCGTTCGACCACCCCAACAAGGAAGTTCCTTCGACGGCTCCGTGACCCTCTAACGTGGACACATTTACACAATCAGTACCAACTTGTGCTTCCGTCGTCGCCATTCTTGTCTTTCTTTACCTTTTAGCCCAGGATCATCCATCTTTCCTCGGATATAGTGACCACTGCTACCAAACACGTGGTTTCACCCCTTCACCCTATTCGCTCGCGAGTTTGACAATTCTATCGTCATCGCTGACTAAGACGATTCTTCTTGAGCGTCGATGATGATGCTCCTTAGGATCTCGCGAGTGACGACTTTTCTCTTCCTATATCTATTTTTAAATAAACCTCGACCTCAGTATTCTCCATGCAAGAGCCATTTTTTCATCATTGCTGATTCATTTTTTCCTGCTGGTGAATTCCGAAGCACGTCAAGATATCCTAAGCACGTGGCTGCCAAAAATAACTGTCCGATATATGAGCTTCGATCTGACGGTAGTATCAAACGTAATTCCCTAGACGTGACGACGAAGTTGGTTTCTGTTAATACGATACGACTTATAACAATTGGTCATTTATTGTCATAACGCGTAGAGTACAAAGGTTCAAAATAATTTTATCCATAAACCTTTATCCGAAAATTCTTAATCTAATTAGCCTTCGAGCCAGATTAAATTCATTCGATCCACGTATAATCTTCGTTTATGTACCCTATGATTTCTCAAGGAGAATTCCTGACAGCTCCATTCCGCTAACACCAGCCGTCCAAAATTAGCCACAACGTCACGTAGTTTCGCTTATACACGATACTCTAGATAGACGTTTCGTGCAAGCTGAGGTGCTTTCGTATTTTTATTGTCTTTAGGAATTCTCCGTGACGCGAAACAAATACCAAGCGACACGTCCCGAGTCATTGTATTTCAGTATCGACCATGGTAAATCATCACGGAAGAATCATCTCAGTCAAGTTGCTCTAGGCCAGAGAAAAGATCCTATCCTCTTGGTACAATCATCTAAGCCAAATGAAAGCCAGCCAAATTTTACTAATGAAGAGACGACGTTTATTGCGACATACATAAATAACAAATTACACGGAAACTCTTGGAAAAACAAGTCAGTCGGCCAATTACAAATAACTATTAGATTACAGACAGAATATTTGAACATCAAGTACAGGTACTGAAAACATCTTCAAGGCTGGCACGTAGTTCCCTCTGATGTTTTTCTTTTGCCGATTTTTCGTCTAACTCCGAAAAGCCTTCTAGTGTTTCTCTTCGATCTGCGTCTGAATGAGGTTCTGCCTGTGGACGGTTTCCTTGCGCATGCGCCGTGACGCCTAGACGACACAAAGCCGTACCTATGTAATGTACGCATTACGATGATCTCTAGTTTCCATACTAGACCCATAACCTCAAATCAGAAAAACAAAACGGATCTCCGGTACCGAAAAACACGTCAGGCACGTATATTTTTAGATTTCTATATTCAGCTACACTGCCGGATTGATGATTCGAGGTCTGACTGTCCTCGCAGATCCGTTAAGGATTCGATGATGAGTATTACGATTATCTTACCTTCCAACCTGACACCCAATTTTGAATTCCGATTTCAAAGCTTCTCTACGTGCAGAGTAGAAATCATAAACGATTGAACATGATCTGCTGAGAAAGAACTGTGCTACTGTATTCTACTGTTACGCAATGGAAAAAAAAAACAAGGAATATTGTATACCTGGTGTTGGATAAACTCGATATGACGGATGCACTTTTTAATACTGATAAGGAGTCCGTGAAGGAGTTGGGAATCTCTGAACGGAAACCGGATGTCACGGATGAGCAATCGGATCTAGTGGGTTCCGGATATCCTTGACACAATGGCGGCATGTATTGATGCTGCAGATTCGTCCACCAGTCTTGTCCAGTCTTTGTAGGGATTGACCTTGAATGTTCATAATTTTTTTTTGCAATCAATACCAACTTATCTATATCTTGCTTTTAGTTTATAATTGAGCATATGGTATGACAAATACTATAGGTTAGGATTGAACTACGCACTGTCTCCAAGCTGGATTAGTTTTAAGGTTGGCAAGGCAATTTTATTGAGACCTTGATGCTATGATAAATGGATAATGGCAATGGCCACTTGAACTCGATAATAAATTTCACGACTAGGCAGGCGATCCAGACAGTCAGTATATAAGAAAAATATATAATAAAGTACACGTCTCT
Organism: Syrista parreyssii; assembly: GCA_030142615.1. NCBI lineage: Eukaryota > Metazoa > Arthropoda > Insecta > Hymenoptera > Cephidae > Syrista > Syrista parreyssii. The sequence continues at coordinate 324,438 of JARQTG010000309.1, forward strand.
GTGATCCTTGATTAGATCCTGGCTAGGATCTTGAATGCTGATCCAGTTGCTTTCCTTGTTTCTGTAATCAACATACGAAGGTACGATCGATCAAAGCCAAGGACTATGATTTTTCAACTAGAAATCCGTGTACTCACAATTCACCCTCGTTATCTAGCTGACTTCCCACGCTGTAATTGATAGGTCGATTAATGATTACGTTCGTTATATATTTTAATCCTGATCACTTACATTTCCTGACTTCTAGAAACTCGATGATTGTAAGCAAGATCAGCTAAAAAATCAGTATCCAGTACCCGCTTCTTTTGAAAGGTGCTGTATTTACTTTAGGAATTAATACATAACGTATATACGTATTTACATGTATTTTTGTATATTGCTGGTTTACGTTAATTTTTCTATTTAAATTCAACGTACTTGCATCTGCTGCAGCTGCACGTGCAATCGGTTCTGCAATGCTTGCGACCACAGCCACTGGACTTGACTCCTTTTCTCTGCAAACGTTTCGTACAAATTGGTTTGCACGCACGCCTGCAAGGTAACAGGAGCAAAAAAATAATATCAATTAATAAATATCAGTTTGTTGAATAAACGTATGAAAAAATTACAGAAATCTATCCAGGCAACTACAGATGAAGCATGTGGTATTTCTGGTGAATTTTGGGAAAAACTCAAAAGTAAATAGAGTCTTGAAGGAATCGACAACGGTACCGATTGGTAATTGCTTCCAAATCATTTTTTTAATATTATCAATAAAAGACTAACAATTTTCAGGTCCTATTAAGGTTACCTCTTGGTCATCCAGGTCTTGATGACTATCCAATTCCAATTGTTTTCTGGTAAAAGATGACTGTCGTAATGTCATTAGCTGACCAAAACTGTTGATACCATAAAGTCATACATGTCTAATTCTATAATCAAATCGTTATCAATTTTCTATATCCAAAAATCATGGAAATTTTATAAATACTTTCTAGCTCTCCGATCCTCTGCATACTGGTCAGGTACCTGAGCCACTTGATCACCGTGACCGGTTTATGGGTCATCGTTCTCCACTTCTCGCGGCTCCCACCACGGCCTCCAGCGAAATAAGAAAGTACACGGCGTTATCGTTCTGCTGCCTTGAGGTACAAGTCTACAGTTTCATACGGTATGGAGTCTGACTAAGACCCACTCAATTTAGAATTTCACGTGTCAAATAACATTTTTGGTAAAGAGAAAAATAATCGATCCAAAGAAATGTCGTGACTCCCTAAAAATAAGCAGAAAGTATGTGGTGGATTCTTGTGCTGATTTGTGGTGAGTGAAAGTGTCGTTTACGGAACATAACTGGAATGTCATATTGACGATTTAATACCGATCATAATGAACAGTCAGGATAATGCAACTTGTCTATTGTCCATATTGTTAATGTTTTCTTTCCTGTGAGAAAGCCCATTTTTAATATAGCTATAATGATAATACAATTATCATATAAAATTAAAGAGTACAAAGTGAAAAATTTGGTTGTCGTGAAAATTCGTTTCTCAAATAAAAGGAACGTTAAAGCATATTGATTTAACGGTACATTTATTCTTATTCAGCCACAACAGGAAGTGCACTCAGGCTCGCAGCGTATATCTCATCCGGTGGTCTTCATGGAGAAATACGATTTGAACCAGGTCCAGAGGATACCGTTCGAATTCGATTTGCACTGCAAACCACCCTACAGTATCCAGATCAGTTATGGCTGTGGTCCATTACTCAGTTTCCGGTAGATTACACGACTGTTGATGGTCGTTGTGATGTGCGACATACAGGAGAGACGTAAATAATTGATTACTTTTTATATGCCCTAAATTTATTAAATCAATTAAACGATCATTTATTTATTTAAACAGTGTCGTTGATATGACGGATCTACTTGGTCCTCTCGTGATGCCAGGAAATGAAACAGGTGTCCTAGAAGTTTCTGGATTGAGTCTTACAGGGGAAAAAGGTCTATGGGGGAAAAGTCTTGTTCTCAAGGATACATATAGTCCTAGGACAATTTGTGCTTCTATTACGGTAAATTGATTTATTCACTTTAATTTATTAGTCTTATTTTTCTTATTACTGAATACGTGTTTCTCAAGGTGTCTGATAAAAATGCTGAAAAAGTCGCTGAAGCCCGTTTCTATGGACCTGTTGCTGGTTCCGTTTGGTTTCGCTGGCTAGGTGGTCAAGTTGGCGACAATACCTCTGATACAATAATTTACGCCAATTTACATCATGTTACCAAAGAGAGGCCAACGACTGTTGATTTTACCGAGCATCATTGGAAGATTTACGCCAGCGATATTTTTGATTCTGGGAAAGGTACGCTTAATTGTTGACATAGAATCAATAAAATTTATTAACGAAGAAGGAGGATATTTATTGCTTTTTTAGAAAAAGGAGAGGATAATTGTAATATATTACAATCCGTATTTGATCCTGACAATCTGGGTGAATCCAAGTCGATCGGCGACATTGATACACGACTAGGAAAGATAAAAGTTGCTGCTAATGCCAACAAGAAATTTAAAACCTCCTACAGGGATCCGGAAGTTTCGTTATTACCTGCTGATCTTCTTGGACCTCATCGTTCATTGTTTTTGGTCATCTTCCATCCAACTCACGACGACTCCTTCTTGGCCTGTGCTAAGATCAGACATCATAAACCAATTTTAGTCAAGTAAGCCTATTACGTTATTAGTCTGTAATTTTTAGAAATTACGTATCTATTCTTATGGTTCAATTATTTGTGTTACTTAGAACCTAGACTGATAAAATTCTTTATTGAATTCTAGAACATTAATTAACTCTCATGGCATCAAAGGAGAAGTTACACTCACTCAAGACATGCCATTTAATCCAACCTGGGTCAACGTTTCTCTAGTTCCTGTAAATAATCTTGAAACAAGGTTACGTTATAATACTAAGATAGCATCTTACAGAATTCATGAGCTGCCCCAAGAGCCAACAAGATCAAGAGCACAGACAGGGGAACCATGTTTGTCAACAAAAAATATGTACAATCCCTTCAAAATCGATGAGAAACAAACTCCTCCACCTGGTACAGAATGATTATCATCTCAAACTCAATTACTTGGAATAATTTTATTGATTCATATAATTATAATTATTATTAGGTCTTGGAACTCAGGATCAGTATGCAATTGGTGATCTAACAGGCAAGCTTCAAGGTCGTAAAGAAGGATTTAATCATAACGATATCGTTCCCGGAAGTGGAAAATTGAATGGAATTTATTGGGATACCTACCTACCATTATCTGGAGTCTACAGTGTTGTTCACAGATCACTTGTTCTTCACAAGTATGGAGTGTCAAGAATATTGGTATTGTTTACATTGGAATAAATTATAGATTAATAAATATTATCAATTTACTTTTAGATATAATGAAACCGATAATAAAGGTGTGATACCTTGGGTCTGTGGGACTTTTGCACTTCATTTACCTCACAATGGTGGACAAATGCCTATGTTCACGGCAGAAGTAATCTTCAGGTATCCTGCTGTTGGAAGAATTATTTTTAGACAACCAAAAAATGAACCTCAAATGGATACAACTATTTTAATTGAAAACTTGGTCCACGGTGATGGCAGTTCGCTTAATAATTCAGCAGAGCATAGGTACATTCTGAAATATATGATAATTACAGATTATATTTGTTATAACGTTGTATAAATTATATTTATAATTTATGAAGGTGGATGATTCACGAACATCCGCCGGGGAAGGATTATTATAATTGGACAGCAAGATGTCTTAGTGCTGGGGGACCTTACAATCCTTACAAGGTAAATATTTTTTTAATATCCAATCAAAAGTATATAACCGCAAAATCTGTGGATTTTAGGTCGACTGGAATCCAGATCATCCAGAATGGTGTTCATCCAATGAAATAACATTGTGTCGTCTTGGCGATCTTTCTCGACACGGAACACTAGAAATAGCTGGCAGAAAATTGTTCGGTCCTCAAATAACGCGAAAACTCTTTACTGATTCCTTATTACCACTTGCTGGATCAATAAATATTTTAGGAAAGAGTTTAGTTCTCTATGATGATCATGGACCGGTTGCTAGAGGAGAGCGACTTGCTTGTTCTATGTAAAGTTTAAATAGGATTCAAGATAAAATATTAAAATAAGTATAACGTGATACTTGCAAAATAATTTAACATTTATTCTTTAATAACAGAATCAGTGCCGTCTATCGAAGAAAAGCTGTGGTCAAAGACTGGTTTGGCAATGGTCAGGATACATCAATTAGAGGAAAGTTAGAATTTATTCAGCAAAGTGAATACGACGTTACCGACGTCGAAGTCAATTTGGAAGGTTTATCTGCAGAAATGAGTGGTTATCACATTCACATGGTAAATCATAAATTATTCAGTCGTTCAGATATTAGGTCGAAAGAAACATAAATATCCATTTTTATATTCGTTTACTTTAGACACCCGTCGAGGTTGATTTAGAATTTCCATGTGAAGCTACGACACTTTATGGTCACTGGAATCCATTGAATGTTAATACTAGTACTGTACCACCTCCTGCATCAGGAACTACTGATCAGTACGAGATGGGTGATCTTAGCGGGAAATTTGGTACATTGGATAACAGAAAAAAATATAGTATTACTTATAATGATACCATGCTTCCGTTATTTGGACCCAGAAGTATATTGGGTCGAAGTATCGTGATACACAGAAAAGATACAAATTTAAGGTTGGTAATACTAATTATTCTATAAATAGTTAATCTCCGGCATTTCTTATCCCGAAAAAGTGTATTAAATAAATTATTTTTTTTAGGTGGGCGTGCTCAACAATCGAAAGAGGATATGCACCTTCAGAAGCACGAGAATTACGTGCAATTGCGTCATTTCATCATCCCTACGGTTTCGCTTATGGCTACATTAGAATGGTATTATAATTATTCAATTAATTCTAGTACAGTGCACTGTCTCTATAAGGCTGCTATTGTGTCTCTCTTATTTTCCTGTGAGATATATGATTCTACGTGGAAGCGAGAGTGAATTACATAGCGGTCCTCTAAAGAAAGTCTACTGATCTTACCTATTGAAATTTATTTAACAACATTTTTCAATACTTTTAGACTCAACTCATATACAGAGATAATAGCCAGAGTGATACAATTATTGAGGTAAAACTTCATCATCCAGGGAAAAATGACCGGAACGTGGTAAGTAGATCATTCCTTATGCATTATTGTTCTAGAAATGTATAACACAAATAGAATTCAAATCTATAAAATTTAAATATCTTCATTAGAAAGTTAAAGAGTTTATATGTTTAATCCTTTCAGACAAGGAATCACAATTGGGCTATTTATGTAAATCCAGTTGGAGTTGATGCATCCGTAAAGGTAAAGGATACACGTTGCGTTGCCGGTGGATACAGATGGAATCCTTACTTCACGCAACTTGCTGATCCTTTAAATGTAAGATTGAATTTTAGGTAGAACCGCATGCAATATTACAACAATCGTTGTTTCTAAATCTTTCAACATATGACTCTTATGCATTTATTATCCTTAACAGGAGGATTTGTATAGACAAGAATGTGGTCCAGATTTACCCCTGCGATGTCACGTTGGTGATATTTCCTCACGTCTAGGTCCTATTGACATTGGTCTAGAGCGTCAAGTATTTACTGATCCAAATTTCCCTCTAGAAGGTACCGTATCGGCAATGGGGAAATCAATTGTTATCATGGATCCAGAATTTGGCAACAATAGATTTGCCTGTGCAAATATTGAGCCGGATAATGACATCGTAAAATATGCCAATATTAGGAAACCACCGAGATTTGTGGTGTAAGTATACTTACTTGATTAGTTACCTAGGAAAAAAAGATTAGATCTCATTATATAAAATGTGATCTAATTTGATATGACCAGATTTAACCTTTTTTCCTGGGTATTAATAATTGGTATGTAATACATGATTATAATTTAAATCACTTGTATGCTATAAGCTGCACACATGTATACAGAATTTTATTTATTTATAGGGCTCAATTTTTGGAAGACGTCAGAGAACTTATGGGTATTCCGGATTGGATGTTGTCTGTAGACAGTAGAAAGACAAAAATCCTTCACAATGGAGCTTGTATACAATTTTTGCTTCACTTTAAAGGTAAATCTACTTTATAATGGTATTATAGATTGACACATAACATTTATTTTAATTTGTAGGACCAATTGCAAACAAACTTGAGCAAGACTTTAGTAAATTAATGTCTACTGGAAGACTTGATGCACCGAGCCTATACATTCCAGGATACGTGCCAACCAAACGTAAAAGTACCATTGGACATAGACAGTGTGGCACACGTGATCCTAACGATAAAAGTATGTTTCATTAACCAAATACTATGTATTTAGCAAAGAGACGATTAGTAAAAATAGCTGATACGATCATTTAATGTTATTTGCAGGTTACGGTTTATATAGAAGCAGCGCTGGTACTGCAACACAGTCTACATTTTATTTAATATGTAGTATATTATCATTATTGTGCAATAGAGCCCTGTAAATATATTAAAATGATATTAGATAAGTAGACATTTACATAAATATAAAAACTAGATAAAAGATTGTTTGCAAAAGCAATTATTTCGAAAGTAGTTTTTGTTGGAGGAAGTCTAAGCTAGGCCTTCCAATTTTTGTTCAGAAATAGAATTAATGAAAGAAAAAGAAATAAAAACAAACTTTCACCCACCTTGTTCGCGTATTTTTACAATTTCGATGAAACCTATCAACAAATCATAAACTTTGCTTCTAGTTGTTGAAAAATTGAACATCGGCAATATATGTGCAGCAGCATTAGTCACATAATTAATGAAATAAATTAATTCTATATTATATATATATGTATGTTTCATATATACTGTACGCAATGTCGTTTCATAACAAAATAAATAATTCGTACATAATTTACATACGAATGTACTAACGGTAACAATACGGATAGGACGCATAAATACGTTCTTAGTTTTCTTAGTATCTCTGATAGGACGATTAATGAATCAAATGCTATTACCCGTACAGTGGGTGAACACCCACTTGTTTTACACGACGCTGTTTTTATATCTACAAATCATAGTGAAAGACAGATAATAATGCAGCAAAGTTACACAAGCCAGAAATTGTACCCTGCAAATCTACAGGAATGCTAGGGTGGGAATCGAAATAAATGACCAGCCGAAATCTGAAGGATTTTTGATACTTAATATCTTGCTTAGAAATATTTACTGAATTGTAACACCTCAGGCAACGTCAAAGCGGTGTTACGTCTCCACGTAACACATATCGCTTATCATACCAGACGTGAGAAAAAAGACTTATGTGAGAGAATATGGCGTGATGATAAAATGAATGAATCAAGAGATTCCACGCGAGATTTTTCGTAATGATGATAGAACTATGAAAGGCAATTATCATTGAAGGATGATGGGTTTCAATGACTGTACAAAAAATTTGAGGTTGTAGATTGTGAAATTAATGGACATTTAATGTTGAAAAAGGATCACAATTAGAATTTACTTCTTCTTCGACACTCCAACAGTTCGTCCACGACGTCCTGTCGTCTTTGTATGTTGTCCACGTACACGGAGACCCCAGTAATGACGAAGACCTCTATGTGCTCGAATCTTCTTCATTCGTTCCAAATCTTCACGCAATTTGGAATCAAGATTCGCGCTAGTAAGCTGCAAGTAACAAAAAATAAAAGTTAAAAATTGGAGTTGTTTGCATCCTATTGTAATCATACATCTAATACTTTGATTTCTCATCTCTTGATTAACACGTTTGCTACAATGGTCTGATAGGGAAACTGTCCACCATAAATTATGGCATGTTTATTCATATTTCTGCATAATATACTCCATCACACATATGCTCTCAACAGCCAATCTGAGCATCACATATATGATACTGGTAGTGAACGTGTTAAATAAATAAAATTGGTTTAAATGATTCTAACACATTTCATAGCAAAGATAGATGAAATCACAATATAATAGAACAGATTCGTGACATTATATGCTTACAATTATGGCTTTATATTGACTTTGAATAAAGCTAATCTTTTAGAAATAAGTAATTAACTATTCTGCAATAAAAAATCATATGCAGTGAAAAAATTTCATATGATACACTAAATATCCTAAAACCTTCCAATACGAAAACTATATAATTACTTATTGAAAATGTAACAATACCTGTGAATATTTTCCATCAACAATGTCCTTCTGTCTGTTGAGGAACCAATCAGGAATTTTGTATTGACGAGGATTCGCCATGATGGTAACAATTTTTTCTACCTATAAATAAAAAATCAGAAATTATAAGTAATTTTTTAAAAATTAATTTCTTTTTAATATTTCCAATAGATTTAATAACAATTATTTCTTAATAGAGTATTCATAGAAGTGAATGGAATAGAAGAAATTCTCTTACATTAGGGTCCAAGCATAATTCTAAATTTTATACACAAATTATGCTAATGGTGATTCTGTAGCATGTCATAGCTCCTAAGCTCTCAGGTTAATTAAGAAATCTCTTAGTTAACCTGAGAAGACTATAATGAAATATAAAATATTTAATATCATACCTCCTCTTCAGAACATTCTCCTGCTCGTTTGTCGAGATCAATATCAGCCTTCTTTAAAACAATATTGGCGTATCGTCTTCCTACTCCCTTAATTGCGGTCATCGCAAACATAACCTTACGGTTACCGTCGATGTTTGTCCCCATGACACGGAGAATGTGTTGGAACTTCTCAGGAATTACGAGCGACTGAAATAAATAATGTAATGATACTATCTAATAGTATATTTTACGCAATATGATCGCCAACAGATTATTTGACGGTACAAATTATGATACGCGGTATTGGATGAATTACTTTACTGTCAATGACATATAGTTGTTTTGGTTGTTAGGTTATGAATTTACAAACTTCTGTGAAATTCATGAGATATAATAAATATAATCCACATAAACATTTTATAGATATTTACAAGAATTTATTTTCCTAAAAATATCATTTATCATATATACTCAACATATTCTAGTCACTATCCATCTTATACTTCAGAAATTTATCAAGCTGTTACACACCATAATACAATAAAAATATTCATGTATATAATGTAAGTAGTGAGTTATTAACCATTTTAACTATATATTACGTTTTGATTGTTCGAGTTTATACTGAAAATTTAAGATTACGCTAAACATGGTAGAAAACTCACCATTTTGTTGAATTGTCAGCTACAAAAAGAGGAACTACCGGAAACGGAAGCTCAGTGGTGAGCGTAGAAAAAATGTGATTGTAGAGACACTTCTTGCTCATAACTATATTCTTGAAAGCGACCTCGCGTCAAAACGATGAACTAATTAAGCTAAGTCAAAATACGTTAGTACTTTCTGTTAGAACCAACCAATAAATTATAGTGTCAAATAGTTCTAACAGAAAACTTACTGTTACGAGATTAAACAGAACTTGACATAAATAATATTAATCTAAATAATATTTATCATGTGTGCAAAATTATAATTATGTCAGCATAAAACCAAGATCGTTGAATTTGTGCAATAAAATATGTCTAGCCTTCTAGCGGTGGGATAACAAAGCTATAACAGCGATTCCCTTACTTCTATCCTGTCAATCTATAAGAGTGTGTAATAATTGTCAATTACCGGGTAAAGTGCTGAAGACAGGTTAGGCATTGATTTAAAGTTTTTTGACGTTTGTATAACGTTTATCAGTCGTCTAATCTATCATGTACGCTCTCGAGGATGGTAAGTGTATTTAGGGAATTAAAGTTATATTGAACCGAAAACAATTATATTAGAAACAGATTTTCATTGTTTCACCTCAGCTGCTATAGGTTATGCATTTTTAGGTTTATACAAACAATGTGTAGAATCATGCAAATAATTATAATTTTTGTACATATTTCCACCCATTTTCAACGCGGATGTATGCTTTAATGCATTTCTTATGTATTTAGATCAATATGACGATGAAGATGCAGAGGAAATTTCGTCAAAACTGTGGCAAGAGGCTTGTTGGATTGTCATCAATGCCTATTTTGATGAAAAAGGTCTTGTACGACAACAACTTGACAGTTTCGATGAATTTATTGAAATGTCGGTTCAAAGAATTGTAGAAGATTCCCCACAAATTGATCTACAAGCAGAAGCTCAACATACATCTGGAGAGATAGAAAATCCTGTGAGACATTTGTTAAAATTTGAGCAGATCTATTTATCTAAGCCCACACATTGGGAAAAGGATGGTGCACCTTCACCTATGATGCCCAATGAGGCCAGACTTAGGAATTTAACATATTCTGCACCTTTGTATGTAGATATTACAAAAACTATATTAAAAGATGCAGAAGATCCTATTGGTAAGATATTCTTTCAAGTGGATTATTATCTTTATCACTCCAATCCAAACTAATGCTGCCAAACGCAAGCCAGTGATCTATTCCAAGTGGCAGTACTGCTAGAGTGATGTTTAAAATGAGAACTTTAACTCAAGAATATTTTTGTTATCAATTTGTTCTTACAGAAACACAGCATCAAAAAACATTTATTGGGAAAATTCCAATTATGTTACGATCAAAATACTGTTTACTTGCTGGTTTATCTGATCGTGATTTGACTGAATTGAATGAATGTCCTCTTGATCCTGGTGGATATTTTATTATTAATGGTTCAGAAAAGGTATGATTAAGCAACAGACTTTTAATTATTCATTGAGCATGGCCACTAAACTTGTTCAATAATATAGGTTCTTATTGCACAAGAAAAAATGGCGACAAATACAGTCTATGTATTCAGCATGAAGGATGGAAAATATGCATACAAAGCTGAAATCCGTTCATGTTTAGAACACAGTTCAAGACCAACATCCACGCTGTGGATTAATATGATGGCAAAGAGTGGTGCTGTGAGTTTTTTTTTATTATAATTAAGATTTAATTTCATGAATTCAAAATATTAATCATATTCTGCTTACACCTCATTTTTAACTTTGCATAGAGTATAAAAAAGTCAGCAATCGGTCAACGTATTATTGCCATTCTTCCATACATCAAGCAAGAGATCCCAATTATGATTGTTTTCCGAGCTCTGGGATTTGTAGCTGATCGTGATATCCTCGAGCACATTATCTACGATTTCGATGATCCGGAAATGATGGAAATGGTGAAACCGTCTCTAGACGAAGCGTTCGTCATTCAGGAGCAAAACGTTGCTTTAAATTTCATTGGTACTCGAGGTGCTAGACCTGGTGTAACAAAGGAGAAACGTATAAAGTACGCGAGGGAAATTTTACAGAAGGAAATGTTACCGCACGTCGGAATAAGTGATTTTTGCGAAACAAAGAAGGCATACTTCCTCGGTTATATGGTGCACAGATTGCTTTCAGCTTCCTTGGGCAGAAGAGAACTGGATGATCGTGATCATTACGGAAACAAACGTCTAGATCTTGCTGGTCCCTTGTTAGCATTCTTATTCAGGGGATTATTCAAGAATTTAATGAAGGAAGTTCGAATGTATGCACAGAAATTTATTGACCGAGGGAAGGATTTCAATTTGGAGTTGGCCATCAAGACCAAGATTATCACTGACGGCTTAAGATACTCTTTGGCTACTGGTAACTGGGGCGATCAAAAGAAAGCTCATCAAGCTAGAGCTGGTGTATCTCAGGTGTTGAACAGGTTAACTTTCGCTTCAACATTATCTCACTTACGTCGTGTTAACTCACCGATTGGTCGTGACGGAAAATTGGCCAAGCCTCGTCAGCTACACAACACTTTATGGGGAATGTTATGTCCTGCCGAAACACCTGAAGGGGCTGCTGTAGGTCTTGTGAAGAATCTGGCTCTTATGGCGTACATCAGTGTCGGTTCACAACCTTCACCTATATTGGAATTCTTAGAAGAATGGTCCATGGAGAATTTAGAAGAAATAGCACCAAGTGCTATTGCTGACGCAACAAAGATATTTGTAAACGGCTGCTGGGTGGGTATCCATAGAGACCCTGATCAATTAATGGCTACGCTAAGGAAACTGAGAAGGCAGATGGACATCATCGTTTCCGAAGTGTCAATGATTAGAGACATCCGTGACAGGGAAATTAGGATATATACCGATGCTGGAAGAATTAGTAGGCCATTATTAATTGTAGAGAATCAGAAGTTACTTCTGAAGAAACGACATATAGACATGCTCAAGGAAAGGGACTATAATAATGATGGGTTTGTATACTTGTCAAAAGTAATTGTGCATGGAAGTTATATTTCATAAATTCTCATTCCATCATTGCATTTTACTTTCAGCTGGCAAGAGTTGGTAGGCAGTGGAGTAGTCGAGTATATTGATACTCTAGAAGAAGAGACTGTCATGATCGCTATGTCTCCTGAAGATCTGAGACAAGAGAAAGAATATGCTTACTGTACTACGTACACTCACTGTGAAATTCATCCTGCTATGATTTTGGGAGTCTGCGCTTCTATCATTCCATTCCCTGATCATAACCAGAGTCCTAGGAATACATACCAGGTAAGAATGAACAATTTTGTACGATACAAATTTAATGTATCCTTGTATGATCGTAACACTTCCTTGATTTCCATAGAGTGCTATGGGCAAACAAGCTATGGGCGTTTACATTACGAACTTTCACGTACGGATGGATACTTTAGCTCACGTTTTGTACTATCCACACAAACCACTGGTTACCACCAGATCAATGGAGTATCTTAGGTTCCGAGAATTACCAGCTGGTATAAACAGTATCGTGGCCATTTTATGTTACACCGGATATAACCAGGAGGACAGTGTCATTCTAAACGCCAGCGCCGTTGAGAGAGGTTTCTTCAGATCTGTATTTTATCGATCTTATAAAGATTCAGAGTCAAAGAAAATTGGAGATCAGGAAGAACAATTTGAGAAGCCAACAAGACAAACATGTCAGGGAATGCGTAATGCAATTTACGATAAACTAGATGACGATGGAATAATCGCTCCTGGAATTCGTGTATCTGGAGATGACGTAGTGATTGGAAAGACTATTACTCTTCCGGAAACTGATGACGAAGTAAGGATTCATTAAATCTGAAACTTCTTAGATGTTGGATGCAAACAATAATTTGCCAATTTCATCGTGTTTATTACAGTTGGATAGTACAACGAAACGTTTCACTAAACGAGATGCCTCCACGTTTTTGCGTAACAGCGAAACTGGTATTGTCGATCAAGTTATGTTAACGTTGAATAGCGAAGGATACAAGTTTTGCAAAATTCGCGTGCGCAGTGTTCGCATACCACAAATTGGCGACAAGTTTGCTTCGCGACACGGACAAAAGGGTACTTGTGGTATACAATACAGACAAGAAGACATGCCATTTTCTTGTGAAGGTCTTACACCCGATATTATTATTAATCCTCATGCTATTCCATCTCGTATGACAATCGGTCACTTGATCGAATGCATTCAAGGAAAAGTTTCAGCCAACAAAGGTACATTATAACAATTGTTGGTAAACGTAAATAAATATTACACTAGATTTTACTAAATTTATGTGCTTACATAGGGGAAATTGGTGATGCGACTCCCTTCAATGATGCTGTTAACGTGCAAAAGATTTCAACGCTATTACAAGAGTATGGCTATCAGTTAAGAGGAAATGAGGTTATGTACAATGGTCATACTGGACGTAAGATTAATGCCCAAGTTTTCTTGGGACCAACTTATTATCAACGTTTGAAGCATATGGTGGACGATAAGATTCACAGTAGAGCTCGTGGACCTGTGCAAATTTTAGTAAGACAACCTATGGAGGGTAGGGCAAGGTTAGTAAATGATACCAGGTTTTATGTATTATATTAAATGGAATAATAATTACTTATTCATACTTTGCTTTTCTTTTTTTTAGAGATGGAGGCTTACGTTTCGGCGAGATGGAACGCGACTGTCAAATCTCGCATGGAGCTGCTCAATTCCTTAGGGAACGACTGTTTGAGGTTTCCGATCCTTATAGAATTCACATTTGTAATTTTTGTGGTCTCATAGCTATTGCAAATCTAAGGAACAACACATTTGAATGTAAAGGTTGTAAAAACAAGACACAAATCTCGCAAATTAGGTTACCGTATGCAGCAAAACTGCTGTTCCAAGAATTAATGGCAATGAATATTGCACCACGACTTATGGTAACGTAAGAATCTACGATTTTGGTAAAACTGACATTTTGTAAAGTTTAGTATTCAGACGAGCACGAATTACTCGACGTGCCGACTTAGAAGCAGAAGGTTGTGTTAATGAAGATAGAATTCCTAATTGATATGATACTAGATGATTATAATATTTGTAACCGTTAATATAGTGTCTAATCATTTTACCCTATAGGAATTCTCATTACTGTCCAGTTGTATCGCACTGGTTTGTGAATTTCACAATGTCATGGATTTATCTGTGGTCAAATACGATTGTATAAGCTTAGATGTACTTATTTTCAGAAAAAAAAGTATTATTAAAAAAGCTGTCGTTTTTTAATAACCACCAACTGCATCTTCGTATCCGACTATTCTGCAGCTATCAAATGTATAAAGAACCTTGAGAAAAATTCCTGTCGTATTTATCAAAAATTAGAATCATGGTCACGTCTAGCATCTTTTATCTGTATAATACAATGTGATTGAACGGCACAGTTTTGATAATAGGTGTGTACTTGAGGATAAAATATATTATATATTATCAGCTCGACAGTTTGTTCGCCGAAGAGCTGCCACTTATTTCTCCATAAAACTTTTTCGTTCGATTTTTTAAAAATTCATGTTAGAAACAATACATATTTCCAAAATGTGTAAGGAATTCGGGTCAACAGCAACAAGTATGAGAACACATTTTTGAACGGGTGACAAGATTTATGAGCTTATCAGTCGTGAATCGAGTATTTTCGAGTACGTTGCCGAATAAACTTGTCTCCTGAAGTATCACTGCGATGGTAAAAGTGATGAAAGTGTTTCGCATAATTTTATCGAACCGGCGTATACATTACATATATTCTCTACATGGAAAATTCTTAAACTAATATTTAAGTTGAAGAATGGTTTAAATTCAGATTAATCAGATTACAACTTGCAATTTATACAGGTAAGTGCGATATCAACAATATGTGGATGACTTAGAATAAAGAAATTGTGAATTTTGTAAAAAAATTTTAACAGATATCCAAACTAATGTGATGCTAATATTTGCAAATTTTTTGAAGCAACGAATATATAAAGTTTGTATTATAAGTATATAGTAGAATAAATCCTTGTATTATTAGTCTTGAAGTTACGTCTTTATCATGTGCCGCAGATTAAAATGATTAGATTACAGGACGTTCAGATAATATTTTACAGAAATTAGCACATAACTTTATTATATATATGTTCGAAAAATCGAAAAACCAATGGATTCATATTAAACAGTTATATTTAATTGATTTCGAAAATTGGGATTAGTATATCGTAACTCTCATTATCTAAAGAATCACATTTATGTTTTTTTCTATTTTTAGACTTATGAAAGCACGGATACGGATTTATAATGTCAGCACGAAAATTTTTTGCGGAATTATTTGGTAACAAAAATCAAATCGAAATAACCACGGAGGTTGATGATGAAAGACGACGGCTTTCCATTTCTAAGTCAGGCCGTTTCCGGCAAAAGAATACTACATATCGAACTGAAATACAAGAAGATACTTATACGCCACAGGACAGTAGTCCCGAACCTAGAGAAGAGAAAGATCAAAAGAAAACGTCTAGATCTAGTACAGAAAGGAAATTGGCGGAGAGAATAAAAAGACAGGAATCTACAATATGAGTGGAACCATATGAGATTGAAGTATACGATTTGTAACTTTTAATCTACATTACCATGTCACATTATTTTTAATTCAAAGGGTTAAAAATATTACTTTGTCTAGGAGCATTGTACACCATATCAACGCATTTGTAATAAAGTGATTGTCGATGCAATATGAAATGCCTTATAAATTCATTATTCTAAAAATTCTTTTTCAACCTTAATAAGCTGACATTAAATTTTGTGATAATTAGTTTAATGGTAAGGGAACCTGATAAAAAATCTATTGTGAGAGTCTTTTGAAGATGCACCATGGCAGACATACAGGAACTGTTTAATTTTGTTTTTTCCTTTTTTATTGGGTCTCGTATTCTATATTGCATTTATTTATTCTTATTATTATTTTTTATAAAAGAGTCTATCATTTATGATTTTTCTGGTTTAGAATTTTGAAATTTTCAAAGTTGTATAAATTAGCTACATTAAGTATAATGGCAAATATTGTTATCAGTTGACATATAACTGTTTATTAGACTGCATAACTTTAAAATTTATACAAAACCGTTAAAAGTATGTTTATTTTATTGTATTAGAAAGAGCACTTAGTTTAAATATTTTCGATTTGGCAATCTTTGTACAACGAATATCCAACAATTATTTTCATTTCATTATATACATCTCAAAACATTAAAGTAGTGTAAATAAATTAAGTTGATAAATCATAATATACTCAAACAGTATTATCTAGTATTCTTGATTGAATCACGATTTCGCAATTTCTTCTCGTATTATTATTAGTAGCTAGTATGTCTTGTACGACATATAAATGAAAGCTGTGTAATAAGAAATTAAGTATGAATATATCATATTCTTCAAATGAAATTCGTATATAAATAAAAAATTATATTAAGTAGTACATAAATATGGATTGTCTTCAAAATTCTGTGCAATTTTATATTTAACATTCTGCATTGTAAGTATTATTAAACAGAATCCTGAATATTGCATATGTTTTAATGGATTGCACTCATAGTCGAGCTAAAGGAAATGTAAAAAGCATTTGTCATTGCTGATTTAATATCCTTACGTAGCAAACATCTAGAAGACAAAATCTTGCGCGGCAAACTGGACAGGTACATTTGGAGGATAGCCAAGTTTCTGGTGCATTTTCATCCTGCCTTGAAGCAAACCTATATGAAAGAAATCACATGAAATATTAAAGTTTTACTTTCCTAATACAAAATGTAATATAACTTACCATTTGGCCATACATTCAATGCACCACATTGGTCTACAGAAACAATTGACGCACGCATCAGGACCTCTTTCTTCACTTACATTTCCACATAATTTGTTTAATTTCACATTTGATGGCACTTGCATGCAACCGATACATTGCTCCAATTCCTAAAAGAAAATGTATTACTATATATGTTTACGATTATTTTAATTATACAAATAATTGATTCCAATAAAATACCTGCACAGTTTCATAATAAGGATTTTCGGATACTTGCTGCTTAAAAGTATCAATGAACCTATCTAACAGTGTTCTGTGAAATGTTACATTCTGTAGCACAGTGATAGGTCGGGATACTTTATCTTGTAGATCTTTGAAATCCAATGCATTTAAGCGTATATTGAAAGTTTCTGCACCAGCTCTCGTGGGTCTTACCTATAATAAATAAAAATTGATAAAAAAAATCGACAAAGTTTTATATATACAGTCATACCTCGATGTTAACATATTGGACTTCCCCCCGTGTTGTAGCAGACATAGCATGAGTATCACTTCTATTTAAAATTAAAGCAGTATCACTTTGATGAGCAACATACAATTTATATGGTGTGATTTTGATGATCCAATTATCTGTAGCAACAACTTGAGTAACGCTATTCGAGTCTATCACAATCTTGTCTATCCTGGAATATAAACATTATTTTCATTCGAGGTCCATTTTTTGCTTCAAATACTATTTGTATTATAATAAATAATTTTGAACCTTCTATATTCTATATTAATGTCTGAAGCAACAGTCATCCAGGTTGTGTTATTGTTACAATACACAGCCAGGCTCTGGGCTATTGGATGAGTCGACCAATTGTTGGCTGACCAAGACAATACTTTGTGCAAAGTATAAGCAGGACCCATCATAGCACAAACAGTGAAAATTAACCATAGGGGATTATCGTTCCCTAATAATACACGTGCTGCATCTATATGACCAAGTAGCACTAAGGTAAGGATATAGCCTGTAAAGAAATAATGTGAGATCATGATTATTTCCATTTTAACAAAACTCTGAAACTTAATATGATAACATAAAATTCTACCAAATGGAAGCATCGAGTGTACGAATAATGTTGCTATACTCCGTCTAATATGGTACTGAATGAAAAATTCATTTTCGCTTCCCAGCCAGCTTGAAAAAATTTCTTTTATGGTTAGACCAGCAGTCACGAATTCGGTTGGTGGATATACGACGCATCCCGAAATTAAAATATAAAATAACGTATAGAAGAAATAAGCAGACATTCTTCGTTTAGATGAAATATTATTTTTAGCCCTCAAGTATACAATGTCAAATTTCTCGAGCTTGTACAATGTCCCTTCAGCTTGTTGCGCGTCATAAAATCACCGAACACTAGAAGATACTACTAAAGTACATAGAGGACAAGTAACATAAATTAAACATGTAATGTAACAGTTTTATCTTTGCATAAGTAATGCCTAATTTATACATTTATATTGGCCATGAATATACAGTCTGATAATCATATATAAATGCTCACTTGAAGATAAATAACCACAGTCCATTATATATATATATGACTGTGATATATATATAGTTGTACAATTACTTTATACTTGATGAAGCAGTTCTGATTTTTTCCAAGGCCGAAAAACGTGTCCATCAGCTTCTTTGGCAGGTAAGTATGTAAAATAAGCTTGTTTAAATGATATGTTAGGAAATCTACCAAATTCCATAGAACTCCATAAAAAGCGAGTTTGCAAAACTCGTGATTTCCGAAGCTCACTCAACCACAGAGCTTTTATTTGTGCGATCTGAGTAAGGAAAATTAATTTCTCTTTTCATATTGCAGTTTACATTTGACAATAATTACTCTTATAATGCTCATACTTTATTTTTCATTGGAGTGGCATTATCATATGTCAGGTTTTTCAATTTGTTATTTGAAATGCCAAGAGTTGGTTTTGTTAATTTTTTATATCGCGTTATCGTCATCGTGTTCCATGATTGAATAGTGGAGCCCATTATTAGTTCTATAATTAATAAATATATATGATTTAATTTGCAGCAATTTTAATTTATAGTAGTAAGATATACTTTTATCGTATTCTGAATAAGCGACTCCTTGTCTATACATTATCAAGAATTGTAGCTGAGGCATCAAATGGCAAGCGGGTAATTTAGCCAAAGGAAATCCTTCATTGGCCATTTTTTTCAGTTCTTCCTAAATAGTAACACCTTATAGTAAAACGTCAATTACAGGGAAAAACGTCGACCAAAGAGAGACAAGAAAATGAATGTTAATTACAGAGTAAAATTTGAGGCAAAGTGATAATAAAGGAGAAAAAAGATAAGTAATAAACTTTACATACGTGCATTATCTTCTTTAAATCATTCTCTTTGTCAGTAATATTATTATTTTCGAATTTATTACTTTTCTTATGATTTAAGCTTTTTCCATGTGTCTCGTGCATTTTAGTGTCACCTTTAAATTTATCCACATTCGTTCCATCTAAATAATCTTCGACTGGCGATAACAATGTGTCATCATAAATTTTGTCAGCAGTTTTATTCGATGCATGAAATTCTTTATTCATCATTTTTGTATCTCCTCCATTAATCTCAGATTTATATTTTGCATCATTGATTGTTGATGTAAGGTGTCTTGTATCTTCAAACTTTTTAAACAATTTGGGGGACAAGTCGACTCTTGTAAATTTTTCCGTTACATTACTTCTCTTTTCATCAGAGAATTGAGTTTTCTCAAAATAATTATTATTTACACTATTCTCGTATCTTCTATTCTCAACACTACGTGACCCATTTTCAAAATCATTATTATTATCAATAGTTTTCATCCCCTCATTTTTCATTTTTATTATCCTGTTAGTTGGCAACGGGCCAGGTGTAATATTCATCGGGGACCAATGCCTGTGGGTGCAGATACACGGTATTTCTTCTTTGCTCGGTGCAGGTGTAACAACTGGTGTATGCATTGTTACTCCCGATACAACATAACGAACAGGACCCATTGAATAATTTTCTGCTACTCCTGTTATACAATATTTCACTTCATCCGAATATTCGTCTTCCTTTGGGATTCTCTTGATATCAGAAATCACAAGTTTAGTATCCAGCGTCATTGGTCTAGATGTTTCCACGATGTGCTTAAATGCATGTTTTTTACAAGCCTTCAGGCGTTTCTGACGTTCTATTCTCTGCTTTTTTTCTTCTTCCCTTCTCAAAACTTTTCTTTCGTATTTACACTCGCAAACTGGTTTCATTACTTGAAGTTTTCTCGGCGTCGTAAGACAATAATTCTTTGCGAATTTGGCACATTTTAACCAGCAAGGTACATTGTCTCGGGGCTGTACGAAGTAATCTATCAATCCTTCATTTTTAAGAGCACTTGACCATTCATTCGATTCATTAGACCCTATTGATTTCTCTTCTCTAATATTGCCAGTTGTGACATACTGATTTATAAGTAAACTTTTCTCAGTACTATTCTGTTTTATATCAGATGTCTTTTCACTGCCACATTTGCAGGATTTTACATTTTTTGCCTTTTTAGGTAACAGACTTATTGGTCCTGAAAACTGTTCTATGTATTTTAAAGTATCATCAATTTGTTCTCTAGCACACATTTTATATGGTGATTTATACAATTCATATTCTGGCACATATTCGTTACTGATTCTCGGGCTTGGTGGAGGAGTGACGTATGTTACACCTTCTATAAGCTGAGTTGCTTGTTGATTTTTTTTCTTTCCTCCGTGATTAATCAATCCACCTATATTGTATAGCAATAGTTTCTTTTTCATACGATTTTCGCGACAACGACAGGGTTTCCCTCCAGGTCGTAATGGTATCGTTTGCATTGGATAACTTGGCTCGGCAAGATATACCAAAGTTTTTTCAGCGGGTAATTCTTGTTCTGATTTTGTTTTCCAGCCAAATGGTCCTTCCTTAATCAATTTCATTTCATTAATTTTATTGTCGCTCAATGAACAGATGTCGGTGTGCAAGCATTGAGATAATTTATCATAACTGTTGGAATTTCTTTGACACATTTTAGGTACCTGTGGGATAATGGCTGGCTGTATGTTGAATTTTTCTAAAGACTGTTGTATTTTCTTTGACTCTTCTCTAATCTCCTTCATTTTTTCAAGTTTATCAATCCTATCAAATTTTTGAATTTTACTGATATTTGATAATGAACCTTTACGGGTTTTATCGAGTAATTTGTTTTTTAATATTTTATTCCCTAATAATTTATCTTTCACAACACGCCAGTTTGTACCATTGAAATGTTTGGGTAATTTTTTGGTGCCTCTTTTCGAGCGTTCATTTTTCATTTTTGTTACATCAAACATTTTTTTAACATTTTGATTCGATTTTACACTTTTCCCCTGGTCTGATTTCTTATACGATTCATTGATGTTATTCCTTCTTAAACTGTTTGTTTGCCTTGTTTGACCAGTACTTATATTGTTTTTATATCCTAACTTTGTGTTCTCTATCATTCTTGAGATTTTATTGCTTTTTTCTCGTTTTAGTTTATCTTGATTTTCCACATCATGAAACTTACTTTCCTTTCCCTTTTCTTTATTACTACGTTGTTTGACTTTGCTTTTTGCGCTAATCTTTTTGTGTAACTCATTTTGCTTACTTTCAAAGACTTCACCACTTTCTTTATGTTCCTTGCGCTTATAAGTTGTTGGAACAATTAGCGGAGTAGCAGGTGTAAGTTTTAGTGTTTTCTCATACTCGTCATAGGTCTCTTCCACCGTTGGAGCAGTACGGAATAAATTCCACTGATTATCAGACTGACAAACCATCTCATCCTTATCAGATTCTTTTTTATGAGTCTCAGAAATTGAACCCTTTAACCATCTTACATTCATTCCACAAAACTTGTCACGATTTACGTTCTTCTTCTTTTCATCATCCATGCTCACATTAGTTTCCTGCAATATTTTCTTCTTATCAGTAACTTTTTCATCCTCCTCTCCTTCTTCTTCATCTTCTTCATCTTTATTTTCATCTTTCAGAGGTTTTGGAATGGGAACTATAGTACCCCAGGTTGCGCCGCAAACGGAACGGCCTGGTTTTTCCCCACATGGAGGAGCCTTTTGAAAAATATTGATTTTATATAACATCAGCTTCCCTACGCAAGAACTATATGTTATTAAATTCAAAAGAACGTATTTACTTTCAATATTTGTCTAGCTTCTTCTTCTCTGGCTGCTAACTCTTCAGGAGTAGGTATATTAACAGCACCCCAAGGTCCACTACAAATAGCCATTCCATCTTCATCCCCACAGGGTTGAAAAGCTGATAAACTGTACTTCTTCTTATGTGGAAGATCATTCATCTCTTTCAGCTTTTCGTGCTTCTTTTTAAATTGTTTCATAGCATTATTGAAAGGATTTCTTCTGCAACATCTATCCTTTGGGGATTCCTTGCAAGAGTATGCAGGCGCCTCTTGTGATCTATATTTTTTTCCAAAACAGAATCCATCCTTTTTCGACCATGGGATGTCATCTATACTTTCTGTAGGAGTTACATTCTCATTAAATATTTGATGAATAGTACAAGCACATGGTGGAACGTTTCTCAGTGTCTTTGGAGCAGATGTTTTAGTAACAGTGTGATGTGGAATATGTTCAATCTCTTGCGTCACTCCAGATATATAAAATGTCGTCTCTCCATTTTCATTTGTTATTCCATTGATAATCAGTTGCTTGTTCATGTTATCCCGTGAGGCAATGACCTCAAGTAAATTTATATTAGACATACATGGACTTGGAGCTGGTGAATGCATTGCCATTGAACCTACGATATATCTGTAACGATGAAATATTGTTAAGGAAAACAGAAAAATGCCACATATGACGTATTTGTTCAAATAAAAGCTTTTTACCGTTGTATCATCATCAGTCAGTTCTAAGACAGAAATATAACTGACATACAAACAGTGAAAGCATTAGAGGTGACAAATTCCAAAAAATCATTATGCATCTTTATTTTCAAATAAATCATGAAGATATTAATGAAGTCATCTTCTTTGTACGACATAAAATCTGGTTCAGCTAGCTGAACTGTCATATTTCTATCTTTTAGAACCGATTGATAAGAAGTCTTAAGTAAGAGAAGACACACTTTTTCTCATTGTTGTCTTCTGCTATGGAATCTATGACCATATAAGGGGTTTTAGTTTTATGCCACTTCATATTTGATTTCCTTGTTTGCCTACAGGAACAGCAACTATCGCATGTTGGTTCTGGTATTACTAGTCTCATTGTTGCTTCGACACTTTTAATTAACTTGCTTGCTTCTTTCTCAATTTTAATAAATTCCTCATCAGCATTCTGCAACCACTCCTGCCAGTTCCTTGACAAGTTCTGTCTGCCGCTGGGGTAAATCTTTTTTGGACCATTGCCAAGTTTTAGCTCGGTGAAGAATTTCTCATTGCTGTTAGTAGGTGTCACGTTTGATATTCCATTCATCACAAATGATACTGGAAATTCTGGAGGATCTTCATTTTCAAACACTCCTGACACTACGTAATGAGTATCTTTTTCTCCCAGCCAGGATCTTTTATTATGATCTGGAGTGTTTAAGGTGCCTGGAATAATTTAAAAGAAAGTAAAATAATATCCTGTCAAAGTAATAATAATAAAATTCATTCATATAACGATAATTGTTGTACCACTGATTGTATATTTCACAGAACCTGGTTTTCCGCCAAGACCAGAAATTGCGAAGTCAAATTTATCTTTTATCGTTGAATCAAAATTATTAACGTTCATTAAAGTTTCACCAATAGTCTTCATTTCGGGATTCGATAATTTTGAAAGGAAATTTCCGTCTTGTTCTTTACTTTCTACTACAATAATTTCTTGGTTTTTTTTATCAACTTTGAACGTGGATTTGTATGAAGGATTTTCATGAAATTTATATCCCTCCTCTGCTATTAATGCTATTTCCCTTCTTGCCAAGTAATCCTTCTTGAGTGGTGGTATTATTATCCTGGGTATTGGAATCAGTTTGCATCTTTCACGCCATTTGTTTAGTTTGTTCCGATATGCCTTCCAATTCGGTCGCATAAAAAGGTTCTCGTTGTAAGGCGAAGTGAGATTGCGTCGAACTGGTATAGTTGGTAGTTTGGCTGAAAAATTAAATATTGAAAATTTATGATTTAGGTACTACTATATATATGGCAGGTTGTAATGTATTAATCCAAAAAAAAGTATTACGTTTTGGTGGAATTCGTGGCATTTGTACTGGAGGTAGGCGCTTATTCAATTCTGTTACAGTTTCCGGTAATGCCAGAAATGCAATGGCTGACAAGATGATTCTCTCGTTGCAATCATATACCTTTTCTGTTTTAAAAGTTATAATAACTGAGTTACAACAGTTAATAGGTTAGTTGCCATTAGATCTAGCAATAAATATCTAAGAAGGAGGGTAATAGAAAAAATAAATTTAAAAAAGGAATTAACTATATTGTTCTTCCTCAAAGTAATTCCCTGTAACTCTCTTATAAATCTCCCGAAGAAAATCAACTGGATCGAGTTTCGTCAGAGACTGTAAATGTCTAATTGCAGAAGGAGATATTTCAACGAAGGTAGAAGTGATCCCAATTGTGGCTAGTGCTTTTTGTGTACGATCTGTAATTCTCTCCTCGTAATCCATAATCATAATTTCTTCAAGAGTCATTACACTTTGCATCTAAATACGGATTGATTTAATTCTCCGGTATATTATGGAAATTGATTTTTATTTTTATTTATGCCAGTTAAGAGTACCTGGGAGATAGAGAAATCTTGGTACCAACGTGGAATACCAAGATTTTGAAACTTGTGTAGTAGAGCCTTCACTAAATACAAACGAAACGGTAAGTATACATTCTTTATTTTGTATCTGTATGTGGATTTTGATCAAACATTTCCACATGTTGACAATGTTGATTTGTGCCAATTTAAGTGGCTCAACTTACCTTTTTTCTCTCCTATAGCAGCATTTTTGTTTCCTGTTTCCATAAATGTTCTTCGCTTTTTATCTAGTATCGTATTTTTCGCGATTGCAATCTCATCTTCGTGATACCAAAGCAATGGACCACTTAATGAAATACTGGGACTTCCGGCAGCAACATTTGGTACGGTTCCGGTTTTAGTTTTGGAACTTTTTCTTTTAGTTGACCATACTCGAGGTCTAATTGAATCTATACGCACTTTTAATCTTGGACAACCATGAGCTGTATGACTTATTCCTGCCATTGATGACTTGAAAGGTGGATTACGTTGATTATACTTCGTCATAAAATCATAGTCATCCTTTGTGCAACAAAAATTAAATGGTTTCAAACCAGAATTGATATCTTCCTCCTTTTTTCTAATGAGATAACTTGTTATTACCGAAACTATTTTTAATTAATAATAATAAGAAAATGGTAATTAATTTTGTATATACTTTCCGCGACGCAAGTGAGATCTTATAGATGCCTTTGATCGTATTGACATTAACGAAGTCTTGGACATTGTAAAATTTGAAAGCTTTCTTGTTCGGATTTATTAAAGTCTCTTATATCAGTAATATAGGAATTTTACTTGTTAATTTATAAAAATTTTGTTTGATGTCTAAATAGGTTAAAGTAAATTATGTGGTAGTTGACATTTCTGCTGATGGTTGATAATGTCGGTAACAGCGGAAATTTTACGTTCATTTTTTTTTTAGTTGAATAATATTAGTGTGTTTAACAGGTATAATGATATTATGACATTTCAATATTTTTAATGGTTCTGTAAAGTAAGGACTAAAAGGGACACTAAAGACCTTCATTATGGTCGGCCCTGATGTAACCTAACCGTATAAATCAGCTATAGCTTAGTATCGTCCAGGTTGAATACAAACCTACTGTCATTCATAATTCCGTCGAATCTTCAACGACGAACTATAGAAAGTTGTAACCAAACCCACCCACCGACCAAGCCACGTAGTAGTATAGTACGTACTTGTTGGGTGTTGTCTGTTACTCGTTACGTTTGGAAAGTCTTCGCATGGTTTTTGGATAAAAACAATTAAGAAAAATGCAGTGCAGGTGGAACAGTAGTAGAGTAATGCTCCTAATACTTTCTGTTCTATTATGTTCACTCGTACGGAGTAATGGTAAATTATTATTTTACTACTTTAGTGATTTTCTGAGACCTACGTTCGCAAGTACCACGCTGTAGCGTCACTCCAATTCATGAATTTAGGAAATTTAGAAAAATTATAATTAAGATGTTGATTTCATTGTGTGGAATGTTGGGTTATTATGTTATGTTTTTTAATTCGTTTATAGAGTTTGTATTCAAACGTTTGATGCTAAAAATAGGTGAATTATTAAAATAGAAGTGTAAACAAGACTTTGATTTTAAGATTAATAAGCATTAATAGTTGTATCTTTGTGATTGTTAGTGAATCTTTAATTGCACTGTTTATTTGGCTGATTAACGTGAGAAGAGATATCAATGTAAAGAAATTATAAGATTACAATCAGGGTATTTTGACTGATCAGACAAGCATAATGGCTGCCATGAATGTATGGGCGTGAGCGCTTAGAGTAGTATTAATGGTGACTCATTAATGAATGAAATACGGTCTGTAAAATAAGATGGTTTTTTGCAAAGTTATTGAGTCAGTAAGTATAATTGTTATGTACATGATAATATAAGTTACATTTTGTTATAATAGGACAAAATCTCAATAATACTGCTACGTGGTGTACAGTATCTATCAATGAGCAAAGGAAATGCGAAGCATTCTCAAGAGCAGTCGACAGAGAAATTGGATCTTTTGGATCAAGTTATGTTTCATTGAAATGTTATCAAGCTTTCAATAAGGAAGAGTGTATGACATTACTTGATGAAGAAAAGGCACACTTAACAACTCTTGATGCTGGAGAGGTTTTTATAGCTGGAAGATATCACAGCTTGGTACCTATACTGCAAGAGGTTCATGATAATGATCTTTTCTATCAATATGCTGTTGCTGTAATTAAAAAAGGTTCATTGCCAGATGTGCTGACATTGCACAATCTTAGAGGAAAAAAAGCATGTTTTGCTGGCGTTGGTACTTTAGCTGGTTGGGTTATGCCAATTCATACTGTAAGTTTGCTCTATAATATTAAAATTACTTATACATAGCTGAATAAATTGACATTATTATATTTGAGGGTATATTTTTATATCTAGTTAATGAAAGACGGAGGTTTGGAAGTTATTGATTGCAACAACCATGTAAAATCAACAATCAAATATTTTGGTCCTAGCTGTGCTGTGAATTCTTTAATTGACAAGTATAATCCCCTGGGTAAGATAGTTTAATTAAATATACTTAATAATTACTCCTATAATTGTTTAAAATCTAACGCATAATAATGTTGTAGGTGACAATTCGGATCATCTTTGCAAACTTTGTACTGGAAAAATACCTGTTGGCAAATGTACCAATGCTGATCCGTACTCAGGATACGAAGGAGCATTCTTGTGCCTTGCGGAAGCTGGTGATATCGCATTTCTAGTGCACACCACTGTCGAACAAATGACATCAAGCAACAGTACACCTAGTATGTTACCATTAACTATGTCACCTTCCGTAATTTACTATAATTATTGCATATAATACATTTATTACTTTTCTTTTTTTAGATTCTATAACAAAAGATCAGTTTGAATTGTTGTGTCTTGATGGAACTCGTAAACCAATTAATGAATTTAGAACTTGCAACTGGGGAAATGTTACATCGCGTGCAATTGTAACATCCTCAGCTACGAATATACAAACTCGTACGCTGTATCAGAAATTTTTGACGAGTGCTGTGCAAATATTAAGCAATAATTCTTTAAATAATACTACAAATTTATACGATGACAAATTCTATTCGCGACAGAATGGTTTTGAAGATAGACCAGGGTTTGAAAACCATTTTGGTGGAAATGGTTTTGATAATACCGAGAATCCCAATGGATATAATCCGAATTATAATTTTGATAATCGAAATGGCTACGATCGGAGCTTCGATGGCGCCCAGAATGGATTAAACTCATGGGATGCTTTTGGTTCTAACGAGACAAATAGATTTTTCAATAGAGATGGTATACCATACGATCCTAATGATTCTGCCACTATTCATCCAATTGAAAAATTCGATTTATTTGAATCAGCTCCTAGATATGGCGATCAGCACAATCTTCTATTTTCGGTAAGATATAAATCTTCTTTCAATGGAAACACCTTCCTCTCATATTTTACTTTTTATACTTCAGGATACGGCCAGAAATTTTGTGAAATTAAGAGAAAAGAATCAGACATATAAAAAATACTTAAATGAGTCATTAAATACTATATTGGCTGTACGACATTGCCCAGTAAATAGAATGACTTTGTGTGTCACGTCAGATCCAGAGATGGAAAAATGCGTAAAAATGAGGGTGAGATTTGAATTGTCATATGCGTTATTTAATAATGAAATTATTCAGGCGTAATAATGAAAATACTTTGTAGATGGCGTTAAAAGCACAACTACTGAAACCAGAATTAATATGTTACAAAGGACATAGTCAAATCCATTGTATGCAAAGCATACGGAGCGGGTATGAGAAGAATATTAGTATTAAATAGATATAATTAGTTTAATTTATAATTTTATTACATAAAGTTCCACTTTATCTAATTAGAAACGCCGATGTCGCCGTATTCGACGCTGGAGATGTATATACAGCAGGATTACGTTTCGAGCTCGTTCCATTTATTTCTGAAGTCTATAATCTGGGTACTCCTGATTATTACGTCGTAGCTGTTGCAAAGGAAGAGGATGACAATACGGACATTACATATCTCAAAAATAAATATACTTGTCATACTGGAATAAATACAGCTGCCGGTTGGATTTATCCTTTAGCTTATTTGATATCCAACGGATGGATTCGAAGTTACGGTTGCGATTCAGTGCGCGCCGCTGCAGAATATTTCACAAAATCTTGTGTACCTGGTGCTCTGAGTATCGAATACAATATTGGTAAGATATAATTGATCCTATTATAAATTATATAAAAGGAAAGGTATCAAAAAATAAATTATGCTTCACAGGTGTGCCTTATGACAATATGTGCGATCTGTGCCATGGTACCAGCTATAGATATTGTCGAAGAGATGCATCTGAGGATTACTTTGGACACACTGGTGCTTTTAGATGTCTGGTAGAAGGTGGAGGTGACGTAGCTTTCGTTAAACATACAACCGTGGCAGAAAATACAAACGGGAAACGTCGAGAATTTTGGGCAAGAAATACCTTCACCAAAGACTTTGAGTTACTATGCCCTGATGGAACACGTCTTCCAACCAGCGAGTACAGACGTTGTAACTTGGGCAAAGTGCCAGCAAATGCTATTGTTACACGTGGTGGTTATTATGGTTATAATGAAACTCAAATACAGACCTATATAAATCTCTTCATTTACGCTCAGCAGTTTTATGGTAGAAAAGAGCAGGATGAGTTTAGCTTCAGTATGTTTTACAGTCCTCCGCCGTATAGTGATCTAATATTCCAAGACGCTTCGCAACAACTTCAAGTTATTCCACCAGAAAAAAGACAGTTTAGCGCATACTTAGGTCGGGATTTTATGAGAGCTAAAAGAATAGTAGACTGTGCAGCTGGTGCGTCGGCCATTGGATATTCTTTATTTGGCACGTTAGTTATGGTCGTCTTTGCATTAACGCTTACTAGATAAACAATATTATTTTTTTAATCTTTATATCTGGATACTCGTTCGAAAGCACGTAATGTCAAAGACTTTATAGTTTGATTAGTTTTTTCTATTTTGCACATGTCTTTAAGACAAATACTCCATGCAGTTGATATACAACTTAGAATGGACAGAGAATCTCGAAATGATCTAAAAGTTTTTAACATTCTTATATATTAACATGCTTCTTAAATGTTGTACATAGTTTTTAATCGTTGCGACGCAACAGAACGTTCCAAATCGGGAAAGAATTGCCGCAATTCCGCTTAGTGACATTCCGTCCCAATAGTACATTCATTTAGATATTAACTTGTTATTTTATACATGTTTTATACACGAACATTCTATATAGTACAAGTGGCTCTGAGTCACAACGGTAAATGTATAGATAATAATCTAAGGTCAAGATAGTAGTAAAAAGAAAATCAGTGCCTTTTTGAATTTATAAACGATGTAATCACGTATCTTGCGAAGATATTTAAAGCCTTATCGAGAATCGATAAGCAATTATATGATCTGTTGGTTAATGCATCTTAATCCGTCCATTTTTATTTATGGTACATTATGAGTAGCTATATATTTATATTATAGTACATGTATTTTATATTGTCTATACATTTTCAAACAAATAAAATTACAAAAACTTCATAATTTCCTAAAAACAATGTTATATCCATTTTGTTGAAAGTTACTTTACTCCAGCTTGATTTGAGGTATTTTGTCATGAATTTTTTCAAATAAATAACATTTGTGATTTTTCGACTGCACTGTTACATCGATTGAAGCAGATTCCAGCTATTTTTGGTCTAGCTAATTCTTCCATTCTGGCTGAACAAACAGCATTCAATGCTTGTCGGCTCACTTGGAATGGACTGCGTTTATCTTTTTCAATTTTATTTTCTATTCGAAAGATTCTCGGCACCGCTAATTCACTTACTCTTTTGGTTGCTGCAAAGATTACATTTCATGAAATCAATCTCACAAAAAGATGCTAGTGGAAGGTACAAAAATAATTATGAAAATTTGTTTGTCAATTTTCCAGAAGTATTTCCAATTAGTACTTTTACGCTTTTTTGTAATGCTTTTTTTTTCATAATAATGTTGTCGAGTTAAACCTGTAGCAAACAAC
The DNA here is from genome assembly GCA_030142615.1 of Syrista parreyssii. Taxonomy (NCBI): domain Eukaryota; kingdom Metazoa; phylum Arthropoda; class Insecta; order Hymenoptera; family Cephidae; genus Syrista; species Syrista parreyssii. The sequence goes on from JARQTG010000309.1 coordinate 355,541, forward strand.
GCCTTCTCGTTGACCTTTCCTAACTGATTGACTGCAATAGGTTCTCGAATTTTGGGTTCAGCCAATTTAGCAATACGTGCTGATAAATTTATTGAATTATCAGTAGTTTTCCAGCAACGCTGTTCCTCCTCTCGACTCGTTGTTTCTTTTGGCTTTGCTAAAGTTTTTGTTCTCGACGAAGCCTCACATCTGAGCGCACTTTTTCCCACCTAACATAAGGTAATCATCAAAATCAATTATATTTTCTCATTGCATACTGTTAATTAAGCGTATTGTACTTTAAACGGATTTGATTCTTCCTTAACATTTCGTTCAATGTATAATTTAGGTCGTGATAATTCGTGGATGCGCTTACGCCGTTGTGAGGTATGCAATTTGTTTTTTCCATATTTCTGCGACTAAGAAATGTATATATATATATATATTTTTTCTTTAATGCGTTTTTAATGCTAACAATAACGATTTGATTAATTTACTGTATAAGTTCTTAATGATTTCTTCCTGTGTTTTGAAATTGATTCGTTACACCTTTCTATTATTCTTCCCAAAGAATCAACCGCCCGCGTTTTTCTGGGCTTTTTCCAGGTAATTGTATTCTTTTGATATTTCTTCAAGTGAGCTTCCGATATTGTACTACATTTTGTGTATGTATTGTGTATATCATGGCTGATCGGGTAAAATAAGCGATATTGTCTAGAATTCTTGAAGAACAAATTAAAAAATCCATCTGTGTTATTCTTACTTGGACGTCGAAATTGGTTTACTCATAAGAGATGATTTACTTCGATGACCCATTTTATTAAATATTTAAATAACGGTTCTCTTTTAATATTTGGTACTTTCGATGTACAATTTATATTTGTTACGTCGTTCTTGTAATTTTATGATAAATTGTTTTTGAATTATTAATATCAGACTATTGCAATGAGAAATGGGTAGAGGTGTCTTTACATTTTAAAAATTAGGGTTAGGACGCGATGCGTTGCTGGCTGCGTTTGAAACTGAATATTGTGAAATAAGATTGTCGTTTTTTTCGTACATAATCTGCTACTATCTTCACACATTTTTTGTCCGGCTTCAAAATTTATAAAGTATCACAACAATTTCTTGCCTATTCTAAATTTAAAGTTGAAACGTACGTTAACGGTAAATGAAATTCTATCATTAAAATTTTTATTGACAAAGTCATGAATTCCAGTACAAAAAGCTCGAGGACATCAAGATATGAGAAATTAGCAATTCCTAAATCCAGAATTGACACGACTAGCAACTTCGATGCTTTTAAGGTATTTGAATTTACTTCATAGAAATATATTGAATATATGATCATTTTTGAATCAAGTTGTATTTACGCACAGTATCAAGTTGATTATTATTTTTCATAACCTTCATTATTCGTAGGTGAAACGCGGTGCATTATCTTACAAGATAACAGATTCCTTAAATAAGTTAGCACAGCCAAGATATTGCACGAGTACAACTGGTTCAATGGAAATTAATGAAACTAAAGAAAAGTCGCCCTGGAAAGCGACGCGCATCGATAAGACAAGTAAAAATTTATATTCAACAATTATTCATATGAGATTCTAAACAAAAATTTTCTTAGTTGTCCTAAATAATCGAGGCTCTGCAAGTTTCGTTAATACTATAAAAGATATGCAAGATCCTGGAAAGAAAAAAGGTCTTCCTGAAACGTATGCAAGGGTTGCAGCAACTAACGATAGACGTTGCTCAAAGCATTTAAAAAATCTTGTAAAATCGAAAAGAATTTCTTCTATGCGAAATCCGTCAGACACACGATTTTAGATTACATTAATATTTTCCTATACAATATATGTATAGACGTTGGTAGCAACGAAGAAAATAATATGTACTGTGAAATTTTGAATTTATGAATATTCTTAAATTTGAATGGCGTTTCGATTGGCTACTGTTTTACTTATCACACATACATGAAATTGATCTACTATGCGTTGAGAAAACAAAAATCAAATTCATCATGGGATCATGAGTTTGTTCGGTTGATTTAAGTGTCATTTTTATAATCGTATTTTTGGCTAAGTAAAATTACAAAATTAACATGAATCCATATGGAATCCGTTCGCAATTAGAAAAATAAAAATATAAATTTCGAATCATGGGGGAAATTATGAAATAACAGTGTAACGATGTGTAATCAAGTTTTAAGAGTTATTGGAAATTCAATTTAAAAAATTCTAAACTAATTTTTGTCTAAGTTTTGAGTTCATAGCAAAATGCCACCTAAAGCTCCGCCACCGAAAAGTGGCAAGGAGAAAATGAATAAAGGAAAATATAAGGGAAAGTAAGTTTTACCCTATACAGTTTCTATGCAAATATATAAACTATTATTAAAAATGCACTCATATAATATTTCAATATATCATAGGCGTAAGAAGCACAAATTGAATCTGAAAGGATTTCTGAAGACACCAGCTGACTGGGCAAGATTTGATGCCTGGGCAAAAATTAATGCTCGTCCAAGGAAACAACCTGAACCTGAACCGATCGTATTACTTAGATTCCTACATTTAAAAAAATATTTATAATTAAAATCGATTCACATTACTAATTGTTATCAGTTTCTTTATATAGGAAAGGCCGTCGAAACCGTTGAGTTATTTCAAGGAAAGGCTTCAGGTCTTATCTAAACCATATAAAAAACCAGATTCGAGTATTAATTGCCGATCAGCCTTTGAAGTCTCAAGGGCAGCATTAAAAGCGAAGCCTTCGAAAAGAATAATAAAAATGGCGCTATTTGTCGCACGGGTGGTAGATTACGGTCGAGAATTTCCATTACAAATATCACAGGCAGCTTTGCATTACAAGCCGAGTCAAAGAATACTGGAAATAAGTCAACCATACAAGTTCATCCCGGAGGAGTGCAAATCTTTGGAAATATCTAAAAAGGCAATGAGGCATAAGACTACTGCTAGGGAAAGGAGGATGGCAATAGGGAAAAAAGCAATCGAATGTCCAGATCAACTGACCGATGAGGAAATTGATATTCTGATGACACCTACAGGAATTCGTAGAAGTGCTTTGAATTACAAAGTTAGTATTTTTATTCCATTCAGCAGCTATTATACATAATCAATTTTACCATTTCACAGTTTACGACATGGATGCTATTTCTGTCTCTGCCGTCGTACCGGTTTCTGAAAGAGAGAAGTGACGAGGATGCGAGAGCATGGAAAAAGTTGTTGGTCGAGGAAAGTGAAGCACGCGGTAAAAGAGCATTGGAGGAGCAGAAGAAAAGATTGAAAGCAAAAGAATCCAAGTCGAAGCAGAAGAAAGCATCGAGAATGAGCGACGAGAATTCAGTGAGAGAAGAGAAGGTTGATGATCAGGATGTAGAAAATATCGAGGACGAGAAAAAGGAAAAGCTTATGGAAGATCAAGATAAGGAGAAGCAGGAAGACGAAGACAATCAAGATGCAAAAAATGTAGATGAAGTTGAGAAGGAAGATAACGTTGACACCGAGTCAAAGAAAGATGAGCCTATACCGACTGATGGTACAAAATCAAAAGGGATAGGAAAAAAATCAAAGAAAAATAGAAAGAGGAAGAAGGTTCAAAAAGAAAAGGGGGAAGACGAAGAAGCAAATAAAAAGAAAGCAGAAAGAAATGCCTGGAGAACGGAACCATCACCTTGCAAAATGGAGCCATATAGAGTGTCGAAGGCTGCTCTAAAAGGAAAAGGTATTATTATATTATAGTACACGTATAGTATAGTCAGTATGTACATACATATATTCATCATAAAACAGAGTTACTAATTGATTTGTTTTGCTCTCGTTAGTCTCACCGCGAATGGCCGAATTGGCTGCACTGCACGTCCACAAGACTGATTCCTGCAGGAAGAATCCATTTGGAGTTAAAAAAGGGGCTTTATTAGCTGAGGCTTCCGGTCGGGTAGTAGAAATGGCGCAACCAACTAGACCACGAGATCCTGTAACAAGAGCGCCACCTCGTGAGAAAGATCCATATGGTCGTCCCATATATGCAAAACCGGTAAATATTGATTAAACTTGAAAATATATTTAAAATCGATAATTGACATAAATAAAAAGCCATGATTTTCCGTATTTTTTTAGCCATATGGAAAACGCATGCCTAAAGTGAAACCATATGTCATGGGCAAGTGTAAGGACAAGGTTGAACAGACAGAAAAACCAAAGAAAACAAAGCCAATAGATCCAATAGCTTATGCAACTACCATTGATCCTTGTATCGATCCTCAAGGAGCCAAAAGACAAGTCAAAGCTAGGAAGCGTGTTGAACGGATGAAAAAGACAAAGAAGTCTGAAAAGTTGAATGGCAAAGCTAAAACTACTACGTCGAATGCAGAAGACAATAAACCATCGAGGCAAGAGGTGGAATAATATGAAGAAAGGCTGTATTAATCAACAGGAAAAAGATCAATACTAGGAATAGTCAATGGAAATAAGTTTTACATTGCATGACGCATAAAAGTCATATTGTTTTTATACCTCCCACTATATCACAGTCGTATGTGCATGATAAATATTATGAATTATATCTCTCTTAGCTCATAAAGAAAGATGGCTACCATTTTCTTAAGATTTATTGTTTTTGGAATTTCAAGCTACAAAGAAAAATGCAGTTTAATAGGAACTTATACATAAATTTAGTGAAATACGACTGAATTTCATTGAATGTAATATCCCACCGAAAAGGTGTGCACAGTTGCGCGTTGCTTGTGGTCCCAGGAGAGTAACTAAGAGCGGAAACTGATAATCTACATGGGTCAAATTAGTTTTTATCATTCAACACTCAAATGGCCCACGGTGAGAATATCCGTGACCAATTCTTGAGTCGTTAAGTACTCTACTATTTTTGTAAGTCTACGAACAACCTGATGAACGAAATGATACCTAATATCTATATATTTGGCACGTATACGAAGCATTGGATCCTTAGTCATATATTCAGCTTCTTGGTTGTCGATGTCACAGAGTATGTAACTCGTGACATTTTGTTGAGGCCAGCTGTAAGTGTAGCTCTCGAAGTTGTATTGCCTCCTTGACTGCTTCTGTGAGACTGACGCATTCAGCCTCCTTAGACGATACAGCAACTGTACGTTGCTTCTGGAATTTCCAAGGAGTAGCTGCTCCACCCAGGGCAAAAACATAGTCTGATCAGCTTCTTACGTAGAGACGCGTGCTATTGTCTACCAGCTTGCCGAAGTCATCCATAAATATCTTCCTTGAGACGACAGGTACTGTCACCAGGATCAAGACTGGTCATTATCTTCTTTGCAAGATTTTCAACCTGGGTTCCGGCTCCTGTTGGACAAATAATTTGTTAAAATATGTTCTGGAACAACTCAGAGACTTTTGTAATTACTTCTTACTTCAGGCTGTTATGCAAATACATTATTGTGACATCCGCTTGTTGTGTTTTGAGATCCATCTGTACAGAAAGAGCAGATAGTAATTCAATGTACTCATGTCACGCTATAGGAGCAACTAGGAGTTTCATGATAATTAATTTTGAACTTTTGGCTTCAACTTGCCACGAGGTTTTTTCTTTTCATGCTATTTGATTCGTGTTCATGATTCAACACGAAATCGCTTCTTATGGCGTTTTTTCATTTCTCTCTGAATGATCTCTCAAGTATCATTTTTAATCAGACTTGTAATCTCAAAAAGAATTACATCCGCTTATTATTCACTATGTTATGTTTATGTATATCTATAGATTAATGTACGCGTCTTGTAAGCTGCTATAGTGCCGCCACTGTTATCTGCAGTACTCACAATGACTAATAATTCGTGGTAAAATAATTGCAAACATTAATAATTTCTGAAGCAATAAAATATTCCAAGCGTATGATTGAAATCGCGTCCATTGACAACGATTCGGGTGATACTAATAGATAATATATCATAAATAAATATGAGTCAACGGCAGTTTCTAACCACCGAGGAAAAAATTATTATGGAATAAGATCCAAAATTTGTCTCTGTCTGATAATATATAAAATGTTGTAAGAATTTAGTGTGAAAATATACATTCTATATAAATAATATTCCCAAAGAGTCATTTTATCCATGAATGGATTCAGATAGAAATACATTTTTTATTTAATTACGTTCAATTTTATATGATTATATATAATTATTTTTTCCCGGGCATGAAAAGAATCATGTAATTTTCATTAAAAGAGTGACGTGCAATGTTAGCCATACGCAACAAGGCACAACCTTGGTGTGTGCAATGACTTCAATATCATGATTATGTATACTGCATGCGAGATTATACAAATCGAAGAGAAGAATGAGGTCTGAAGCCATTTGGAAAGGCGTGTATGATGATAACGATGTAACAATGTATACGTTAAAAATATATGTATATACATATATCAAAGAGTAACCGGTATATAAAGCGGGGTAGATTGAAGTTTTGTTATTTTTGTATTATATTACTGTTTGACTTGTACAGTAAACAGCATAAATGTGCTATCTTACAGATAATACGTCGTAGGTATGTCTTTAAATCATTATTTCAAAAGGTATTTAGATGTCAAAGGCGTCATAAATGAAGAAAAAAGGAACGATTAGAAATTGAATAAGTCTTGTAAAATAATAGACGAACCCGAGGTGTCTTATGTATTTCGAAATTTCTATCACGTTATCGTTTGTAATTTACATTATCAATACATACATACGACTGTTACTTTTACATATGACTGTGCATATGCATTTTAGAATAATTTGAGAATTCATTAGTTTGGTCATTGTCATTTGACCAAATAGCATTTACATTACCAGTTTCTTATCTCCAGTTCTTCTTATGCGTGACTGTATCTTATAACCACTTAATATTTCCTGTTCATTTAATAACAAAATGAAAATTGCATGGGTTTACGATTGATGCTTATATAAATTATAAATTTCCAAATACATAACCTCTAAAACACTTGAGGCAAACTGTACCAACATTATTCTTGGAAGGTAATTGTCTTTCCCACGCATCTTCCTCATCGGGAGAGGTATATATGGTTTGACTTGACTCATACGAGCTTCAGTGTTTATCCAGATGCTGCCGTGGTCGTGCAGTCTGATAAATAAGTCTCAATTTTGTGCCGACGCGGAATAGAAACTGGTGCTTATTCAAAATGCGCCGTGAATTCTTTTTGACGTTTCTAGGTGTCGCCATTGTCGCAATGGCGGGAAACGCCAAAGGAGACGAAGATCCAGAAGTGACAGCTCCTATTGGAAAAATTCGTGGTTCCTATATGACGACTAGACTTGGTAAAAAGATTTATGCATTTCGTGGTGTAAGGTATGCCGAACCTCCCGTAGGACAACAACGATTCCAGGTGAGTTATAATCTTTCTGTGCAAATTGTATTTGATTGCTTAATTATTTTTCTGGAAAACGAAACACTGCAGTTACCTGTATTATGCAAGCATGCTTTAACTCTCGACCATAAAGACAGTGTCTGTAAAAGAGAATTTGCGGATAATTTTCCGTAATTGGGGCGCGTTATTTGCCAAGCGTCTAATGAGTCTTTCCGTCTCAACGAGTCATAATAAAGCTAGCAACTTCTGATGGTGAATCATGCTGGAGTCAATGGACAAAATTACGCGAATATACACGTCGCATAAAATTATTAGCAATTGGATCGACCTTCCTTACACAGCCGTTATTCTAGAACCTTCTCGTGTTTAATACTTTAAAAATAGATTTATTTACCGACCAACGGTATTAGAATTTTGTAAGTTTTAATAATTTTAGCAAGCCATACCTGCTAAGCCTTGGACCGATGTCTTCAATGCTTCCACGGAAGGATCTTCGTGTCCTCAACCAGGCACACAATTGGTCAGTGAGGATTGTCTTCGATTAAACATTTACACGACAAAGGTAATATTTCGTATTTTTTTATTATACATACAAAGTGCATTCAATCGTTTCTTGGTAAACAATCAGGTTTCCTTATAAGTCCTGTTTCAAATTTTTACTCGTTTTTTAGTAGAGCCTGATAAGGTGTCACAGGTTACTAAAATAAACTAATAAGAGTTTGAAACAAAGACTGTAAGGAAACTCTGAAGTCAGGCTGTACTACGTATTATTGTACAGTCACGATAATGATATAAGAATAATGCACAGTACGGCATTGTTATACGAATGTCCTTCGGAGCGATTATTATTTTTGTACTAAGAATATTTCAGTAAGAAAATTTAAATGGTTAGACAGTTAAAGACTTTAAAAGAATCAAGAACAGAATATTAATGTTGCATTACAAGAATTTGGAAACGTATATGACTAAAAATTGTGACATTTGAATTTCGGTACGTTTCTACGAAAGACTTCAAAAGAATCAAGAATAGAATATTAATGTTGCATTACAAGAATTTGGAAACGTATGTGACTAAAAATTATGAAATTTGCATTTCGGTACGTTTCTACGAAATTTTCAAACAATTTTTTTCCCATACATTTTTGCGTTACAAATTTTGCAATGGATGATGGAATATAATATAAAATATTGTAAAATCAAATATAATACTAAATAATGATGAACTAATGGAATAGCACTGAAATACCAAAAATGCAATATAAATTTTTACACGACAAAATTACAGCTGCCACCGAAAGCTGGAACAAAGGGACACTCTGTGAAAAGGCCAGTCATCGTATTCTTTCATCCAGGAGGATTTTACGGGAGCTCCGGACAAAGTTACATCTTTGGACCACAATATTGGTTGGATCAAGATATTGTATTGGTCACAACGAATTATCGTCTTGCATCCTTGGGTGCGTAAAAATAAAAATAAATAAATATATATATATTGACTATACTTTGGGTACGATTGAGGAAAGAAAACGTTTTTATCACAGCGACACGAATTCTAAAAATATGCTTTACAAATACAATTCTGCATGTTATAAAAATATACGCAATGCATATGTTTATCACATTTGCTATGATGTATTGTTTCAGGTTTCCTAAGCACCGGTGATTCTTTGGCACCTGGCAATCTTGGTCTCAAGGATCAAGTCGAGGCTTTGCGTTGGGTTAAAAAAAATATTGCCAGTTTTGGAGGCGATCCCGATTCCGTGACTATAACCGGTTACAGTGCTGGCTCTTGGAGCGTTACGTTGCATATGCTTTCACCAATGTCTAAGGGACTTTTTCACAGAGCAATTGCAATGAGTGGTGCATCCACACAACATGAACTACTTCCAACTCATCAGAAACATTTGGCCAAAAAACAGGCGGAACTTGTTGGTTGTCCAACTGACACTACTGGAAATATGTTAATCTGTCTGAACACTAAGCCGATAGAAGACTTTAGTAACTTTTCACAATTCTTTGTAGGTTTCTCGTTCTACATTATTTGTTTTCATTGATCGACTGCATACGAATAGAATCATTGCACATTATTTTTTAGGAATGGCATAACGATCCTGTTTTGATTTGGTCTCCGGTCGTGGAACCTGAAGTAAATGGAGTAGAAAGATTTCTTCCAGCTCAACCCGTGGATTTAATTAGACAGGGAAAAATAAATGAAGTCCCATTGATCATAGGTATTACAAAAGACGAGTTTGGAGGTATAGTTGTCGGTGAGTTCTAATTTCTTGTTCTTATAAGATACAAGCAGTTTAGAAATTGATAATACTTTAAGTTCACGAGCTCCTTTCTTTATGCAGTACCAGTTGAAGAAGCACGCAAAGGAAATACTTCTATATTCGATGACCTTAATCAGAATTGGGAAACTATTGCACCCATCAGTTTTCTTTATGAACGTGGTACACCTCGATCCAGAAGTATAAGTCAGGAACTGAAAAAGTTCTACCTTAATAACCAACCAGTTAGTCTAGATAACGTCGATGGACTCGCTCACGTATGTATTGGATACTTTCTTTAAAAGATATCGAAGCAATATACACTTTACGTTGTACTTTCCTTTCATTTATTATTTTAGCTTTATGCTGACTCTCTCATTGGATATTCTGCTCATCGTTTCGTCCAACTGATCAGTGCTGCTTCGGCACAACCAGTTTATTATTATAAATTTTCTTATCAAGGACGATTCAGTCACAATGTTTGGAGTGACACTAAAAAACCATACGGTATATAATATTATTTAAAATCTTAGAACAGTTACAACTCTGTCTATTAATATTGTATGTTTCTTTTCCTTATCATATATTCTGTTTTTTTCTTAAAACAGGTGTGGTCCATCATGATGATCTATTATATCTCTTCTACATAAGCTTCTTTCCTTACTTCAATGCAACCGATCCTGAGATCATCGCTGTTGAACGATTAACCACAATGTGGTCCAATTTTGCAAAAACTGGAAAACCCATACCGACTAACAACGACGCCTTTAAGGATGTTAAGTGGCCGACATACACCGACAAGACTAAAGAGTATCTGGATATCGGAGATCAACTCGTTATTGACTGTAACCTCTACAAAAACAGAATGACATTCTGGGACAACCTATTTCCGCTTCAACCTTTAACTCCTGGTGCAGGCGTTAAGCAATAAACGACTCGTACATGAAACCACGTATCTCGCATTATGAAATTGTTTTTTAACGGCTTGCTTGATATAAAAACATATGCTGTATAGTGATGGTAAATATATTATACCTAGTGTACACATGAAACAACATGGAACAAAATTGTTTATTCATTAAAGTAAATGAAGGTTCTATATTGCTACTTTATAACAGATCTAAAGCTAATCGTATTTGTTCAAACTTATAGACAAGAATGATCCTATCTTCATATCTTTGGATCTGAAGCTTGTAGCTTCACTAAACCTTCACTCAATTCCCAAAACTTCTTGCCCTTCGATGCATCCTTTACACCTTCAGAGAGACCATGTTCCTGGAAATAGATTGAATAATAATACATGTAAGTCCAAACTAGCATTCAAGAAGAAGAATATTAAGAATCTGTTTTCTCACATGACAGTCCAAGAAATATTTGCCACTAACGCCAGCGACTTCATCAGAGACTGCTAAATGGATACTTGTTTGTGCTCCTTGCTCAGGAGTCTTAAAGAAACCTTTGATGATCAGATTCAAGCCCCAGGACAATGGCGCTGGCACATTTCTCCATATTCCACTGTCTATCATTCCCGGATGAAGACAATTGGCTGAAACTCCTGAACCTTCCAAACGACGAGCGAGTTCCAAGGTGAAGACTATATTCGCGTATTTAGAAACATAGTACAAATAGGCAGGAAACGTTGTCGTAGGATTCACGTTGTTCAGATTTAACGTGGAAAGACGGTACAATTCCGATGCCACAATCACTATACGACTGGGAGCCGATCGCTTGAGTAAATCTATAAAAAATAATATCATAATTAATTAATGTTTTTAACTATTCATAGAGGAAGCAATTACTTATTCATAAGGAATCAAGTTTCAATTGACATTTCATGACCGCGTGGTTGACGTTACCAATCAGAAGATGTGTCAGCAAAAACGGTCCATAATGATTAGTTGCCATTGTCATCTCGAGGCCGTCGTCAGTAACTTTTTTCCTAAACGTCTCGGCGGTTCCTGCATTGTGAATTAATACGTCCAAACGCGATTCCTCTCTGTTAATTTGCTGAGCAAATTCTCTGACCGATTGCAAAGACGAGAGATCCAATTTTCGTACGACCACATTGTTGTTCCCAGTCTCCTTGATTAATTCATCTACAAAAATGTATTATGCATTAACATGGTATAGCGTTGCGGACAACGCTTTGAATTCTTGAAATAATAAAGATTCTTCGATCTCAATTTTCAAGCAATGACACTATCGATCAACAAGCAATACTGGAAATTGTATTAATGGAAAATACAATCAATGAATTATACCAGAGAACCAGACGTATTATTAGCTAATTATTCACATAATTAAGAACGTGTGTATTATTATAATAAAACGGGATACTATTTATTATGACTGTACACTCAAGATATAGTATTCATTTATGCAGTCATTCAATGACAAAATTTCATTAAGTAATATACCTCTGAGTTTATTGGCGCTGTCTACGTTTCGACAGGCCATAATAACCTTGGCTCCTCTCTTAGCAAGATCCTTGGCTGTCTCTTTTCCAATACCAGAGGTGCATCCCGTAATGATTACCGTCTTGCCATCCATCTTATTTTTACTCTTGCAAACTCCTAGCGTGTAATAAACGAAGAGACGTAATGCGATCAGGAAGAGTAGAGCGCCGCCAACAACTGCAATGATGGCCAAGCAGCACAAAGTGGGACAATTGAAAATGCCCAAATTCATGATCTGTAATAATATAGATAATTCTGGTACCCAGAAAAAGACAAAAATAACGTCCATTCAAGTTGTGGATATAATGGAAAACACGATAGATCAATAATTCCAATTTACACTCTTGTCCGCGGTTCAAAAAAATACAGTTGATAGATTCCGTTATAACGTTTTATTTTTTTTAAACATTTGCATAAATCACGTAATGGGACATCGTAGTAGGAATATAATTTAAATATGTTATTTACTTAAGATGCTTTCAATATGTATTTTTTTTTTAATGTTCACGTTATGTAGTCCCTGGCCTCAAAGTTGGTCTACAGAAGAAAAAGGTGCGGAAATGTATCGTTACGTTGCATCACGTATGCAGTATGTAAAACTTGTATCGAAAGTAAGTATAATTTTAAATATACTAATGTCAATAAGACTACTTATTGATTGCTTATGAGAATTTTTTGACGATGTTCTTATGCGTTTTAATGGCATCGACTTTTATTGGCTCTATGAAAATTTAAAAAGATTTTTTAAATCCATGTATATAGTATAATTTAAATTAATATTCTGTCGTGCAAATCTTAACTATTGCATTATTCCTACATGGATTATAGACAAATTAAGCAACTTTTATATTATTGGTATTATACATATTCTATGTATTCATATAATGGGAAATAATTAAAAAATTGTTTAAGTGATTGTGCGCGACCCTTACGTTGGGCTTAAAGTCAGTTAAACACTGAGAATACAGTTTCTGTATTGCAATTGCAATAATTGTAATGAATAAATAGCAGGATTATATAGAAATATACAGGAGTATATTCTATAGTAGTAAATATATCTTATACAGCAAGAATATCAATAAATATCAAGATAATCAATGATATAAACTATAATTTATAATTTCCTGATAATAATTCTGCAATAAAATTTTAACACCATTTTATAAAAATACTATGAGTAATTATTTTTTGTAGATAGATCAATCGATCCCAATCAAAGGAAATACCTGGTATCAAAAAAAGGAATATGTAAACCACGTATGTAAAGTTCCTATCTATAATATTTTTATCATATTTGTTCACACATCAATTAGATTAATAAGTGTCTCTGTATTGTCAGAAATCATGAGTCTCAAATCAAGGTAAACCAGTCAGTAAAGTTGACGCAGACGAAATCAGAAAGCGAGAAGCAAAAATTAAAAAAAAAAATACTAACCAGTATTTAAACTGACCATCAAGATTAATTTTTTTTCTTTAAATTTCTCATAAAAAATAATTAGTAAAATGATTAATTTCCACAGCGTATCTTACAATCGTGGCCAAGGAATAAAAACTAGCATACAGCCTCGCCAAGATTTGTTGATCCTATGCTTAAAGAATACTCGCCATTGTCGTAACTTTCTACACGTCAAGTAAATACAACGAACTACATAATATTTCGTGACTAATTGATAATACACTTAAAATTTCATCAATATACAAAAAAAGTACTCACGCTCAATTTCTCGATGATTTTCAGTCAGTTTATCATAAATAAATAATATATTACTCCTCCGAATAAACCTTCTTCTCGTAGAATCTTTACAATACTGGACGTGGCAGTATCCGTGCGAGTAACAGGTATCCCCCACTTTCCATTTGATGGTTGCTTGAATCTAGAATGACCTTGACAGTGGTCGGACTTTCTACTTGAAGAAAAAGATCATAATTTTGTGAATATGAATATTAAAAAATCTATAATTAATAATCTTCTTTTTTTATGGAGTATAAAACTAATGTCAAATTCTTCTCAGTATTTTTAATTACATTATTTAACATTCATTTTATGTGGTACCTGTACAACTCAGTCTTAAGAAGATTCCATCTCTGTTTATTCTTTCTCAAAGGAAATAGAACAGAACGATACGACAGGTGGTTCAGCACAGAATAATGCACTTAGAGTCTAACGTAAGCATTGAATCTTAATGAATTTTCTCTCCATTTAAGAACGTGTAGCGGATATAACACACTTCCTAAAGCCTTTAATGACCCTGTAAGATAATCTAGCAAGTAGAATTTCCATTTGATTGGATATTATGGTCGTTGCATGATTTGATTATTATAATATGATATATATATATATATATATAAAATCATTTAATAGAACAATTCAATGATTGATATCTATAATTAATTATATAATAATAATATATGCATCAATATGTCAATATACAATAATCAATTTCAAAGATTGTATATAATTGCACCATATTACGTATCGTTACTAACGTTATTGTTTTTTCATGAATTTGAAAATATCAGAATTTAAATTCTTTCAGACGGTTGTAACTTCATAGCTTTATAGTACATTTCAAATATTTCCCGCGCTATTTCACGGTCTTCCTCTTGAGGATTTGTCTTGCAGTTATCAACGAGAAATGAAATAAAAAGAATTTTATTCGTTGACTATGCCACTTGTGTTTTTTAACATATATTTTTATCTTACAATTTGTGGAATATTTTCTTATTACGTTTGCAACCTTCTTATACTCACTGAGCAGCTTGGAACGGTGTTTGAAAAATCATATTAGTTTTATACAATTAATTATACTTCCATCTGCTATAGCGATCGTTATTATCGCATGTATGGACATCGTAAACTCTGTATGTTTTGTGCGAGAAAGCTTCACAGATATAGATATATGCAAGGTCAATGAAGTTTTCGAAAGACTAGGTAATTTTATAAAAAATTGTGTCAAACTTTCAAAATAAAATTAACTGTCAAGTGTATGTGCGTCTTATGTAATATGGGACGCTTTTTATAATATTAGTTTTCATTATGCTAGGATGGAGGCGATTCCTAGCAAATACGAAATAACAGTTACATATCGACAATATTCAGAATTCATGCTCAGGTCTTAACCAAATAATTAGTATTAAAGAATATTTGAAAATCTAAACCATATTTACATAGTTAAATCCTCATTCTTTCTCTCCTTACTTTCACTCTGCATGCTTATTAGTTCCATTGAGGGATCTAAAAAATGCAATACAAATAACGTTAAACAGTTTACTGTTAGCGTGAAGTTTAGCTTCGTTGAGTATTTCTCTAGAATTCAAGTCATGGAAATTTAGAGTCACTCATCTTAGATCCAGGGTGGGTCGAGCAGAGACTGTTGGTACTCTTGATTGATTTAGTCATTATAAACCGCCTCTTGATGATATTATTTTGAGAGTCATTGAGCTCAGAGAACTCTAGAAGCTTTTATTATAGAGATAATGAAATGAATAAACTTTATTTACTCTCTTGCAAAATGCAAAATCTATATTATATTTATACAATAATTATTGATGAGAATCTTCAAGGTATTTGCAAATAATATTGATAAAATTAATGATATTATATTTTTGATATTTTTAACTGACTCGAGCGTCTGGAGTGAACGTTTCTACCATTTCCGTTATCAGTCGGATTACTGATTTGTAGTGTTAAATGTGCAATGCGTACATTTTTTATCCTTAGCACTTTCCTCAGGTGCGTAATTCTCTGATTCAATGCACAAATTGTATTGACCTTCTGGTGCAGTTCCTGTTTCAATTCCTTGTACATAGAGTGAGAGACTAATTCCTCAGTGTCCGCAGATCCTTAGACCGTTAAAGCCAGATATTAGTAAGGAATTTTTACGAATTATATGAAATCGAATTTCACCGTTTAATTACCACAAATAGTGCTGGGAATGTTAACCGAATGTAACCATTGTTTGTTTGAGCGACGAAAAATCCATGTCCAGAAAAAGAGGACGGTGATTATCCATCCTCCAAGTATTGTAAATACATTCTTCAAATGCTGACTGATTTTAAAGTAAGTATTGGACGCTTTGGTAGCCACCTGAATCAGACTTGACGGTTTGGTTTTGACTATCATTTCATTTTCATTCGTTTCTTGTCCTTTGCTGGTTTCTAATAAAGAATAATGTACATAGTTAAAATTATGAAAGATATGTAATTAACTTATTGGATACTTGACACGAGATGAATATAATTTAACAATTTGTATAATATTGATTTAAATTCTTTCATAATAAAATATTCCGGATATCAAATTGCGTTCGTGAAATATATCACAAATTTGTATATTATAAATATAATAAAAAATTGTTCAAGTATTCAATTCAATGGATATTAAAATTATTAATTTAACCCTTTCATTACTGTAGGTACCAATAGGCGCTATTATAGCGAAGGGTTTAAAACTGCCGTAGCAAAAGGGTTAAACATGCTTCGTGTGCACCAATTTCCACTGCTCGTACCGTCAGACTTTTGGGATGATGAAGATTTAGTTATGAGGTCCACTCCAATTTTGGATTTTAAATCCATTAACACCTTGTCGATTATTCCTTGTTGAGAATTTGCCAATTGGTTGATTACAGTGTTACTAAGTTTCATCTCAATCTTTGAAAAGACTTTTCTATTTAAAGTATTCCAATTCTCTTTTTTTGTACGTATGCTATTTGCTGGGATGTAATTGTGACTGTCGACGTAACGAGGATAATATAACTTGAGGACTTCTGCCATTAAAACTAATATGAAAAGTTATTAGCGACTATGTCTAATCTACGAGAAAGTGTCTGTAGTTGAGACGTGAAATCATTGTCTTTTTAGGTTACAAATCTTACGAGTTAGAATGTTGTAGAGTCCCTTAAATGTGGCACTGATGTCACGGCCCGACTATGTTATGTTGGTTAATTGTTATTGATACGTAATAAAAGTTTCATACCTCCATCAGAAAAATCGCGGGAGATATTTTTTTTGGCTCTGGAAGATACAATTTCGTCGAGCCATGTAGAAATTTCTTCGATATTGTCACTTTGATTTCTTTCAACTCCTTCGTTCGTCATCGTTTTCGTTGGAATTAAGTACGAACTTTGAAGTTCATCATCTTTCTCAGCAAAAGCTATGTAATTTAATATCCCATATATAATGTGTACAGTCTGTAATAAATATACAATCAATTTAGTATAATAATTCTGATATTGACATTTGGAGCAGGCGCTTTTCTGTCCAAGCTACATACTGTAAGAAGTTAATTTCATTACGATATCGTTCTTTTATTCTATTTTGAAGTGCACAACTTCAATTTTGCCTGAAATAATTGACAATTTAGGGTACGTTCCGAAATTTACTAATGATGTTACGAATGTCGTTGTATTCTTGTTTATCTGCATGTGATAGAGTAAGAGGCAAACATGTCATAGAATAATACACCTAGAGTTACTCTCTTTGTATCACCATCACCCATGAGAGATTTAATTTATAAAGTATAATAAATTTGTTATTCCACTTTGTTTCTAAGAAATAAATATTATATGTTTTAATAAATAAAATTTATTTTATTGCACCTATTTCTCGCTTCACATTATTGTTATGAAATCACTTTATCTATAAAAATAAGATCTTGTTTTGATCGTCCAAGTATCGCTCTGTGTTTAACGTCTACTTCGCAACTCAATTTCAAGATTTCAATATAACCTTTTTGTAATAACGTACTTTTTCTTAATGCAAACATAATTTCTAAACAAACATTAATTTCAACCGTTGCTTCAATTTTCAGCGGTTTGCGGGTTTACACGTCTTTGTTGGCGTTAACAAGGTCCGTATATGGAACGCAGAACCTTCGCGTTAAGAAAGGTCTTCCTATGGACGCCTATTTGTACCCCGTCAGTGTACGGGCAGGGTAAATGTGGTACACCAGTTATTTTTGTGTTGGAAAATCAGTATGCGAGCAATGCATGGTCGCCATTTTGGTTCAAATGCTGTAAAGTGAGTAGGAAGACCCTTGCCGCGCTCCATTTGCGGCATAAGGGGAATGACACTTCATGTTTTTTTCTAATTTTACAAAAAGTTTACGGTTTTATTAAAGATCGAGCCCTAGTGTCTAAATGGTAATAAATCTGTAAATTTGTATGCAAAATTCGGGGAAACGCAGAACGTCATTTCTTTTGTGTATTAATTTTAAGGTTATTTTTAAACTTTTATTCAATTCCAAAAGATCGCCTTTGAGAAAATACGGATCGAAATCATGTATCTTTTCATAAATTGCATTTTCAACTGGTATACGGAGTACTAACTCAGTTTATACACATCTTTATAGAGGAGCAAGTGAAACAGAGAAACACTACACTATATTTAATGTAACATATTAAGCCATGTATTCAGTCCAACTAGTTGAAATCGGAATAATTCAGATATCGCATGTAACTCAAATATTATCATTGTAGTACACATATATCTGGAGAGAAATTGACCTCAAATCAAGACTATTAGTAAAAAACTCACCTAATCCTCTGGAGTCGTTGTAACATCCTTCCTTGACTTATGCATTTAAATAATCTGAATTCCTGCGCTTGCAAGCATCCCAGATAATGAGAGAGCAAATCTTTCGGCTAGGGATGCTCATGGTTGCCTTCTTGACTCTGCTCTACTTTTCTTCTTCTTACTCCTTGTTGGCTTTATGCTCTTTTGGAGAGCCAAGTGCTGGATTCTACCTTTCTCAAACGTTTATATGTCATGGTTAGAAATTGGATGGATCGGTCTGGGGGCAAAAAACAGCACTTTTTTAATATTGTACTATGAAACTGTAAATTATTTACAAATTATACTCCCTTAAATAATTGTAATGAACCCGTTTATAAACAAAATTATTTTTTGAAAATATTGTTTAATGCATAGAATTTACATTTCGACAGTGAACTGTTCTAAAATTTTAGATCTGATCAGATATGATAAGGCAGAGACAAATTTAAGACCTAATAATATATAATTATTTTTTCCAGGGTTATCAAATCCCCAAATTGCCCTAGCGGCCATGATAAGAAATCTTGGATCCTGTTCTTTGCGTTTTTCTCGTTTCGTCCTTCTTAAATTTAAACTCATTAGATCGTTGAGTTATATCAACATCGCCATTACCTATTCCGTTGCTCTTTTAAAAAATACATCTGTTAAATTAATCTTCATCCTTCATAACTTCTTCACCAAGGCAAATTTACTAGTACTTGCTGTACTTCGCTGGTCGTTCCACCTAACCTCCCCAAAGCTAGGCAATCAACAGTTACTGTTCGTAAGCCCTGGCTAGCCTCATTTCGTCTTCTTTCAGATCTCTGTGTAGTTCGTGTGCCTTCGAGTTTGATTTCATATAACCTTGATAAATTTACCCTGTGGCTAAAAAAGAAGAAGAAGAAGATGCAGCAAGGGTTTGACACATCTCATTGGTAGGAGAAAGCCAAAAGGAAAGGAAAGGATGCAGCAATGGCAAAGCTGCTCAGTTGTCAAAATAAAATCTCAAGTTTCATAAAAATCTGTACTCATTATGACAGTAACATGATATTAATTCGTATACAAAATAAAAATATACTATTATTCCGGTGATTTTTTAGTGTATTCTGCTACTTGAGTAGCTTTTAATGATACTCATCAGGAATGGAAATAATTTGGAAGAGTTTAAGACTTAAATATATTTTTATTTGTATTTTCATTACATTTGGTATTTCTTGCTTGATAGGCATCACTCCCATCAGCATTGGTAAGTTATATTTGTGCTCTGCTCATTACTAAAAATCAAAGATTAAGAATCTTGTTTTTTTTTTAGATGAATGCAAATGTGACGCTGATAGAACGTCCAGTCATAGAGTAATGAATAATAAGTCAAGGAGATCGAAACATCGTCTGGCCATTCTTGTGCCATTTAGAGATCGTTTTGAAGAATTATTAATATTTGCACCACATATGCAAAAGTTCCTTGCTAAACAAAATTTAGATTATCACATATTTGTATTGAATCAGGTACGTTTCGTTGTGTTATTGTTCAATGCAATATTGTGTATATTGCTTTTAGGAATATTTATTAAGGAGCATTCTCTTCAAATATTTTCAGATCGACAGATACAGGTTTAATAGAGCATCTCTTATAAATGTTGGGTTTTTAGAAGTTAAGAAAGACTTCGATTATATAGCTATGCATGATGTAGATTTGCTGCCAATGAATGATGAATTGTTATACAATTATCCTGAAAAAGGTCCATTTCATGTATCATCACCAGAATTACATCCAAGATATCATTATCCCACGTTTGTTGGTGGAATATTACTTGTAAACAGGTATTCGAATATTGATCTTAATATAAAAATTAATTTCAAAAGTTTTAAACTAATAATATAATATATATATTATTATTTCAGAGACCATTTTACTTTGGTTAATGGAATGTCAAACAAGTATTGGGGATGGGGATTAGAAGATGATGAATTTTATGTTCGTCTTAAAGAAGCAGGCCTAAATGTAACTAGGCCACAAAATGTGTCAACTGGAACACAAAATACATTCAAGTAAGATTACATCAATAATCATATAAAATATATATTTATCCAAAATCTCTTGTGTAACATTACACATGCTGATATTATTACAATATATGCTTCTACCAGTCTTCAATATTACCTCTACACAGTTATTTAATAGATACGTACAATTTTCGTATTTTTTATTAGACACGTACATGATAGAAATCATCGAAAAAGGGATATGACTAAATGCTTTAATCAGCGTGAAGTTACAAGAAAAAGGGATCGTCAAACTGGACTCAATAATGTCTCTTATAAACTAATAGACACTATTAAAATGATGATTGCTGATACGGCATTAACTGTTTTAAACATTTCTCTTATGTGTGATAAATCTATTACGCCCTGGTGCGAATGTGATAAAATGGATGGAGCCACAGAAGTAAAAAAGAAAGAAAAAAAGAGGAATAGCACTCTGTAAATTAGCCATTAAATTTCAGCTGTATCCACCAATACTGTTTTAAATATAGGCTAAATTATAAACCAGAATATAATGGGTGTCTTTTATTTTAAACGCAAAATTTTCCTCTAAACTCTTACATCCTGTTGTGGGTCTACTCTGACTTTATTGAAAATGAAGAGAAAAGATCTGCAGTTGTTGTATATCACAAACTGATATTCTGACTGATAAATCAAATTGCTAATTACTGCTAAATACGCAAGAATATGCCTGTTCCTCCAGATCTTTTAAAGTGGTATAAACTTGTTGTTGGATATAAAGAACGTTATATACAGTAATTACGATCAATTGTATCAATTAACAGTATCAGTAGCAATATCAATTTAAGATAAAAGATCTCATTAATAATCAAATGGATGGTCACGCGTTTAAAAAAAATTAGGTTTCCAAGTCCAGCCTTTAAACATTCGGAAGTATATTAAAGGACATAATAAAGAGGCATTTTTCATTCATATTTGAAAAATTTTATGAAACATTCATAAAATTAAATAAAATGTGATGACAATATGCTTCGTGTACAGGTAAAAATACCAACATTGATCTTGGGAACTTTAGGCAACGAGACTCAGAAGAAAGCGCTTCTTCATTATTGCTATTTAGACATCCTAGAAGTCAATCGTGACGAATGGATCACTGATCCTTTTGTATTAACTGAAAAAAGTTGAAAATTGTATGGATATGGTACTGCGAAAATGAAGGGATCTCTGTTGTCCTTTCTTCATGCTATATAGTGTTATCAAGAATTAAGCATAGGACTGCCAATTAATATAATAGATAATATGCGGTATGCGACAAACTCATGATATAGGTATTCTTATAAAATAAAATACGTTTTAGTTTTATACTTGTATTATAGTCTTTAAATGAATGTATGAGCGCTGGTCTTCCATGAACTTTGGCTGATCTCAAGACAAGTTTTCTCACACATATTGAGTGCATTTTAAAAACGGATGGAAAATGGGTTGGCCGACATCATCCATACATTCTCTACGGATGCCGAGATGTTTAACTTGAAGATCTCTATAGTGGCGATTATGGAGGAATAGTTTATGAACCTTCACAGGATTTACTGTTTCTTCTAAGCAATCTCGTGGATCCATTGGGGTACATAAATATTTCTGGATTCTATAAAGACGTTATACAATGACACCGGGTGAAGATGTTTATGGATAATTAAAAATAAATAGGAATGAGTATTAAAAGGGTGCAGGTATTAAAAATCTTGCTCATGATGGAGACATTACTGAAACTTTCGTGCACGTTTGGCGACATCCCACTTTTACTTTATATTACATCAATACTTTCGTTCAATGCGATTGTTCTAATGGATTGGTGATCCCAGAGGATGTTGATGCCAGATTTTCTATTCGGTATGAAATTTCTGATGAAATTGTTATAGCTAGATGAATGTTCGATATATATTCTTTTCTACTAATTTGAATATATAAAATAGAGTTCTTAGCTAATTTATTATTGCTGTTTGATAACTTCAGTGTATTCTTTAAAACAAAATTGTTCCTTATTTTTCCCTGAAAAAGTATCTTGCATGGTACTTGATTACCTTAATAAATTAATGTATGAAAGATGCACTCCTAACATTCTCAAAATCACTGTAAACAGTGTACTAAAACCATGGTACAAAAATCATCTTTACTGGAAATATGAAGCTGCAAAGGAAGCTACAAGATAGATTTTCTTATAGAATTATAACATTATGTGATTTGAAGAAAATGATTTCAGCAGTATTGTTCTAAAATTGATATTCATTATTAAATCAGTAACGAATAAGAACTCTTATTAACAGGTATTTCTATTCTTTTGGAATTGCATAAAATATTACAAAAAAAAAAATACTTTTGTTACCGTTGGTAAATAGGGAAGCAAACAGAGTGAAGATGAAAATATTTCACTACAATAGTATTTTGATAGCACAAAACTGTTGGCTAGTTATTTTCACAACCTTGAAAACTGTGCACATAAACAAGAACTTGAAAAAAGAATCCGACAACACAATATTTATGATTTCTGAATTGATATTGATTAACTGATTTAAACGTATTTCATAATTTATCATATTCTAGAGAATTTCTTAATGATTTTTACATATATTTACAATAAAAATGTTCAAAGCAATTAACTGATACTCTAAAACACTTAAATGACTATAATACAATAATATGACAAAAAATATTAAATTACTCAGTAATATCCGCACTGCGAGAATAAGATGGGTACAAAAACAAATGATTATTTTTCAAAAATAGATTGTTTCAAATTTACAAATTGGCATTCAACTGCATAATAAAATGTTCACCTAATTCACTTGAATTTAACTCATCAACATCGTTATTTTCATCGAAAATGTCCTGCACTGTTCCTGTGACAGTTTCTGAAATGTCCACGTGCTCCATACCATTGTTCTCATTAATATTCAACTCAGGTGTGATTGTTTCGATAATTTCGCTAGATTCTGGATCTATAGTCTCTGTTTGATGATTACCGTCGGCTTTATTAGATTCGGACAAAGGAGTCTCTAATTTTTCCTCATTCCAGTCATCCTCCGTCATGCCATCTTTCAAAAATCGTCTACGTAATGT
This sequence comes from Syrista parreyssii, assembly GCA_030142615.1. Classification (NCBI taxonomy): domain Eukaryota; kingdom Metazoa; phylum Arthropoda; class Insecta; order Hymenoptera; family Cephidae; genus Syrista; species Syrista parreyssii. The sequence goes on from JARQTG010000309.1 coordinate 379,267, forward strand.
TCTCAATGATGGTAACGGAAAATCATAGCTAAGTAATTTTTCATAACCCTTTTCTCCACATGAATTTTTTATGTCCATTGCAGTTAACAAGGATGCCTCCGAGAATTCATGTTTAGCATTATCTATCAGCATTTCTTTGAACTGACCATTTCTTTCATCCAAAAGTTTTTGTCTTCTGAGCATCGTTTGCATTCGAGTCATTTTCTTTTTATACGTGTTAGTATTCTTTTCAGCCCGTTCAAGGAACTTTGCTGCTTTATCCAATTTCCAATTTAGTTCTTTTATTCGATCATCTCTTTGCTTTATCTGTGCTTCCAATTTTCGCTTATTTTGAGATTCCAGTGTTACTGTTTTCATTAGTTTCTTATTTGTTTCACCCAACTGATCAATTCTTGTAGATAGATCATGAATCTGCTTCTGCTTTGCTTCGAGATCCTTCCGACTGCCGTGTTTGTCTTGAACAGGCACTGACTTCTTATTTGTTTTACATGATAGTTCATCAATCTCCTTATTCTTCAATTGCAATTCTAAATTTACTTTGTTCAACTTACTCTCTAGATCTTTATACATGATTAACTGGTTACTTAGCCTATTAATCACTTCCTGCTGCACATTCACTTTTCGTTGAAGTTCTTTATAGAAATGTGAAGAACCGTTCGCATAGTTTGGCTTGTAGGGTGATCCACTACTTTTTAATTGATTTTTTGTATCGGCTGCTATACATAGATCTGAACTATTGTATTCCCTTATGTTACTCCGTGAAACATATTTCATGTTTGTATTTTTCGCCCTTTCATGCTCTTGGACATGTTGTAGATTCTCATTGAACCTTAGCACGCGATCAGATTTGTTACTTCTCGGAGGGGTCAGTGCTTCTGATGCAATATATTCCTTCTGCTCATTAGATGTTGTATTCTCTGTATCCTCGCTATCTTCATCATCTTTAGAACCGTCCAAATACCCTTCTTGAACAGCAATTACTGATGTAATAAAAGAATTACCTTCGTCATCACAAAATGGAACATTTAGCTTCCCTCCAGGATTGTAAGTCACATTGGATTTCGTTTCTAATCCTTTAATGATATCGGTTACGTAATCAGATACACCAGTTACTTTAATCGTGAATTTTGTTTTGTTTGATGCTAATGAATCAGTGTCTCTAGAGTTTGACAATAATTTGTGCAATGCTGGCTTTTTATCATTAATCTTGTGAGACTTTTCGGGCATTATAACAGTCTGATTGTAAGGCTTAAGATCTACTTCGGGTATAGATCCAATGGTCTTTTCTATCGATTTCATAATTTCTTCTCTGGTTCTCCTTTTTCGCTTCATGGCTGCTCGCATGTTTGGTAATACATGTACTTCGTCCTTTCCAAAATTTTCCAAATCCTCTGTAAAGACTTGCCTCATATTGTTGAGATTGATATTTTCATCTTGTAACATAGTTGTCTTTCTGTTATTTAGATTCTTAGGCACTTCGGGATTCGTAACAGAATTTTTATGATTCTGAGCCAAATAAGATCGAGTTTCGTTTGTACTTTCATTTTCGCTATCCTCAAAAATATTTTCTATATTTCCCGACGACTGCCCTATATGTTTTTTAATTGGACCATTTTTAGTAGTAGTGGATATTTTATTAAAATTTTTTTCAATTTTCTTTTCCATCATGTGAGCACTTTTAATATTGTTTGAACTGCCATCTCCGTCACATATTTGTTTTAACCTTTCCTCTATCTCATCGTAATTGTGATCAAGCGTGCTTTGATCCTCACTGCCATCAATAACTTCTAGTTTTGTAGTACCAGTATTTCTTTCAGCGAAGGTATTGTCATTCATAATAAGTTGGCCGATTTCTCTATCATTTTCATCAGCCACTATGATGAAGCTATTGTCATGTATCAGTTTCCTTATTTCTCGTGTGTTCTTTTCTGATACCATAATAACATTATCTTCTTCAACTTGCTGCAGAATATTTCCAGAGAGCATTTGATAATCATCATCAGAAGAATACTTTTCTTCTTTTATTATAATTTCTGAAGCTATTTCTACTTTTTGTGGATTTGAGAATTCACTTTCATTTGTACCATTGCTCATTCCTTGAGCAAATACATCTGTGGGATATTCTAATTTATTTTCCAGATAGTTCACTGTGTAACCTGCTTGTTCACCATTATACATTATGGCACTATCCCACTTCCTTCTTTTTCTTGGTGACTTTCTTGTTGAAGTGATGGTGAATATGGATGGCAAAGCATCTTTCTTTAATTTAACTTTTCCATCATTCGTTACAAGCCATTGTTCTGGTGTAAAATGCATATGACAAAGAAAAGAATTATTGGACGGTTCCCAATCAGCTCTGCCAACACGTTCTGTCCAAATTTTTCGGAGCTTTGGATTGCGAGGAAAACATTTCATAGTGTAACCCTTTTCACTGCGGTTATTGCAGCCCACAGCTGCACAGCCTGGCATTGTAAATTACTAAATAAAATCTTGTATTACAGCTGAACTTTGCATCAGGGATCCTTCATCGTTGCAGACATAGTTTGAAGAAAGTTATCCACGAAATGTCTACAACAAGAATAGCATTATCTTAAATTAGTTTAAAGAGCTGTTTATGTTTTTGTTATTTAAATTATAAATATATTTTTCACATTTGTTTTTAACACACATTTACTATTAAAATATTTTGACTGAAATTTTTCAGTAGTATGGAAATTAACCCTTTGCACTCCACTGCGACATATTGCTCGTATAAAATAATTCTCGGAGTGCAAAGTGTTAAATTTGATTCAGTCCATATGAGTTGTTGCTTGTATAATTAGAATCATTTTTATTTAAGTCAAAAGTATGTAACTTGATATCATGACAAACACATGATGGTTGATATTTGAAATCCTACGCGGTATTCTATGATAATTTGTAATAAACGTTAAACTGTCAATGACATTCGAATAAGTTTGGGTTACCTCACAAACATATTTCAGCTTTAGTTGATTGTGTAATAAGTACAAGTGAGTACATTATTAATCTCTTCACACGTGCACACTACTATCACTTAATTATTGTTACACCGTTATGTTATTGTTAGAATTTTGTGTATTTTGCAAAGGTTAAGTTAGATGATAAACGCTGAAAATCAGTCATGAACGGACAACAATAAATGGCAGAAGCTCTTGTTGTAAAACAGTTGAATTGCTGCCATCTAGCGTTTCGTAAAATTTGAAATCTACTCCATGATTTCAAGAGAAAACGATATTTTATGCACTAATATATTGTACTGATCATTTAGTTTGGCATGTTGAAATCTTCATTATATAAATACTGCAAACTATCTTTCTTTCCCCACATTCACCCACGTTCCTATCTTTTGCAAGAATCGAGTGCGAACATGGCGGCGATCAAGTCGCAGTTGTAAACAGTGTAAACATAATTGCAGTGTTTTGTGCCAGATTTTGGTCCACTTTACGATGATGTCAGTTATTATTGGGAGTGAAAAAATTGGATGAAATAATAACGATTGGCATAGATTTTTTGGAAAAATGGCAGCTGTGAACAATGTGTTTAAGGCTGTAGAAAATCTACGATTACTTCGTGAATCGAATCCACTAACACAGGATTATGTGGCCAGGTATAAACAAAAATCAATTATCATATTTTTCCACAAATACCAGTGAATGATTATGATTCTGTCACCTCTAGGTTTTCCAGAATACCATTACTATATTACATTTCTTTGTTTAATTCAATTTTTGTATTTGATAATTCTATCATAATTGTAAAATTCGAAATTACTTAATTATATCAGAATATGTATTATATATAGATTTAATTTTCATTATAGAAAAAAGGAAAAAATTGCCAATTGTACAATGATCGCTGATGGAGTTTGTTCATCAACTGTCAAAGTGGCATCAAAATTCCCAGATATTTTTAACAAATCTATAGAAATTTTATTGGCTCTTTGCGATGATTCTGAATCTGATGTACGAACAGTAGCTGAAGAATGCCTGAACAAAATTATACGGGTATTGAATTATATGTTGAATTATACTTCTTTGGATAAACAAGGATATTTTTGTACAAATTATTATTACAATGCAAGTCTGTTTATTAGACAATGGCAGATGGGAATATCATAAAAGTTCAAGTGAAATTATACTATGAAATCAAAAGAAATGGGTCAGCTCGCTCATTACGAGCTGCATTATGGCGTTTTGCCCAACTCAGTGACGTGATAAGGCCAGTTAAAGGCAAGGCATATGTATCTAACTTAATTCCGTGTATTGTTGCAATTACTTATCGCAAAGAAGAATCTGTAATTGAGACATTAGCCAATACTTTACCTTTAATTCTAAAAACATTGGGAGCTTTCACAACAGATAATGATATAAAGGTAATGAGACAATATTAATACAATTAATCAGCTGTTTGAATTGCAACATGTAGTATAACAGAGTTCCAGATTTGAATTTAAAATCTGTACAATTTTGTTGTAGACTTTACTGAAAGCATTCTTCCATAATATATCATCGCCTGAGCCAGTGTTCCGAAGGACTGCAGCAAGCATGATCTTAACGACTTGTCTAAACTCTCGGAAACATGAGGTTTTTCTGTGTTATGTATTGAACTTACTCATAGGTAATGAGTTGTCTAGCTTATTCTGAATTAGTTAATTATATTTAAAACGCAATATTATATAACAGATAAAGTTGTTCCTGTGACCGAAGACAAAGAAAATTTGACTACTGTTATGGGAGTATTCGGATGTTTGCGTATGATTTTACCTCATATAAATGAGATGACAACAGGGGTGGAAATTGACAATTTACAGAAAGTTGACAGTTTAATACAGATTTATGAGTTGTGCTTATATTACGCAAAATGGCACGCTGATCACAATGTAATAAATGCGGCCCTGGAGACATTGGCGCAGCTTTTGCAATCACCCTCGAAGGAATTTGCATCCATACTACTATCAAAGGATGGAATTACTCGTAGTAGAATCTGGTTGAACGAAAATGCAGCACGCTTGTCCTTAGGCCAAATGAGTTTCTCTACGACAACTGTATCCGGAGAGAATTCAGACTCAACACTAAATTTGTTCGAGCCCGACATCCCTGACATCGAACCTAAGATCGAAAAATGGATAGCGGAATCAGAGAGCGCATTGCCTGTAATTCAAAGACCACTAATACGACAAGCAGTTCCAAGCGAAATTATAGAGATGAAAGGGAAGACGTTAGAGAATTACAGTAATTTGACCATAGGCTCTATCGACAGTAAGTAAAGATGCAACTAACAAGCATATACTAGCAAATTCGTATATCTTATAACAATTTTTTAAGGTGACGGAGTTGAGGAAGGAAGTGACGTTGGTAGCGAAATTGAAAAATCAGAAAACGTTACGGAGCCTATTAGTTTAATGACGCAACCATCCAAAGATGAAGACTCCTCAGATGAGAGAGGTTTGTCGATCGTGTCGCCTCACAGATCCTTATTAAATATTCCATTTCCCGAAATTGATATTGGCAATTTTACAAACGCTGATTTACCGTTAAAATATTGTTGCCGCTATCTAGCATCATCATTTTTGTTAACGGGAAGTGTCGGTCAATTAATTCCTGACCGAATGTTTCGCGTCAGTGTGAAGTCGCTAGCTTTAACATGTATTGGTCACATTTTAAGGCTCTACCCACGTTTATTATTATCTACGGTCGCCAAAGAGCAAAAACATGATGAAAGCCCACAATTCATGTCGGATATTTTACTTTTTGCGGATCATCCTGATCCCCAGATACGAGGACATGTGATGATGCTTATTGGTTGCTTTTTGAAAGCAGTTTTCGTTCAATCTGGCGGGAGATACTCTGATATGATATCGGAGGATCTTACCGATCCTGATAAAAAGGAGTACTGTAAGACTTTGCCCTTGGATAATCTTGTCAAATTAATTCTAAAGGTGAGTTTAATACTCTACGATGATCTCCTTATCTTCTAATGTGCGAAAAACGTATACACTTTTTATATAGGGCATAGAAGACGAATCTGCTACAACATGTCGACAAACTTTAATGGCGCTTGAAATGTGTCTTGTTGATCTGTTGGAATCTGTTGATAATAAGTGCGGAATTCCAATATTAATGATATTACCCCGTCTTGTAAAGAATCCATACTTCCTTGTGAAAATCAAATTAGTCGAAGTATTGGCCATATTACCATATTCGACTATAGAGCACATAACTGGCGGATCACAATTTCAAGAGAACGCTATTACAGTACTGATAAAATTGCTAAGTGATCAGGACCAGAGAGTGCGGCACGCAACGAGTAATTCCATTGTTAAGTAAGCCAAGTTCATATAATTAATTGTATTATGTATTGTGCTAATCGTGTAAATCTTATATACATAATTTACATATTTCATTACAGGATCATTCCTATGTTGTGTTATCGAAATCCAAACGAAGACGCGGTAACTAGGAAAGCTTCTCAATATACAGAACAATATTTATCTTCCAGTGTATTGAATCCTCTGGAGACTTCTAATTATGAAATTGGTGATAACAAGTTACTAATTAACAGCTTGGTTGAACCATTTAACTTTCTGTATACTCAAAATGACATAAGATTCAACGAAAGGATAGATAATGCCCTGTCGCAAATTGTCAGTGTATTAACAGAAACTGTCATCATGGATTCCTCTAAGTATTTAACTTACGGTTGTTGCGAAGCTCTGACTAGATTAAGCGAGACCTACTTCACGACGGTATATCCTAGAGCATGGGACTGTCTAGTTCCAAAACCTCCAGCCAAGAAAACTTACCGAAGATCAAATAGTCGAGGAGACGTTAAGGATAACAGTTCATTAAATGATATAGCATTACCGATTTGTAATGGTCTAATGCCTTTTATTTTATCGTTATTATCTTCATCACAAATAAGTCTGGATCTATCAACTCACAGGCATTTAATCTTACTCGCTGGAAATCTCGCATCTGGAATGGCATTTTGTAATCTGAAGCCTAGTGAACCTATTAACAAGAATGATACGGATACCGTAAAATTGTGGGGATTGTTCAAGGATAAGCAAATGTACCAATACTTGGAGCTCTTACTCATCCACGTGGCAAGGGTGTTGAATGTTTTTGTTCACGTTATTGATGAGATACAGTTGATGCAGCCGAGTACGAGATCATCATTGCCTTCCTTGCCAACGGCACAGGCTTTATCCCCAAAAAGAAAAGTTGCAGCAGAGGCGAAACCGAAGGAAAAAGAGGAGCGAAAGACAACTGTAAAGCTCGGAAAGGAGCAGATGGGAGCATTTTCGAATGTTCCACATTATATGAAACTATATGATATATTGAAAGCAGCCAATTCAAACTATAAAGTTACACTTGACTCAGAAGCTAGCGAGATGTATATTTCTTTATTGAATGCAACGTTAGAAGTGCTCTCGCAGATACTTGAAATAGCGAGTATTCATGAAACTGGTAGGATAGCTGAAGAAATTTTGCATTATTTACAGACTACTGTTGTGTTATCGCCGACGTCAACGGTTCAATGTGTTCAGCAGTTATTAAAATGTTTATTCGGAGCAAATTTAAGCGCTCAATGGAGTGAATTTGATTTACAAAGAAACTTAGATCGTACCAGTGCTTCCAGAGATGATGCTAAAGGGTTTTACAATCAGTGCTTTCAAAGACCAGCTAGACAAATGGCTGAAGCGATAAAAGCTATAGGAAATAACTGCAGAGGTGGAAACGAACCCGACACAGGGTAAGTAATCTAGAGTATAAACGCGTCTATGGTATGAACGATATAATTGATATTCCTGTAATATTACAGATGGATCGGTTTACTACGAAGAAAAGGAGAAAGGAAAATGTCAATAGTTTCTAAAAGTTTAACGCGATCGATGGATCAAAAAGTTTCGGTGGCTTCCTTTATACGTCTCTTTGAACCGATGGTTATAAAATCCTTAAAACAGTACACTGTGACCAGTTCGGTTTCTCTTCAATGCCAAGTTCTAATGTTAGTGAGTCAATTGGTACAGTTACACGTGAACTACTGCCTTCTGGATTCCGATATGATTTTTAAAGACTTTATAATTAAGCAATTTGAATTCATCGAAGAGGGTCAGATACCTCATACGGAGGACCTCTTGCCAAAGATATTCAACTTCCTGGTACATCTCTCCTACAATAAGTATCATACAAAAATAATAATCGGAGTACCGGAAATCATTCAGTTGTGTGACAGATTAATGGCCAGTGGTCAACCACCTCTTACGCATTGTATACCGGCCCTTACGCCAGTTGTTGAAGATATATTCTTGGCAAGAAATGCAAGATCCAGTTCATCCGAGCAAAAGGAACTCGAAACAACCCGGGAAGTCCTGGTGTCAATGCTCCTCAAATTAGTTGAACATCATCAAGTGATTGAACTTCTAGCTGTTTGTCTCACGGAGTCACGATTCAGTGGTGATGGTAATGGCGAAGAAAAATGGCGCCGATGGTCTAGATTAACGACGGATACTGTGCTGCCTATGTTAGCCGATGGAAAAATTAGAATTGAAACCAAGGATGCTCATACTGCTTTAGTAAAACTCTTCGCAGCTGTTTCACCGACTGTCTTCAGACCAGTTGATCCACTTCTTAAAGTATTGTTTTCCGTACCACCCAATGCTGATGAGCCAATTATTAAGCTACAACGTTGGTTAGGCATGATCAACGTTGTATTACTAACCTTAATATCCTACGCAAAGGAGGAAGTCATGTTGGCTAGGCTTTCGGATTGCAGTACATACATGACGGACATGGCCCAATTATTAATATTGCCAGATTCTCTTTATCAATCCACGGACACCATGATGGATCCATTGAATGTACTGAATACACAAAGTTTTAATGTACCACCTGAACGGATTATAGCCAGATTTATATTCCGAGTGATTGAATTGATTGGTGCCAGAGCATACAAGCTTCTTGGACTGATTAATAATAAAGTCGAAAATTCTCTGGCAAATTCGACTGAGAGCTTGACATGTGACGATTATTTGATACACCAGTTCGCATTGTTTTTACAATTATGCATTCACATGTTCGAGTCTGGGAGTCATTGTAAGGTAGCAAACGCAACTATGCAAATGATACAGGGTCGTAACATCCCTGATGATGAGATATTACCATTGATGGACCTAAATACACTTATGTTAGAAATTGCTAACAAGTGTCCTCTTGTTACATGCCAGTGGGCGTATTTGATGACACTTCTGAGTTACAGCGAAATGATCTTCTGGTCTAAAGTCCTGGGTATACATTCGTCGAGTTACGTTGTTCGGTATAGTCCAAGTACAACGAAGTCAAGCCTGAGTGATTATAACAGTAGCATAAACGTTGATATCGTCAGGAAAGGTGGTACCATATTATTCTGTGATTACGTGTGCGAGAATCTCAGTGATGTAGAACCTCTTACGTGGTTGCTGGTCAATCACATCGAGGAGACCATCAATTTGGCTACTGAATCTCCCGTTAGAGAATTGGTAGCAGCTGCTGTACATAGAAATCCAGCAGCTAGTGGTCTCCTGGTGCAAGCTATAGCAGCGAGATGCTTAGATCTGTCGAAACCAAGTTTTGTTAAAAAATTGTTACTTTGTGTTGAAGGTGCACATAATTCTCAAAGTGGATCATTAATATTGGCACTAGTACCAAGATTGCTGGCGTCCAAGCATTTAGCATTGTCTAGAATGGCTGCTAAAATAGCAAGTCGTAGAGTTGAAACATTGTTGACATTTAGCATGGAAGAGGCTAATGAACAATTACCAAAGGAAGATCTTATAAAGACTATGGACATTTTGCAGTCCACTAAATTAGCTAAGAAACATAGCAGTCTTGTTATCCTATTGAATAAACTTGGTGCCAAGCATTATGATTTGTCACCTTTAGAATTGGAACATTGCCGACCATTTAATCCATCGACTATCAGAAGTATTCAATTAGATAAAAATTGGTTTTTCACGCAAACCAAATTACGCTGTTGTCATCCAAACATTAATTATGGTTCATATGAATCAGCTCAGTTATTAAGTAACCTAGATTTTGATGATATTATTGACATTATTGCGTGCAAGGAATTCAATGTCAAGATCTTGAAAGAATGTATTAAACTAGGTGTCAGGAAGACGCTCGAGACGTGTCAGCATTTGGAACTCGGTCAAGATGTGAAGGAGGAAAGTTTTGAATTCAAAGAAAATTCTCTGTACACTGCTGCCAAGCAATGCCTACTACAGCATGTGCAGTATATTGTGGAAATGATGCCAAAACCTCATCATGCTTACAATTCACTTAATCGTGATTTAAGTGGAAAGGAAGGGAAGCACACAAAAAATTCATATATATCTAGATTCAAGGAATTGGTAACAGATTCTGAGTACTGGGACTTTTTATTCATGATAGTACCATCAGTGATAACGTATGTGCGTACATTGTCTGAATTATCAAAATACAATCTATGCGAAATCGACGTGAAGTATGAAGAGCACCTGGCTAAGTTTGCCCTACTCTGTTTCGAAGTATCTCATTGGATGATTCACAATCATGAAAATGATATCAAAAAGATGAAGCCCCACGAGCTGCAACTGACGATGAATTGTGCTGAAGAAATCTTGAGGCAACCTTGTTTGACTAAAGTATTTGGTTCCAGTACGCATTACTCATGGGTTTGTTCAGCAGCAGCTACCCTAACAAGAATCGTCGAGCATTTATTAACAATGATCAACCCTCTACCGGTGATAAATACTTCTGGATTACAGGCTGCGTTAGAAAGCGACGAGACCAGACCATATGGGGAAGCGTGTAGGCAAATGGCTACATTAGTTGCCTGGCTAGAAGAGTGCCAAGTGGAAAATTCCCCGGAGAACATTCCACCATTTTTATTCAATTGTATCAAAAATTTAATCATAAGCGTTAGCAGGCAACCTCTGGTCAATTCTTTTGTACTGACACCTCCGTTAGCCTGGAAGCAAGGATGGCGACCTAATACTTCCAGTGCCACGAAGTGTCACGTACCGTTGTTATCCTCTGAATCGAATTTTTTACAAGAGATTGATATTCTGGAACAATTTATATATCGGGTGACTTTATTGGGTTGGACATCGCGATTGCAGTTCGAAGAGATGTGGATGGCGTTTCTGAGTGTACTGAATGTCGCACCGAACAAAAATATGCCACAAGAGGAAATTGCTGATTTGAGTCATGCTACTAGTCTCGCTGTACAGGCTATTACGAGACTCCTAATGCAGACTCTACTTCTGCCATATCCTGGAAATCCTTGCACCAGCACCCCTATTCATCATTCACGAGATCCACAGCTCTCATTGTATAAAATTAGCTCCCGGAAACTCTTTATCATACAGGATACGCTACTGTGGAAATACGAGTGTATGAATGACTCAAGGAACGTTCATGGATTGAAATTAGAGCATATTTTCTCGCGAGGGAATATCGAGCGTGTTGCCAATTCGCATACGTTTACCTATAGTCAGCTATCTGTTCCTTATTTGTGGGCTTCATGTTACCTACATGAAGATAAATTGAGTTCCAGCGTATTGACATTGAAAAACAGAAGAAACGACGCTCTGATGTCTATGTCTCTGGACTTGAATTCCTGTCTTCGATTTTTAATAGAATTATATTCTTCATGGATACTACCACAATCCAACACACCTTTGCGACTGCTGAACGAGGTCATCAAATCAATTTTATCTATTTCTGAGTTATTTGTTGAAAGAGGACAGTACCAATGGATGCTGGATACTTGTTTAGAGATTTCAAGGACACATCCAGTGGAGAATGAAATATTGCATCAGTATATTGTTATCGCAGCTTGCAAAGCTGCAGCTGTTTTAACACCACTGGTAAACAAAACATTCAAACGATACCTAATTTTTTAAATGATCTTACATGTCTTTTCATCTTTTTTTTTTTAGGATGTTGAAACCTTAGAGAAAGTAAAGCGATTGGTCGACATTAGTTTGAAGTCGGACTTCTTACCAGCTGGAGTATCTGCGTTACATGGAACTCTCTATTTATTACAAAGTGCAGTGCTGGCCGACTGCGAGGAAACAATGAATATGATACACCCATTAGCTATAGAATATATTCAGAAGCATATCGATACACAAGACTCAAATGGGTAAGTCAGATTCAGAAACTTACAGTGTAAGCAGAATAGAAAAAATAATAAATGCCATATTGGGTTTTTAGAGTATTAAGTCAAAGTGAAGAACACCAAGGAATTATGTGGGCTTTGGTATTCTTCTTGTTGGAACATGCTGATGATACTCCTCCAGATTCCGAAGCTCCTGCAGTGTTAGAACTTGTTCTTTCTTTAGTAGCAACAAAGAATATTTCGATTGCTCTTCATCAAACCCTTCTACACGTAATGCTTTACGATTTTTCTTTTATTCAAATTGAAAAATTACATAACGCTGTACCATTACTTCCTAGGGATTGGAAAGGCTTGTTGCCACAAAGAGCGTTGTGGGGAAGGTAACAGAGCAAATAGTAAAAATAGCAATTGATCGTTTGAGACAAGCAAATCCCATGCTGGCTCTGCCTGCTTTGCAACTATTGTTAACGTGTATGTATACTGAGGCAGCCGATCGATTAAATCAACCGGACGTGGAGGAGCCTCTACCTGATGCTGAACCAGAAGCTCTTATACGATCTATTGAGAGGACTTCGGGAATCTTTGATCGAATAAAGAAAGGATATCCAATGGAGGTTGAAATACTGTGTGCAGTATTGTCTGGGGTTCTGGGTGACTTCTTTCCACCATCTGAAATTTTGACTAGGGTTATTGGAGAATTTCTTTCACCACAACAACCTCATCCTAGGTTGTTATCTGCTGTTGTTTTTCAGGTTAGTAACGCTTTGATATGCAGTGCTTAGGATGATGAAAATAGATTTAAGTATAGATTGTGTTTTGTGTTACTCCATTAAATGAATGCATCCATGTTAATTTACAAAATTTTGTTTTACCAGGTTTGCCAGAGAGCATGCAATGGTACTCAATTGGGTTTACTTCAAGACTGGGTACTTTTTAGTTTACCCAATTTTATTCAAAGCTTACCAGTTGCTATGTCTACTTGGTGTTTATCGTGTTTCTTTATAAGCGCCTCGACCAATCAGTGGTTAAGAGCCTTGTATCCTTTTTGATTCTCAATATTACTTCAGATTTGGAAGATGTACAAAAGAAAATATTCATAATTGGTCAGAAATTATTGCTGTTGTTTCTTAATATATGATTAACAGATTTCCTCATGTTCAATCCAGAATTGGCAAATATGAGTATGAAGATAAGAAGATATTATGCATTGCTGCAGCGGACTTCTATCATGAGGTACTTTACCACTTTGTCTCTTTATTGAAAAGTTTGATTTATTAAATTATAATCTTCAATGTTTTTTAGCTTTCCAACGAGAGTCAAAGGAAAGCCTTTGTTGAAACTTTTGAGACAGCTGCCAAGAGACCTGATACACCATTTAGTCACATTCTAGCATCTTTCTAAGATAGTGCTATAATCTTAAATTCTACCTCGATTAGAAAGCGTCGACAAAAAGTACACGTAGAATTAAACAGTCCCCAGTTATTTCATTGTATATACAGTAAAGTATTCTATGCACGTCCGTTCTGACGTTATAAAGACATGTGTATATTTGTATGTATACAATGATATTTATTTACTGTGTACCACATCAAAGTGTAATACAATTGTTTTACAACAAACTTTATTTTCTAAGAACAAAATGCGCATCAGTTCATTTCATACATACCATTCTCATCAAATTTCTAATTTTGGATGAAGAAAGAATAATGAAATTCAAGTGAATCGATTGGTTAGTAAGAAATTATAACTGTTAGTATTCATTTCTATATTTTGCATTTATTAAAAATTCTATCATTTTGCACAATTAGAAAGTGCAAAAGTACCTTCATATTCCAGAAAAATTATTAAGCAAATTGTTATTGCTCTGTATTTTTTTATTATGCACATAGCACTTATTTAGCTTACCACTAATGTCATGTTACAATTATCTGCTATATAAGGGATATATTTTCATTGTGTAATGCTTTATCAGACATGTACGGATGGCAAAGACGAAAGTGTCTTATACAGTCACCATCCAAACAAATAAGTGGACGCAGGTAGTTAAGATCACGAATTTTTCTGCAAGAGTGGAGATGTTTATATTCAAAATTTCGAGCAAACTAACGAATCAATCAAAATGCAATTGACAGAAACAACCGAATTCCGGATATAGACAAGATAGTAATATTTACAGACATTGAGCACTTCTGTCTTCAATTCAGCGCATGCGCAACATTATTTTTTTGCATTGGCAAAGGCGCGCATGATTTATACGTTCTTCGTAAAGGCAAACATAATTCCCCTGATATTTGACTGTATATATAATCTTTAATTTCCTTATATTAAATTACGCTTCTAAATTAAAATAATAGATAATTATAAAGACAGGACCCCAAGTAATAAATCAAAGTGATTTTAATACCAGATGCAAGTATGCAAACAAGTGTTATTTGTTTATAATAAATGTTTTAATGTATATAGTATCAAATTAAAAATGATATGCCATTGTAATTGTTTAAATTAAAACTTGAGATTCTTCTGATTGAAAGATAAAGTACCCCTGGAAATCGCAACATTCAAATTATCATTATCGTACTGTATTACAGTACATAGTACTGTATCGTACTGTTATTACAGCTAGGAATGCAATTGCATCTACTGATATCTTTCTTGAGAGACACTGTGATATTTACCAAACGTTATCGTTTGCATTGAAGTTATTGGGCACTGCAGATAACATCTTTAGCAAAAGTGAACAAGCGCCAAAGTTTCTTATACTACTTATTTAAGATACGTGCAATTTAAATAAATATCAATGGATTAACGGAGTAAAATACCATTGAAGAAATATCAGATCTTTCGCTACGACAAACGCATAGGGCGCCACCGTATGCTTTATATTTGCGGTTCAGTTTCAAAGTAATCACAACAGTGATGGCCATCTACATAAAAGAAGAAGAAGAAGAAGAAGACAACAGTGATGTATTAGTGCGAAACCACTTTTGTTTTCCCCGATTTCTCGCCATATATGAACATACATACTACACTTGTTAAACATACCGCTCATGTATTATATATTGTTGCAGTCATCCAGCATATTTGAACTTTCATCTTCGTACTTTCTTATGACATACGTTTTCTATTTTGTTGGTTATGTTTCACTATATACCAAAAGAGTCGTAGAGTTGCATAGTAAAATATTTCGATAAAAGATATTATGCTGGCTCCAACAAACAATCCTGCTGCACCGCCCACGGCAGCTGCAAAATATTTCGTGTATAGTACAATTATGTGAGTATAGTAATACTTGTCTTTGTCTTTCTTACCTAGAAAGTCAGTTAATCCAAAATAAAGAATCCGGTAGTGTATATCGTATGGAAAATTTAAACTAATACCTATATCAGTTTTGCCCATAGCTATAGGGCCTCTACGAAATGATATGTTACTTGTATATTTAACATATATATTTATTACTAGCTCTGACTAATTCCAAAACTTACATTTCTAGCACCGATAAGCTTAGTAGGTTATAACTAGTCGTATCGCAGTCTCGCATGCACTTACTGTTTTGTAAATCTTTCAAATCATGATTTAAAATATTCGCTACATTTTCTCCTATACAGCGAAGTTGTTCAGCATTACAGATGGGAACATTGACTAAAACGTTAATAAAATGAAGATACACATCAATATTACCACATATGAACAGTTAGTCAGGAGTATTGAATCACTTGAAGTTGGTCCTATCATAGAAATCAAATAAACAAGCTAAATTCAGTTCAAAGAATATCCCTAGGATGTTTGCGTTACGTGTCACACTGCATTCTCTAAAGTAGATCATACGAAAGAAAAAAGTTGTAGACTTACGCATAGGTCTGGCAAAATGCGGAAGACAATTGCAAAACTGTCGAATCTTTTTCATTCTGTATTCTAGGAAGCACATTGCACGACTATAAATTGGCCACATAGTTAATCCGCCGTCTTCAGGAAAAGCACAGTGTCTTTGATATTGAGGAAAAAGCTTTAACGAATCGTGCGTCATGATCTCTTGAACTTCGAAAGACACGGTTACCTTTTGCGCCTTGCTAATGTTGAACGTTTCACCGTTATAATGCACCACGTTAACCGGATACAATATTATAACCTATTTGTATAAAAGACAATATTAATGGTTTGAAATAATCAGTTAAATTCTAGATCCTTTTTTATACTTTCTTTGGCGTCGAGTCCTTTAATTACATAGTGTATAGGAATTGTACGACTTTCGTAAATGACTGACGGCAACGTCTCTATATCGATTGGAAAAGTCGTCCAATTGTTAGCTCGCCAGTACCTATCGAAGAGTATCGCATTCGATTTGATATTCATTCTCGAATTTGAATTATACAATTGATAATAAATAATGGCCTTACTGCATAGTGGAGTACATTCCAATGGGATATGCGAAAGCTTTGCATATTCCCATTTCAGTAACAACGTTATCAATCGTTTCAGTGAATTTTCTTTGTCCAGAACTTGGATAAGGTTTGACATCTGTCCACAAGTCATGAAGTATTTCTAACCAGAGTGACGACGGTACTTCGTCGTAATTCATGACGTTGATCATTGTATCGTAAGTGACATTTGAAATGAACGTAAAGAATTCTCTTGCTTTTGGAGTGTCTGGTATATCGTATCTAGGAAGATAATAATTTGGTAAAAGAATTCAACGTGAATAATTATATAAGTATATATTAATATTGATATATTATTTGTTTGTGCTTACTTTTTGAAAACTGCTGGGAATTTCTTGTTATCGACTTGACTTATGGGACATACGATGACAGATGGATTAGGAATTTTGAAATTTCTGTAGTCATGATTCAGTGTAATGATAGTCGCTTCGTGTTGATATCTATTCCAAGAGGACCACGACAACAGTCCTAAGCAAATTAAAGCCCCAGCGACAAAAAGACCAGCTAGAAATCTTTTTAATATGGACTTAAGTAATTTGAGATATTCTAAAAATAATTTTTTTTACCTTTTAATCGAATTACTTCAATATACCTTTCTACAGGGTGTCTTCGACGGGCTGCTATGTGGTTCAAGCCGTGAATAGTCGAGTTATGCGCAAAATCGACCAAGTATTTTCCAAGAGGTGTCTTGGCACGAATTTTGTCAGTTCCCAATTGAATAGTGGGCGCTTTCAATTCACCTACGTCCTTTGCCTTAGAAAGACTCTTTGTAATGGCATCGGAGACAATTTCCTCGAGGCAGATTATCGGCAAAGGATTCTCTTGATTCGGCGACACAGTTCTTTTCATTCGCCGATGCATCCTTTAATGTTTATTCCGTTTTTTTTTGAAAGACTTTCGTCGTTTCCGCTTGAATAATTTTCAAAATTGTTTTCGAAATGAGAAATATTTAATACCTCGGTGATCTCACTTGACATCGAATGAGCGTGAAAATGATATTGTAGGTGCTTTTGTTAATAAAATATACATAAATCACGTGCAAGTTGATACTCAATAATTTAACGTTCGATAATGATGTACAAAAAGATTTAATAAATTATTTAGTAATGAGTATGTACAACATCAAAGAATGCAAAGCGATAAAAGGACACATTGTAAATTTACATTGATATTTTATTCACTCGTTATTATCTGGTAGAATGTCTATAGTCTTCGTTTCCACGTCGAAAGATGGCAGCAGCGT
The DNA here is from genome assembly GCA_030142615.1 of Syrista parreyssii. NCBI lineage: Eukaryota > Metazoa > Arthropoda > Insecta > Hymenoptera > Cephidae > Syrista > Syrista parreyssii. The sequence goes on from JARQTG010000309.1 coordinate 397,114, forward strand.
CGACGAAATTCTAGTATGGTAGAAAAATTCAATGTTGCACCATACTTTCTCGCGTATACAAAAACATACAAAAATTTATCGATCTGTCTCACTTGCTGACTGATCCAATTGATCAGTCACCTGTAAAGTAAAAAGCTGCAGCGAAACATTCTAAGAAAACTATTGAGATTCAAGATGAGTAGCAGTCTGTGGTATATAGAGTGCAAGATAACCGAAGAAAATAACGAGCACGTGCTTTTTTTAACCGTACACTAAGGAAAATGTTACTATAAAGGTATGTCTCACACCGAAGTTTTCAGTGTTTCCAATTCTAGGTCCCTGGAACTTTGATGGGCTTGATAATGACTAGATGGTTCGCCTAGCATCATAATAATAGCATTCCGATTTCTGTGAATTCCATATATATCGTTAAGTACAAAAATATTTCCTACATAATCTTTGAGACAAACGAAAGGATGAAGATTTATGATTTTTAAAATTTTCATATCACATATTATTTACTATATATTTGCTAATGATTGCATTAATGAAAGATTACATAACACATGTATCGAATTACAAACAATTGTTTGCAAACTGTCAAGAAAACACGTTAAATTCGCGAACCGACTATAACTATGCTGTACTAATGTACAGGGAGGAAACTCAATATAGATTTCGCATAACTCTCGAAGGAGTAGTAGAATGTAGAATGTACTGAAGGAGTAGTGGAACGTGGAATGTAGAAATCTACGAAATAGAAAAAGGCTCTAGACACAATATCGTGTTCTCATTATTTTAGGATTACGCAATATCCCTTTACTATATACTATATCAACGTAAAAATTCCCTACCTTAAACCAGCCTGAATTCGTGTTATAACGGATGCACGAGAATGTAAATAAATAACAAATATTTCATTCTGTATAAAAATGTTTTTAATTACCGATCGTACTTTGTTTACTATCATTGACAGATGACGTACACGGCCTGAACAGCATTCATACTTTCCAAACAATGCTCGTCCCTCCATTACGTGGTAATGCATTTTTTTACATTTAATTTATCCAACCCTCTTTCGATATATAACAGCAAAACGTGCCAAAAGCTTTCGTGCTCATGTTTACGAGTGCGCACCCGAAGCTTTTAACGAAAGCCCGATTCACGTTGGGTATTGTGTGCAAAGTACACTGGCCAAAAAATCAGATCAAGTAACCAAGATGCCTCGAAAAGAAGCAGACACGGTTAGAGACATGAAGAACGAAAGAAAGAAATGATTAGTTAATAATTTTTTTCTGTCACTGATTAATAATTATTTCATGAATTTAGGAGTCCAATGAGACGGACTACTATCATACCGAAGAATTATACCGCAGAGCACGTTACCCACCACAAAAATTAATGACGCGCCAGTCCTACGATACGACCAGACGAGAATCTTGTGCCAGATGTGAGCCGCCAATGATGCAATTTGACAGCAGGGAAGCAACACGACGCAAACGAAAAACCAAAAATCATCTTCAACACTGCCCATCCTGTCATTGTCCACCTTATAGTATGAAATACTCACCAGCTAGAACAAGGTAGGAACGTAACAGTAAGTTGGTGATGATCTTGGCAATTAATCATTTTCTTTCTTTTCCTGTCAGGAACACTGAAAATGTTTATGCGTTACTGGACCAGTACGAACAATTTCTTGCGAAGTCCATGCATCCAGGGAGAAAATTACAAAGTCCACGATCTCCAAGATCAGCTTCTCGGTGCAGACCCTCAGCTATAGTGCATTGTTCGAGGAAGGACAATTCTGTAGGTAATCAACAGTTGAAAACGGGTGAGGCCGATCCTGTGCTTCAGGCGTTAATGAGGGACATGGTCAAGACAGGATTAGCGGACGAGGACACTAAGGGTTACTCTAGATATCAGTGTACGCCGGTTAAGGGCATCCACAAGAAAGATAACTCGTGGCAACAGGAGCAGGTGTGTGAGACATTTTCTGAGCAATGACTTGACGAGGTAACACGTGATGAAAAATTATTCTAAATGATTATAGAAGAGACTATATGATCCACTTATAATTATTGTACCTGGGTAAATAGTCATTTGTGAAAACTGATGGGGAAAACGAATTAGTTGCTATTGTGTAATGTGTGTGGGGACAGTATGGGGAGCTTGAGTCTTGTTAGCTTTGCTTAGATTTTCAAGGATAAAATAAAGGAGTTTATAATGGAGGTTATGCTCGTTCAAATTAGCAATAGTGTAAATGTAACTTTGTACACAGGAGGATTCCGATGTAGAGAGCATTCGGCCGATTAAGCATGTACACGATTATTCGCATGCAAAAAAGCAATCGAGTATGGAGTCTGAAAAGCCGACCGGTACTTCTCAACCCATAGAGAAGTACGAGATTCAGAAGGACGAAGAGTGGATGCAACTTGAGCGAGATAGAGAAGAATTAAATAAATTAGATTCGGAAGTGCGTGAGTTTGAAAAGTGGAAAAATACCAGACAGGAGGATAAGGATGCCAATACGACAGAAAAGCGAAGAGTTAACTTCTTACCAAGTAAACTTCCGGTGCCACAATTTAGTAACGTTCGTCCCAGTGCATTTGATACTTCAAGAAGTAAAAGTCCAAAAGACCAGGTATATTAGTATCCTTCATTTTCAATTAACGATTGAGCTAATTAAGTGATTCCTTTGTAGGCAAAGGACTGTGTACGCAATGTAGAGGCTAGTACGAGTTATCACTCCATGTTAACAACAGACAAGAACTTGAAGGCAACTTCAGAGTTCATGGAACAACTGGACCTCACAAAGGATGAGAACCTGGAACAGGAGTTGAAGAGTATACCGTATTGTCAAACGTATCGCTGTTCGTCCATTTCGAATTCGCAATCGATAAAACCAGAAGTGGAGCGTGCTGATAACAATGTGACCAATGACAATCAAGCAGATTGTCATGAAGATGGAAATCTTACTGAAAAAAATGTCTACGCCGGTGGTGGTGATCTCGAATTTCATAGTAACAAGTGTTACATCGTCGACTTCATAGACAGAGCGCTCAGCCGAGAGCTGGCAACTCTTCCACGAGAGAAAAAGGTATGAGCGTACCAGGGTACATAAATCCGTCTAAGTACTACAGCGTCCTTGTTACACTTAGCTGGATGATCTCGTGGGACAGCGAGAAATAACACGAACCCTCCAGGGCGATTGCTGCCAGTCACTCCCACATAGTCTGAGCAATCATCAAGAGACTCCGGACTACGTGAGGCAGTTGAAGGTCCTTCGCTGGGCATACCTAAATCATATTCAGGAAGAGTTGAGAAAACTCCAAGACCTGGAACGGTTTCTTGACACATGCTCACCTCGACAATCTCTACCAATTTTGCACGCACAAACAACGACCAGTGAGACTAAGAGAGAACAATTGTCTACCCCATAATTAGACCTAACGACTGTATTTTTAAATTCTAAAGGTACTCGTTGTAAAATGTGTTTTTACTTGTACTTATTCATGCTATATAATGCACGTTGAGCGCAAGTACCAACAAATATCGCACGAGATCGAAGTTCGCTCTCCATTCTCCTCCTCAATATCCTTAACTGTTCTTCTTTTTCTTTTTCACTTTACATCCCTGCAATTCTTCTTTTAACCCTACCGAGCTTCATGACCTAGAAGTACCAAGGGATACTGTAACTCCTGAGGCGTATAGCGATCAATCAGGACTCTGGTATACCTTGAGAAGTGCATCGGGGAGTGTGTTTGCATCCCCTATAATTTTCACGGCAATGTCCCGCGGATCATTTTCGCCCGGGGAATTGCGCTGTAATCATCGTCGATTAATACACAGAACTGACCGTTATACCTATAGTCTCTACCTGATTTGAAACCAGTGAACAATATTAAATTTTAATTCGACTTCAGTTAGTAAAATCAACAATTTTCACCAATCGTTAAACCAGCATTAATCCCTTGCCTGCGATTGGTAGAATAATCTAATACAGAAGTATTGGTAAAAAGAGAAAAAAAAAATTTTTTAGTCCACGGCAAATGTCAGCTTGCAGCATGTAACTGGCGCTGCTAATGGGTCGTAAAATATCCCAAGTGAAGTTGCCAGCTTTCAGGATAACTCTCGAAATATCGAAGTACATACTATGTACATACGTTATATAAGGGCACTCTGTGCATTACGTAATATATTATTTTATAGTTCAAATATTTTTTACAAAAAGCTCAATTTACTCCTGCGTTATATTATCGTTTGCCCAGTTACACTCGGATACTGGTTTGTCGATTTTCAATTAATCATTGAACACCATATATATATATTTATGGATTAATGAAATTGTGTACCTTCGCAAATTCGCTACAATAATCAGCTTACCCTTATGTAAAGATATACCAATTGAAAATCACTGACCGTTATAAACAAATTACTAAAGTTTAACGTATCCCACAAGCTTAGTTCTAAATTCGTAAACGAAATCGATTTGTCTCCAACTGAGAAAACTCAAATATAAATCTTAAAACTTGACAAGTGACATACAATCATCTAATTCCCTGGCGATGTTCCGAGATATTCTAATACGTTATATTTCGTATACAGTCATGTCCAGTAAATTCTTCGGACACGTATCTAACATAGTACGCGGGGCACAGACAAACGCGCGCGCGCGCGCACACGCAACTACATACATACATATACGACTGTCGAATATGGGACAATGAATAACGTCGCCTATAAAGAACTGAAAGAGAGTATTTCGTAAAGATTCCGGAAATAAGATACTGTAAGGTGAATTAAGTTATAATGACGTGACGTAGTAGCTCAAGTTTTGAAATATAAAAAGTTGACGAAGAAGGGAAAATAAAGAGAAACACAAAGAAGATTAAAAGTAAAAAATGAAAAATTCATTCTCCACCGAAATCTTACTGAAAAGATTGTAAGCACGTACTGGTATATACGAACGTTGTGAAGGAGTATATTATTGTTATTATTATTACGAAACAGATTTAGAATCAAGCTGCTATCGTTTATAGGATTTATATAATTCTTTGCTTTCCTCTCTGTATTTTCTCCTACTATTTATTCTGCCATTTGGACTGAGAACAAACACGCGTGTAGATCCAGACGGTTAGTCGTCGCCTATAACGTTAACACTGATATAAAATTACGTACGAATTGCGTACGCGTACGACTTTTGTTCGTGCAAATAATTGAAAAACAGAGCCGCTGGGGTTCAACCTGTTCTAGATGCAAGGGATAAAATGTTAAGCCTATCTGTGTACAAACTAATTTTTATGTAGGTAGACGAAATTTAAGGTAGACTCGAGCTTTACATTGTTTGGATTTGCTGTAGCGGAAGATGAATGAAAATCTAGTGGAATTCCAACCGTAACGACAATCTTATATACACGTATATGAATCACGAAGAAAAGTTGAAAATTATATCAGCAGCTTTTACACTCGTTAACTCAATTTGAATTACAGAAGTTGCGTTCGCTTTTGCAGAAACGGACGCAACCAGTCTCATATATTTATTACGTAACGCACACGTGCACTCTCCACGTACTCTGATACAATTGTACTCTCACATGAGAGCTCATATGGATCATCTTGTAGGTACCCATGTATAGTTAGAAACACTCTGCAGCATCCCTCTTGGCATAATGAATTGGTACGCGTACTCATTGTCTACGAGCCTATTTCAGTGTACTGACTATACATACCGTGGTTCCCATTCAAGTATAGGATCCACCCTGTGAGCAGTTTTTTCAGCCCCTCACGTACATTGATACAAATTTGTACTACCGGTTTTCTCTGTATCTCTATGAAATCGACTGGTCTATTTTTGTGGTGAACACATTTTTTTTTGTAAATCTCATCATCACCATTCGATTGGGTGGATCTGAAGGTTTCAAAAATATTGGTAGAGAATGAAAATTCATGATTTTTAATCGGAGAGCTGTGAAAAATGTCTCGTGAGAATTTGCGACGGTATGTGAATTCTAAGGGTCCGAAAATATATATGTAAACGAGGGGTTAAATTTCTTTGAAAGTGTGGATTATTTTTGAGAATGTGGCTATGGTGCAAGTACAGCTTTATTCAGGGTGGAGCTTTCGTTGTGATTAGTCATTGTGGTCATATTCATTTTGGTGAGAATCAATGATGCAGCTGCTTGTTTAAACCGATGAGAGAAGAGGCTGTGGACGAGAGAGAAGAGAGAGAGAGTGATAATGATTGAGATTGCGCGTTTACGGGAGAGAGAGAGAGAGAGAGGAGACAACGCCATGTCTTCCATGTGGTTTGATAACGACTAGTGGAATTTGTGCATTTTACATGTCAATTGGTTTTCTACAATGATAAACCAGCTGTCGATCTTGTGACTGCTGACATCGCTACTGCCATTATGATATACGCTTTGTGCTACATATAGAGATAAGGGCGCCGAGTAGAAACCCAAGGGGTTGTTTCTGGGATTTTCAGTTGGCGCGCGACCACCGCGCAGTGAGCACGCTTTTACTACTACAGTGATACATAACGCATTGACAATTTTTGTCGTATAATTTGTAAAGGAAAAGTCCAGTGGCAATTTTTATTATTTTTTATTAATATTGACTTCCTCATTTTCACGAGCAAATCCTTGCGAGATCGACTTGGCATAGTGAAACGTAATAGTAACCGGGTGAAATGTACATGAATAATTTATTACGAGAATCATTAATAAATGTAATTATTGTGGATAAAATTATTTGTAAAAATTGAGAATTACCTTTGACGCGTGTTATATATTGTGTCGCATTTTACTTATATTGCTAACGATAAATCATCGACTGAATTTGACATAGAAGTTACAATGGCATAGAGGAAAAAGCTATTTGTCGTCTGTATTTGTTCAATAGATTCACAAATCTATCGCGCGACGAGTAACCGACTAATACCGGTAACCTTCATAGCAGTGTGTACATTTGTGGCATTAGGCTATATAACTAACGTAGATCGAGTATTCATGACGAATGATCCGCATAATGCAAAACTGAGTTTCGAACTGAATTATTATCGGATCGAGTGAGGAAGTTTTATATGCTGTGGTGGTCGCGTGACCAGGCTATTCGTTTGAAATATTTATGCAGTCCTACCGTAGATAAACCCAAGTCGTCGTGAGACTACAAAATGGACAGCGGTGAGATATCATGTGATAAATGAAAATCAAAAATATTTTGGTGACGATGATCGACTGAAATACTCTAAAAAATCTGAAAAAAAAGACATCAAGAATCATCCGGAAGTGCTGGAGCTTTATGACTAACGTATGTACTTGAGAGTATAACATCTATAATAATTTTAAGATCGTGGGTCATTAAATTCCTCGTAGAGAAACCATAAGGGTGAATAGTCTAGAATACGTAGGATTAGGATGTGGCTTAAAGGGGTTGGTCCGGAACGATTAGTGACGTGCAATTCAATTACGTGAATGTTTCCTCGAAAGGGACCCTTTTTTTGTATTATTCTATGCTAGCCATAGGAAAGCCATTGGTCTGCGTCGAAATTTCTAGACATTCCAATTAATTTCAAACAAGTTGGAAATATAGTACCGACATCTACCGGGACTAGGTATGTATAAGTAAATTCCATTTCAATTAACGATTCGTTCATTAACTTCGAGAAATTGGTAGGAATTTAGGGTGCGAGACACATCGTCCCATAATACACCTATACTCAATCGTATTGCAGCAGTTAGCTGGGCACTGGGGCATGGCTTTGTTCCGTCGTCCATTCTTTCTATTCTTCAATTGATTGATTCACTTGTTCTTATTTGGATCTTCTTTCTATAATGTTCCCTAAGCAATTTGCTACCTTGCCTGAGATTGGATAAAGTGCAATTTCATTTAATTAAGTTCCACCTTGGTATGGGATTGTGGGTATGGTTCGATATGAACCGGACGGAACGATGGAAACGGAATCTTGAACCGCGGAACAGAAAAGGAGAGAAATGAGAAAAAATTGTTATGAATTTATCAGACTTTCAATTCCGTATGCTTGGACGTTATTAGAATATTGAGACTATATTCATATATGCATTGTTAAAGTTAAAATCGCATTACATGTTTATAACGGAATAAGTAAGACACGTGTATATAGTAAACGACGTAAGTTCAGCCATTCAAGTTGATAAGGAGGTAGGGGAATTTAGTTGGTAAATTGTATTTGTTGAGAACATCTGTTTTTCCAGCCATTAGCAAGAAGCGTGGAAAGGGCGAATAGAAAGTACGTAAGCAAGTCCGGAAAGAAAAAAATAGAGAAGAAAAATATTGTACAAAGTTATTATACCGACCGAGTCTTGGCTTCTAGAACATTTTCACGAAAATCTGTGGGTATTATCCTTGCTCTGTTTCAACACGGTAATATCTCACTTTTGAACATTTCAAGTTGTATTATAACGTACGATCTTCCCTGGAGAGCAAAACAAGTAGAAAAAGAGAACAAAGTAACAGCAAAGTACTCTTGACAGCAGTAAAAAAGAAATAAGAAATAATATGTCTTTTTCACGCGATCATTCACGTGTTAGCTGACGTGGCTCCATTACAAAGCATGAAAAACATTAAATTTTCATTACCGAATCTTCAAGCTATCATTTATCAGATTCCTTGCACCTCCCCGATAAGTAGCCATTAGGTGAACCTTCGTTAAGTATCTACCACGTACTTCCAGAAAATCTAATTTTCTTCCTAATATAACTTGGTCGAGTTTCAATAATCGCTTAATTAACTACAAGCTTAACTTAAGTTACACCTCGTTGATACTCGTCAACTAAAAGTGAATAGGAGTCCAAAAACTCTTCCTGGTGACTGTACCAAGAGCTTGGATTGTTCTATCTTACACGTAAATTTGACTTTTCCTCGTTAAAAAACATCCTTTGAAATATTGTCTAGATCCTAAATACATGATTATTCTCGGACGTTACTAATTACGGCGGTAGGTAATTTATCTCATAGTACGTAATGAGTTTCTTAGCACTTTTAAACATGGCGAGTCTGACCTTCCAGAAAGTAATCAGACCGTAGACAAAGCTTAGATTTTTTCGGTCCTGCACCCTAGGGTCCCCTGTCATATCGTATCTCGAATACATGCGTACATTCGTATGAGTATGTATTCCGATTATGCTGGTTTGTATATATACAAAAAAATGTGATACAATATATCCGTGATACGTCATGGAAATAAATAAGCCACTCCAAATACTTTCATTCATTTTACTCGTAATATTAACTCTCGTGCTCGCCTTGCTTCTCTTTTCTTCGCAGAATTTATCTCTGCTATTCGTATGTCTATTTTTTTATATATACATATATACTACGTGCGGTGTAAGTTCAGAGTGCCAGTATTACATGGAAATACAACGCCGTACAATACTTCCTTGACATTTAATGTCTATGGCCTTTTATTATTACGTGGATGCAATGCTATGTATGCTTGCTAAAAGTTATACTGCAAGGTCTATGCCGTCTTTTTCATGTTTTTAATATTACGTAAACTTACGTACAGCTGGCTCATAATAAAAATGTGGTATCAGACCATTTTTCTCCATACAAAAAAAGGCACAGTCATAAGTCTCGCTTTAAACGACTATGAGTCCTATAGCTTTGTTGCTGACCAAGTGAGACTATAATAGACTTTTAACCGGAAGCGGAAGACACGAAATAGATTTTTTACCAATCTACAGAGTCACTATGTATTTGAGATCCTATTGTAAAGTATATCGAAGATGATATCGTTGGAAATGGACATGGACAAATTCCTAGGGGATATCAGGCATGTACATTCTAGATTGTTGAATGGATTGTATAAGTTGGTAAACTGGTAAGATCGATTTCTGCAATATGGACAGAGTCGTGGCATCCAATTCCCAGGAAATACTCGAAGCCCCGGGCGAATCTTGAATAATAAATTCAATGTATGGAAATGACTTGAAAGCAGAGTACAGGATTCCTGGCTAAGTGGGAATTAAGAGAAAGGATTGAACATTAAGTTTTCATGGGTCCTTATATAATATTTTCGCACTTAATATGATTTCCCGAAGTAAAAATATTCTTAGTGTCAATTAATGGTTAAGATGCTACCTTGGTGCAGTTTTAAAATAGATAAATAAAAAATTTATAGTTTTTATCACCTTACATTTATCAATAATCCAGACCACAAAAGTCACACTGTATATGCTACAGGTCGTTTCAATAAATCGATGAAAAACGTACAAAGAATTTTTCTTGTCCTTCTTGCCTAACTCATGCAGTTACTCCTATTAGGATACCGTGGTACCAGCAGTTTTGATACGAAACGTGCACGTGAAACTAACGGAAATGTTAAATGTACGTCATAGACTATATAATGGGAATTGAAAGTATGCGTCATCGTGAAAGTACGTGGTTTTAACGATTTTTTTTAAACGGTCATTTTCAACTTAACAAAACGAAGCGACTGCGTTTACGAGATGCTCGAGTTATTTTCACTCATGGATGCTTAGTAGATCTTACGTAGTTATTTACCTTTTTAAGGGATATTCTCGCTTTTATAACGACGGTGTCGCAGCGCTGCGATCTACAAGCTGTGTGTAGATGCCTGATTATTATTATTGTCCACGGATCCACAGAAATTACTATCTTCACTCTCTAACGAGACTAGACTCTGCAGACAATGCTCTTCCGGTGTAGCAGATAAATTTTCGCGATTCTATTCTAACTATTTTTAATACGAATTTCTTTACTCTTGTACGTTTGGATTTTTTAAATTTCGTTTGTTATCCCTGAATGGATTAGTAGAGCTGGTTAATTTGAATCGGTGACAAGTTTTAAGTATTTCAATATACCTCGTGGTGGATATTCGGTTTGTTTGGAAAACGTTTAAATGTTGAATGTTATATTTCTATGCTATATGAGAAATGTAACATCAGTGGCAATGAGCCGAGAAATCGTTGATGGTGAAAATTATATTATTGTTATATTTAGCACGTTTGTTAAGCACGTAGTTCGTAATTTCATTAATAAATAGCCGCCACTTGAAATTTTCGTTGAACGGATATTATTTCTGTCAGCAGAAAATAATTGGACAAAATTCGAGAACGAGAGACACGTGAGAGAAATTTATAAAATAATTTTGCTAGTATTGAATTTTTTATATAATTTTTCATACATAATACATTTTCTTGATAACGTTTATCAAATTTACGTTTATATAATCGCTCGAAACCAAATGAAAAAGGAAGATTCGCTTGCTCGTTAAAACGAACGATTATCGCAGTTGGACGATTGGATCACGGAATTCTGAGGCACATTTTTCATTGTCTTCTCTAAAATTGCTCGTATTATTGGGTCGAGGTGATCAGCATTCTTCAGAATAAAAAGGCCTTCCGCTTTCTTCTTAACAAACGACGTACTAATCGTATAGCACCTGCTGAAACAATGAGACAATGCATCAAAGTGTAAGCCCCGACGGAGCACTGTAATCAGAGGTTCCTTTGTCACGGAGTTAGTGTGATTGCGCAAATTTTTAGAAACCAAGTTTTGTGAGGTTGGCAGCAAGAAGGCTATAGTTTTCATTTAATATCTGACAACTGACAGATACCCGTGATGCATACAATAGATATGAATATGATATACAAAGCACATTATAGAAAATACTACAAATGAAAGTGTTAAGGGACGGAGGTAGTGAATTAAAAAATGTATGAATGAGAATTAAAAAGCAAAATAAAAATATCTAAAACGTACAGTAAAATTTCACATAACTTATCGTTATCATCGGTCTCAACGTTCACGTATTGTTTTTTGATTTTTTCTTCTTGACAAATAAACTCTATCGGTAACGTAGTTGTGCACATTAGATACACACGTGTCGCGTGATCATTTTTTTTTTTTTTTTTCAAATTATCGATTGGCGACCGAACTGAACATTGCTCCACATGTTATAGCGAGAGCTGTCAGTGGGGAAATTGCAAGGGTTTTTACAGTGGGCTTTGCGGATCTACAAAAAGGAATGGGATTTGTATTCTAAATGGGTGGCTGTGTAAAAAAAGTTGGCAATATCCGCATGCAAGTCTGTAAATGGTATGGAACTTACACGGGGATATCTAACGGGGAAAAATAAATAAACTTGACTAACTCGGTGTATCGAGTTATAGTTTTTCAAATGATACACGTGGTTCATAGTGAAATTAAAACTATGTCCTTATGGGATAACGCGCTTTTTATTATAACATAATCTTTCATGAAAGGTTAAGGCGAGTCGATGATTCAGGTAGAATTAAGGGCTCCTTCGTTATCAAAAATAGTAATGAATAATTTTTTCCCTTCGTTTCCACAAAATGGTATTTATAATAGAAAAGTACCGTTAGGTTTCTGGATTTAATTTATTTATGACATAATTTCTTGCACCACTTGTATCAAGTGTCATCTATAAGGATTGATGTTGTACCAAACGAAAGAATTGTGTTGTTTTTCTCTTTGTAAACTTAAATACACTTGTATACACGTATACAGAAGTACTACGAGTTTACCAGTTTCTTCTTTCCGCTTTCTCATAAATAAGACTCATTCCTTTATGAGATTCCTATAGTATTCTGCGCGTAAGCGAAGTGTCGGGACCTTTAAATTTGATGGTCGAAAAGCGCCGAAAACTAGGGACATGATAATAACATTCTTCACGAAATTACAAGGGTTGCTTCAGCCTATCATCTTGCTCCATTAATTTCTCATCCTAGGCGGTTTCTGCCCAGAGTCCTCAGCAATGTTATATAAATATTCTAAGGCAAGCTGAAACTGTTATGCGACAGGTTTTAGAAAACAGCAATTATAATACATTTGATCCAAATTCCTTATTATGCAGACACACCCAGACGAAATACCTAAATTCAAAACTTATTTTTAATACTTTACCTACCGACCGTGGCCAAGTCAGCTACATACTGCCTACTGGCTTAGTGGACTGAAAGCACGACGATAATACCGGCTCTTTTGGGTTGTCGTGCGAGAATCTATATGCTCATTTCTAAATCTCTACGAATTTAAAAAATTAAAAATTTATTTATAAGATTAAAATTTAGAATTTTAATCTTATAAATAAATTAAAATCCGATTATGCTAGTCGGTAAAGTGTTAAGATGTCAAAAAGTAAATTCTGTCTTTCATTATGCGTTGTCTGCATACGTTGCTGGTACGCGTAGTCAGTATTAAAAAATCTCTAGGATCATTTTTCACAAACATAATTTCGTTCTGTTGCGACATACTTGGTAACACTCGGTGCGCATTCTACGGAACACGTGGTGAACTCCTTGAGCGTCTCTATTGGAAAATATCCTATGAAGGTGGCTCCATGTGCAAAGGTCGACTAGATTAGGAAACTTCGTAGTCGATAATAACGTTGTTCTCCAAATTGTAGAGGTTACTTGGCCTCGTTTATCTCACTGCCTTCATTCAGCGACCTCCCAGGTATCAGCCACAGCTTTAACATATATATCTATACATGGCGGATAGATTTAATAGGCGTTCCTGTATTGCTTGACGTACATAGTATTCAGCCCCAGCACCGATACAGAACCATAACTAACACCTTTATCAGGATTCCCAATGTTATTACCATCTCTTGGTAAAAGACCTCGTGTCATTGTCCCGTGTGCTTCGACGCGTGAAAGTAATCATTTCTCATTTCCACATCACGCTCTCACAACCATTAATCCTACTGAACTGAAGTGTACAAAACAATATTCGCCCGGGCATTAACATTTCAGAAGTCTTTCCTCTATCTGAACATCCCGGGACACTACTCTGATTAAAAGAACTATGTATGAACTATGGTTAATGGGATGCTATCAGAAATTATACTTTCAACTCATTTGGATGACCTAACCTTACATAACACCTTGGAATACCTTTGGATTCTATGTATATACAATACGACACCGAGCACTGACATCTCTAGCACTGACCGACTTGCCGCACTGACCGTTTGAAAACCTTTGAAGTTGACTGTTTTTGCCAACAGTGGCACTGCTGTCGCTAAACTATATTTCAGGTAGCGCGCTGCTACGTCTAGAGTGACTAGTCTCCCTGACTACGCTCCTGGCTAAGGTTAGGTGAATCGGTCGTAGCCTAAAAATGTGTGCACTAGAGTCTGTTAATGTTAAGATCCGACTGTATGTACACGTATATATTGTTAAGTATATAGGATATAGTAATATGTCAACTATCGCAATAACTACAGGAGCTTTAATTAAAATACTGTATGTGCTCTATTTTTATGAAGTAAAAAAATCGACTAACAATCGTTACATCGACCACTTACAAAAAAGTCCCATAGTACTTTTGTAAACAGAGGGTTGGAAACCCATGGGGTCGCGAATGGATTCTGTAGTAATTTATGGTTCCCACCGACAACTTTATTTTTAATGTTTGTACGTAAACTGGGTTTGTGCGCACGATTTATGGGCTTGTGTTCCTTGTTGAATTCTGTCTCGACCCTTGACAAATTCGCCTCTGGTGCCTTTCTCACACAGACCTTTTTTTTAATTCAAAGTGAACAGTATTTTGCCAACCGTTATAATTTGCGAAGTAACACCTACGTAATTAAGGGGCTGATCGCGACTCGTTCGTAGTACTTTTTTTGAGTGCTGAAGGTAAGTTGAAGAATAAAATAGAAATTCATAAAAATCTTTGCTAAGAGGTTGTTGTCCTATTTACTCAATACAAATGCGCAATGTGTTTGATTAAACTTGCGAAATTCTATTCTTATAAATAATGGTAAATCCTTCTACATTCGCTGCATATAGGAAAACTGATATTCACATAAGTTCAACGTCTTCTTATTTGACTTACACGTATGTAATATCCAGGATTAGTTCCTATATTGATATGAGTCTTGCAGTTTGCAGCATCATTTTAGCTTTGAGTATTGGACCAATATGGCTATTCAAAAGCTTGTATCATTTTACACTACTTCAAGTAGCGATTATGCAGCAAAGTTCAGACAATGCAAGACTCATTCTAGAAACAGTCAGAAGCAATTAGCTTTCTGCTCGAAACCATTGCACCGAGCTACACGTAGCCAGTCAAAATACTAATAAAATAAAAGTATCATAGGATTTAGAGACTTGCATTTATAACAGTGTTCAGTTTGTTTAGCAACGTTGAAATATTTCAAGCTGACATAGAATAGACATTGTAAGTAAATAGCAATGATATATGCTCGTTTCATAACGTTAAACAATATTCTCTTTAACGTGGCTGTGGGATTAAATGCCTGTATAAACATACGGAGATATTATTAGGGCATTAAGTAGCATTAGATACTGTTCACAGTGAATTACGGCAGTATGATATAATTGTCGATTATTCTCATAGAACAAGTCATATATATACGCACTTATAAACTTTGAGTTATATATTGTATATATATGTATAGCGATTTATGCGTAAAATATACAGCTTTATCCACAGGTTCAGCTCCATTTGTAAAAGTTAAATGTAAAAGCTAACTTCGGTCGGTACGTTACTTCTGAACTCTACGCAGATATATAATAATTGTATTCAAAAATGTATAGTCAAAGCAGAGACGCTTTGACTGAAAACTAATAAGTATCTTGTTTATTTTCGGTGTACACAGGATTATATATCTTTGTCGCGTAGAAAGTAAATAAATGACGAGCACGAACGGCATAAATGGGTATTAAAGCGGGAATGGTGGCTTCAATTTCACATATTAAAATCCCTAGACCTGCGTCCCACTTTAATACTTTCCGTCGGACGGCGAATGAATACGCACGGGTCAGGCATATCTACTACCTTTTAACTGTATCTTCACGTGGTAACGTATCGTATTTTAGGTATTGCAAAATGACCGAAAAGAGAATCTCGAGTCACGCAAGAGAACATCGTTTTCATTCCTTGTCAGCCTGTACAGCATAGCTGTGCTTTAACGGGGTACTTTGAGTTGCTGGGTTATAAAAATGCATTTTTGTTGTATTTTCTGATACTTTATGGCTTTGAGAATATTCTTTGTAAATTTGAAGTACAATTTTGAAAATTGGACGAAATGTAGATGTGCGAAGATCATTTTATTTAGGCAGGTATACAGACTCTTCAGATTTGTGTATAAAGTCGATTCCTTGTGTTTCTTTGCGTCGGTTCAGACCATAGAATATTCCACTGGTAAAGTTTGTTACGTAATGTTAGGATTATGAAACTTGTCTGGCAATTCGCTCTTTAACATCCTTTTTTATTCAGAAAAGTATTGAATTTAGTCTTCAAGCGAAATTGTTTTTTGATCAGACAGACATTAGTTGGATAGGGGCAGCCGAGCTTCGTGGGTCTGATGCTTCAGAGGAGGGAAGAGAAGCGAGAATTCTATGGTATAGCAATTCTATGAAGAGGCAGAAAGATTACTGTATGACCCTGAACTAGGTAAATAGCTGTAAGTAGTCTATCTATCATTGTAAGTGGTAAATCTATCATTGGACATAAAAAAGATTTAAAACTTTGAAGTCACTTTTTCCCAAATCGGCATTTTTCAGGTACCAGAGATATATTGAGAATATATCTTTATAAACTACGCAAGACATTTACTTCCCATTTTTGATGCTTATTAAAAGGACGCCATTTTGAAAATTGTAAAGTTTACGACTTAGTTCTAGTCTATACTACAAACAGACATATTAAATAATATCAATAAATATATTAGCAAAATTGCAAATTTATATAATGAATAATTATGATAAACATTTTTTTTTAAATTTTTTACCTCCAACATATAATTTCCCTTTAATATCACAAATTTCATACGCAATCGCCTCACATTCGATATGTCACTTTGCGCATATATTATTTCATTAAGCCATGTTAATTATTTGTGTATATTAATTTTCTATGTTTCACTCAAGATTTGAATTCCATACGAAATTTTTGGCGCGTTATTTGAATCTGATTCCTGTACACCTGCATTATCAGCATGTATCACGTGTGCTTATAGATGGGTGCTTATATTATGGCAGCTCCTGACATATATTGCATTAACTATCACCTAGTCTACGCAGCATTATACTATCAGGGATATACAGGGTCAAGTGGTGGTTACCGATATATTAACGTAGTCAGAATTAGGTACATGTTACACGTTAAGTTGCTGCGTTAGCAATGGGCTTCTACAATGTTGGGATTACGACGATTACAACAAATGGACGATAGTACCAATATAGCTAGTACCATAAACGCCGAGAGAGGACACAGGTGTGCCAATTTAAGGATCCCATTAACGGGCTTGTCGAGAAATCGTCAACGGTTTTGGTATTTTTTTTTGCTACTTTTACCCAGTAGCTAACCTCAAAACTCTGCTGTTGTCGGAGTGAAGTGAACGTCCGCGCGGGATGATAGGATGTAAAATAATTCCAGAACTTTTCTTATCTTCTTTATTCTTAAAGGGGCGCGTCTCGATCTTACTACTCGGATTAGGCTCCGCAGCGCCTCCCGTGTTAAATAAATCAACTAGAACGTTAATTGCGAGATATCGCGAACTGCAACTAAGTCAGTGCTTAATAATTTGCCTGGAAGGAAGATAAACTCAACTGAACAAGAAAAAGGACACGAAGTTCAATTGTTCAAATGTTCGCATGTAAAAATTCGTAATACTAGGTTTGCGTAGATTTTGATCACCGATCGATGGAATCGTCGATAATAGCGATAACGTCCTACGTGATATATAGGAATGCCTGATTATTATTTTCAACTTAAATCCCGCACCAATCTTATGGAAAATGGTTTTCAGCTGAGTTGCTTCAAATTGAGATATTTTACAGATTTTCTATTACTGATCAAAAGTCTTCATGGACCACGTTCCTCCAAATGATATACTTTAAACTTCAAAGCCTATGGTCGGAGGTTATGTCAACTGTATATGAAAATGTAAATTAAAAACTGTAAATTTGAAATATTGCATCCATAAAGATTTTTTATCTGTAACAAAAACTATAAGTATCTCATTTTAAAGCACATATACCAAAAGCTACTTTCTATAGCATTAATTTTTTCATATGGCGAAGGCAGCGCCATCTCCTTCATACTTTTTTATTCTATATCGTTTCGAGCCAATACCATTATCCGGCATCTTCGATCAGGCTATAAGATTATCCTGCTTTTTCCATCCTAAATATATTCCTTTGCGCTTCTGCAAAACTCATTCTCAGATTGAAAGGCTTCGGTATAGGAAATATTGACTGTGTAAGGCGACAATTCGTGCACAGTGTACAAAGCTGTGAAAAGAAGAAATGGGAAAACCAGAAAAGGACACACCTTATATATTGTCTGTAATGGCCACCTTGAATGGACCACTTGCTTTACTTTCTCTATGCAGCTCATTGTGTACAAGCCCAGAAGATTAATTCAACCCGAATTTGCCATCCTAATGAAGCGTTCCTGAGGTCTCACCGGATGTCACTTAGCAACTAATTAGATTTCACAGAGAAAAGCTCGGCTGTACTTGGACTACTCGAAAAGTCTACGTCAGAGGCGAACGTGTCACCAGAGCCAGCATTGTTCGCCCTGTTCTTTTGCCTTGAATTTTGAATTTATTAAAAATCATGATAGATCGACCTTAGTGATTTTTTATATATATACATGATAATACGATGATCATATATCAATCGAAGGATGATAACAATGACTCAAAGAGGGGATGATTAAATTACGTTAAGATCAAGGAGTTATCGCGTAATTAATAGTGAATAAGAGTGACGGATTTCTCACTTAAAAAAGATTCGACCTCGAGTCATTATTACCTATCACGGTTGTGAGATTGGTTGTGAAAAGGGTTAACGTGTGGAACTAATGCGCACTATAGAGATATACCTATATCTGGATGGATAATCTAGATGTGAAATCTTCTCGGGGTGAAAAATATATCTCCTGAAAAAATTACCATACCTCGTTATATATTCCCGGTGGTGAGTGCAATTACCCCCGTCCTCTGTTATATGCGCCAGGGTGGATACATAGGCAGCGACCAGCATCGCCTGAACGGACAGTTCAGGCGTGTCGGAAAACCCTGGGGGGATTTTTAATACTAATGGGATCGACACACGATAAATTTTTCAACATAGACTACTGACGTAGTGATACTCACGTTTAAAACATCGTAATTATATTTTTATCTTTGGTCATAATTTTCTTTCCTATTGCTTTGTCGATATCCACTTTAATCCAAAATTTATCATTTTTCACTTACGAATTCAACGTCTGATTTATTTTGCGTGTTTAACGGTCTTAAGGGATTTACTGTGATACGTCGATATTATAAGGACTGGAATTTCCTAGATCAATTACGTGTAGTTGATTGCTAGACTACTGCGGTTGTAGGTAAGACAGTACATAAATCTTAGTCAATTTTAAGGTACCTAAAGACAACTTCGGTGAGATTGGAAGATCTTGAACACGACTTTTAGACAGTATGTGCTGTTTGGATAATTGATAAAGGACGCAGAATCTGTATTTCATTATCAGTATTTAACTAAGCACTATTGTGTTGTTTAACCGTTATTCAACAATTCTCTACTAGACTCTTCCATTCGTTGCTTTTCTTTTGTTTCGTCTATACCCGATCATGGTCGACTAGTTAATACTGGTTAGAACCAGAATTTTCACTGCTATGCAAATAAGGTTATACTAGGCACTGACAAGCGTGGTGCGGTACGTTGAATTTACACTGGGCTTAAATTTTGCCTTTTATTGCCAGTGTATCCCGTATTCATTTAACATGGAAAGATCGTACGTTTCTTTCTTGTTTGTCATATCGTTTGGATTTCCGGTTGGCCTAGTTTGTCCGATATTTGAGTCGCTACCAAGAATTATAGTTTTTGGTTAAAAGAATCAGTGCAACGCGGTTCACTTTCCAGTAGCAGTGCTGCTATCTGTTGATATTTTATTCAAACGCTAACGTATCCGTATACTCTGTTATTTGATTATATTCGCCAGGTGAACAGTAAACTGACAAAATTGAAATTTCATCGTTCTATCTGATAAGCTCATAACCAATTGCACCAATATTCATAGAAAGCCTTGGGTCCTTGTATTAATTCAAATTTATCCATGAATATCTACGTGTTAAGTGGCGAGTTAACATTTACGAGAATGGCAGTTTCCATTATGGCGTTTGACTATGTTCGAATTCCAGGGGGTAAATATATACGTTACCTACTACTATGATTTGGAGTAAATAGAGATTGGTGTTCCAAGAGTCATAAGTTGCTCCCATGTATCAGTATGAAATAATGCAAATACGTAAGTACCATAAAGTTATTACGGCATCCAAACTGTATACGCAAATATATATTCGAAAATATCCTTTAGGTATAAAAAGATTAGACATTAAAAGTCAAAAATAATACTCAGACGCAACAACATACAATTTATGCATTTATGCATTTACCATTGTAAACACGCGCATGCGCAGTCCTTTCTTGTATTAAAATTTCCTCACCAACTGCAACGTGTGGATTGCAATTTAAAGGAAGAATCAAGTGTAAAATATAGATGAAATAATAATATTTCACAAACGTCCAACTATTCCGATTTCAAAATAACAATATATGACTACATAGTGACACATAGTTATGCTTCAGCAACAGAAATTTACGTTGCGTCATATTTGTCTCTAAAGATTAATCTACGTTCTAAAATATTTCCGGAGTAGAATTACATACAGTCAGTAACCAAAAGTATTCATCCACCCAACCTCTTTCATAAATGATGAAGATAACTCGAGAGTATTAAGAGGAACGTAAATTAGTTTACACATAAAAAGAAATGCTAAAAAATGCTAAAACCGCAAATCAATAATCTGAGAAACATTGGGATAAAATGAAGAACAATGAATTGTGACGTAAAAAATAAATAACAAAAGTATTCATCCACGTTCCGACAATGTAAAATACATTAGCGCTTCTCTAAATTGCTGTATTGCATCTTATGATGAAACATGTAGTAAACACGGATCGGCTTCTGAACGTACAACATCTACTTCGCTGAAATAACCGTCATGACAGGAAAAAATAAGATAAATGACAGTACCGGAACGTGAACAAATTATTAATTTGTGGAAAAAAGATTTTTCTCAACGTGAAATTGAAAGATTAGTTGACAAAACACGAGCTACAGTTCAGTCTGTAATACGTAAGTTTCAAACGGAGGGAATAATTACAAATAAACCGCGACAAGGGAGACTACGAAAATTAACTGAACGAGAAGACCAGCAAATACTAAGAGAAGCGACCAAAGATTTCTATGGCACAGCTTCACGCCGAGCTAAAGCAAAGAACAGGATACGATGTGAGTGCATTTACTGTGCGCCGTACTATCCAACCGGGGTAGCTTCAAGGAACGTTTTGTCCGTAACAAACCATGGGTTAATGTTATCAACAGAAAGAAAAGACTAATTCGCCAAAAAGTACATAAATATATTTCCTGATTGTTGGAATTGCGTTTTATTCAGGGATGAATGCAAAATCTGTGTCCGATGTTACTGGAAGCTGACGTGTATGGAAAAAGCCAAGACAGGAGTTTCAGAAAAAAAACATAAACCCCACAGTGAAACACGGAGGAGGTTCCATCGTGATATGGTGGCGCATGGCGGCAGCAGGAGTTGGTAATTTTTGTTTTATAGAGGGCAATATGGACCGCTGGCAATATTTAAATATATTACAGCAAAATGTATAATCCAGCGTGAAAAAATTGGGGATAGCTCAGGGGTTTTTCTTTCAGCATGATAATGATACCAAGCATACCGCTAGGATCATACAGGAGTGGCTCTTATATAATGTGTTTCGCGTCCTTGCTACGCCACTATAATCTCCAGATATTAACCCAATAGAATAATTATGGGTAGAATTGAAGCACAATTTACGAAAAACTCCCATTTGAAATAAAGAAAAGCTCAAAGATCGGATTACGGACGAACGGAATAATATTTCATTCAAGGTTACGTCAAAACTCGTCGAGTCTATGCCTAGGGGATTGCAGACAATAATTAAGGCCAAGGGGTACCCAACAAAATATTAGCAGTGACTGTAGCAGTGCAATAGTCTAATTTATAAATAGTGGATGAATAATTTTGCTACCTATTTTTTGCGTCACAATTTATTGTTCTTCATTTTATTTCATTGCTTTGGTTACTGACTGTATTATTATTACATGTTATTTTATTCTATAGTCGGTCCACGTGTTTGATGTGTTTTTTTGACAGTCTGACAACGAGGTCTCTAATCACGACACACGTGTCACTGCATAAAATGTTTGTTACACTGTATGCATATGCATGGTTTTACATGCAATACATATTATTTTTCTATATAATTATGTACTTGTATCATTTAATAAAAACCACGTGTTATTTGCTAAGGATTACATTGCTTATGGACTGTCAAAAAATACATGATTCTCGTAAACCGACTATGCATACATATGTATGTACTTGTATGACCTTATTTTTTGCCTCTTAACGTGTGAAAGAAGAGCGAATCGATAAGAGAAAAAGGAAGTGAGATAAAAAGGTTGGACCTGTGGAATTTTTTTAGAAGCTACTAAGAAAAACTGTTTAATTACAGTTGACAAATGCGTTAACGAGTTCGATAAAAAAGTATTGGATTTTGCGAGGCACTGTAACTCACTATCGTAAAGTCAGTAGGCCTTGGAAGCAATTCATCTTCAATGCAACGGAACGCCCTTATTGCTTGTATAATAACCAAAGCTGAAGAGGAGCGTGAAACAAAAGGGTGCTTGAGACTGGCTGAAAAAGCTGAGGCTGCTGAATATATCTATATACTATATATAATGTATAAAACCTTGGCCCTCACTCGCAAAATATCGAACCTATGCCATTTTTTCGCGGCCAATTCAAAATTTGAATTTTTTTTACGAACTTTTTACGAGGACCGAGTATTATTCTCGGTATAACGATAGTATCGAGTTCTACGTTATTGTCACTGCGTGCCGCGTGCCGTGTCGTAGGGGCTTTGCGCTGTCGTATAAATCGGGCTGCTCGATCAAATAAACGTCAAATACAATATTCACCGTTCGAATGTGAAAAAAGTTGCTATATTTTTTCAGAAATAAGTTTAATAACTTGTTTATATATTTTAACTCTGTATCCTAATTTTACTTGTAGTCTTCGACACCTTCGCTTGTCTTGGCTAACAATAAGCACGTTAAGGTTAGGTTATGAAAAGTAATATAAGCAAATAATATATATTCGCTAATTTTTTAATATTTTACTTTCTTATAGCAAGTCCAGATCTTCCTTACCGGTTGGTTAGTCTATTTTATTTAATTATATGAGAATCGAAAATCCCTATGGCCTCTTAAATGTCATATCGATCGTTGTACGAGATGTCTTTTCATAAGGTGACGACGTACTTTTCTCCCGTGAAGGTAACTTAAATTTCCCAAAGGTTTTATACAAAATTCAAAGCATATACACACTGTGGAAATTCAACTGGCTATTGCCTATTCGACGACTATAGGTTTCTATTTCTGTCTCCCGGGATGGTTGATATGTGGGGCTGCTTAAAAGTCCTTCCCTTGTTCAGTTGTACGTGACAACGACTATGTTTCTATTCTACAGGATTTAAATAGGATTAACCAATCACGTTCGAGTATTCTTCTCAAACGTTGCACATGATTGGTTAATTCTACTTAAATCCGCTACGATGGAAACAGTCAATCATATGTATAAATCGTTCTCTACCGAATATCGTAAGCTATTGGAAAAATCTAAACTTGTGCAAATTTCCAATACACGTATTATTACTCGGAATAAAGATTTTTCTATAAAACTTCAAAAATTCTCATAATTCAATATCGTAAATGTACTATTTGACAAATACTTACTACCAGCTACTGACCAGTTACATATTGAGTTATAAATATGGGAAAAATATACAAGAATAATAATATAAAATAATAACAATATCTACTTGAATAATCTATAGGGAATCGATAAGACGATATTGGGAATTTGCTCGATAATTGGCACGTGGTCAATTAACAGGTATTTTTAGAACAATGCTCAGTTTTAATAAAATGATTTTTTAATTATTCATATCCCGTTGACTTTTTCTGTCAAAATCATTCGAATGTCATTCTACTTGCGAAGTATCAACTTTTTGAATTTTCAAAATTACATAATACTCGCTCATACGAACTGAACTATGATTATGACACATCTATCGACTATATGTAAATATTAACAATGAGCCACCAAACGACTTTGATCGATGCTGGGTATATCCAAAGATCCTGGAAAAACTTCACGTACGGTCATTACGTGAAGTAACGTGCTCCGTTGATAAAGCCTGGGGATATTTTGTTGCATAAGCTTCTGCGGACTCGTTAGTAGACCCTTGTCCTGAATTCTGAGACATTGTTTACAAAAGTATGAAAATTCTGACGTAGAAATAAAATCTACTAAATCTACATCACCATTGGCTTGTCTGATTATGCGATCACTGACACCATAATGAGTCACATAAGAATGGGTTTTGTAGCAAAATATTTTTATAAGGAAATTTCCAATATGAACTACCAGCAATTAGTACACATAAGGAAAGAACGCGAAGATATGAATATATTATGTCATCTGACCAGTTAACCGGAAATCACGTCTCTTAGACGTTCAGCTATCTGCGACACAATTGTGTTAGACGCTGAGACGCAGACGGCTCGCTGACTTTTGATCTAATAAGAATTATTTGTTGCAAGACAGTTTGGGGTTGCGCAGCCACCGAGTAAATGGTAGGTTAAGCAGTCAACTTAACGTCTACCATTGTTGTCATCAGATCCTTACTCATTGTCGAAAATTCAATATTGATATTCCAGCATACATATGTTAAGATTCATTTCTTAAAACGTCTTTACGAACGAGCTAGAAGAATGTTTGGTTGAAATTGCCATTTCGAATAATCTTTAGGATCAAAACATACAATTTTCCATATTTAAATTCTTCTCTAAATTTTTCACTGGAATAGTCACTCGACGTGTACTGTCTTCGGTATACGGTACTGAATAAATAAACGATAAGTTGAAACTGTACCAATTTCTGTTCGCCATTTCAACGTTGAACCGAGCAGAGAGTCTTAAAAGTAAAGAAAAGTCTGACGAAGAAATTTCAATATTGATAAAAGGCGAGTGTAGCCCGGCTATTTTGACGTTTGATATATCATAACCTGTACTGACTAAAGTTTCACTCCTTCTTCAAGGGAAGTAAGGCAGACTCTAGTTATATACATTCATTCGTATCACCGTGGTTACACTTCTTCCATATTTTACATATATTCCATTTTTTTTCCTTTGTGGTTGGACGTTACGCTGCACAAAGTGTATCGCTCGACACAGACCCATCTCGTCTACTTCTTACTCCGAGTAAGCTCCTAGCGTCAAGCCACGTTATGTTGTTTACAATTCTTGAACAGTTGGCGAGAAACGAAAGAAGCCTTCGCACGGCGTTAAACGACTTTCCGCTACGACATACTGAGAATATCGTAAAGGTTAAAGAAACGCTCAAGCATTTTCAAATAATTTTATGTCCCCTCCCAAAGCGCCCTTCTACAGAATCCGAAACTTGCCAGACCCTCACGAACTTTACCGACGGCGAAAATAGTAAGTCACCCATCTCGACCGAGAAACTTTCAATGACCTACACTGCCGTTCGATTCTTACCGAGGCATAACATTCTCTACTCAAATTTTACTTTTAAAACTACCTTATTTGAACTCCCTTAACATATTCCGTTAAAAGCATTCAAATTTCTATTCAATATAAATCATGATAATCGTGAAAGGTCTATAACTCAGCTTATTTCCCTATTGGCTAGACCATCGATACTTTATTCATTTAATAAGACAGCATATTAATAAAACAATACTATAAACCCAACGGTCAATACAGTGCTTAGGACAAATGGCGGGAAAATTCAAAACAGACATATGCATTTCACCATGACTCTTCGTAACGGATTGTTAAGCCCATAATACGTTAGCCACAGCATATCCTACATTTATTAGCGTAAAATCGTTCATGCATAGCTATACATATATACGTATATAAGTGAGACACGAGAATCGAGAAACACACGTCTCTTCTTTTCAGAGCTTTTCCAGACGAAGTAACTTTGGGCTGCAGCAATGTAAAATTAAAAAAAGCAAATGACATCCAAAAAGACACTGACTGGCGAAGCGTGTGAAATTAACGCTTGGCTGTAACGATTCGACGTAACGACAAGGGAGATACATGTTATGAAGGACGGATGAAGAGACGAAGAGCCAAGAGATGGGAATAGGAGATTGAGACACTTTAGCGTCACGTGGACGGCGGCGTACGGAAGGACACTGAGAGACTCAACGGTTCGAATCAGGATCACGCATGGCCAGGAATGAACGGGAACGAATCGAACATGACTACGATGCAAAACGCAACCGCGGATCTATGTGACTATCGATTGAACAGTTCGAAATCGACGGGTGAACAAAATCGACAGCTGGAATACTTGCCTGACTGGACGGATCTTGTACTCGCCGCTTTGTTCTCCGTGCTTATTGTCATCACCATTGTAAGCCCGTTAAAGCATTTCTATGTGTACCTGTTTGGTTGTCCTGCTTGCCTATTTCAGTGAAGCTCGCATATATACAGGAAGCACTCTGGATATCATGTAATTTGCAGGTCCACGTTGCCGTTGTAATACGGAGTACATATATTGAAAAAAATAAGTGACATCATTGAACAAGCTAAAAAAAATGTATTTTCTTTCAATTTTTTTTTTCTCACAAATTCACTGTACATTTTCATCCACGATATCCTGTCTTATGAAAATATATTTTTCTTGCTTCAAATTTACTTGGGCCTCGCAGTCACTCAGACTTGTCTTACTATTCTACAGGTTGGCAACACCCTGGTGATTGCTGCAGTAATTACTACGAGGAGGCTGCGCACCGTTACTAATTGTTTCGTGTCCAGTCTGGCAGCTGCCGATTTATTGGTTGGTTTAGCAGTAATGCCGCCGGCTGTACTACTGCAGGTATACAGATACTCATCAGTAATTGCTTATCATTGACTTACACTATCTAACCGATATCCAGAACGAGAAAGCTCGTTAAGACTATGGGTGATACTACGTATCAGGGTACTTTGCTCGTTGCTCAGTATGCTTGTTTTACCACCATTGATAATAATCGCTATAACGTTATGAGGTATACAGTCACGTAGTCTGTTATAACAAGAATGATAACTTCTTCATTGGCTGCTAACCGTTCTTAAAGCTCGTTATCCTCCAGCATCGGGAATCCTACATCGAGTACCATTGAGATTAGCAATTGTCATGGTGATAACGAGCACTGGTTTTACATTTAGATTGGAATCTAGGGTACGTAGAGGTATAAGTATTGATCTGACGTTCCCTAACAATTCGCGCCACTCGCCAAGTCAAATTCACACGAATGATTTCGCCGGTTAAAATTGAGATCGGTTTTCACTCTTTTCCTCTAGTTCCCAGACTTACTCGCTGCCTGACGCCTCCTATCTATTCCTCTTTCTCACTTTCAACTTGTCTCTGGAGATTGAACTTTTTTGCGTTTACGATCTCGCAGGATCAGACGACACCTAGACAGACTTTAATCTCGACAGCATCCTTCGTTGAGACTTGCCGAGACTTTACAGTCTCTTCAAAGTTTAATTCCGCGTGCGATTCGATGGTTGACATCAAGTAAATACGTACTGAAATATACAGAGACTGCATTGGATCTGCGGCATCGAGTTCTAGGTAGTTCGGAAGTGCCAAGCTCAGAGGTGTTATTCATTATTTTGAAAAGCAGTACTGACAAGAGGAAGTCCCAAGTACTTCTCCATGGTTCACCAGGCATGATGGGACTTCTGAAAATTTCATGCTGATTGCGAGTGCAGCCTCTGAAACAACCAAGAGCGAAATCGCGCCGACGCTGGACGATTTGTAGACCTCGTGTATCACAAATGGCAGATTACATTACTATTGCAATATGCTCCTTAGTCTTATGTTCTTATAAATAATTTACACTACCCACCATCCTAGTGACTTAAGTTGGCCTAGAAACAGTGGCGAATATCGAACGTGCTGCAGAGGAATGATGGTCGAAATTAAGTGGCGTCGAGACGTTCTAAACACAATAGAAAGCGACTCTACTCAGTCTGACGAGGAGCACTTCAGCTTCTGGCAATCTAAATGCAACAGCCATACCAATCCTCACTCCCTTAATTTGCTTCCTCATCAGGATGCCAAGGAAGAAGTGGTACATCTCTGAGCGCGAAAATTATTTCAAATATTCATCTTGCCACTTTCAATCTTTATATATAATTGCAAGAAATCTTACTCATTTTTTTAAATTATTATTCTTATTATTTTTTGCTCTTTTCTTTCCGCTCGATCTAGCTGAACGGAGGTACCTGGGAACTGGGCGAGATCCTCTGCGACTCCTGGGTATCCCTTGACATCCTCTTATGCACGGCCAGCATCTTGTCTCTGTGCGCCATCTCCATAGACAGGTAAGCCAAGTTCATCTTGCAGTCGCCTCCTGTAGACTTGCGATTATTAGGTCAGAGTGCTCGTCTGCCGTGTAAATTCTCTGCCAAATGTGACAAAGCTCTCGTTAAGAAATCCTTGCGATAGGTTATGTTATGGTTGTTACAAAATTGTTTCAGGTACCTAGCTGTTACCCAACCGTTGCTGTACAGCAGACGTCGCAGAAGCAAGAGATTAGCTGGTGTCATGATTATCGTCGTCTGGATACTTGCCGGTGCCATTACAAGTCCGCCTTTACTTGGATGTTTTCCACGTGCAGTGAATAGAGACAGAAGGAAGTGTTCTTACAATATGGATTCTTCCTATGTGATATTTTCAGCGATGGGATCCTTTTTTCTTCCTATGCTAGTCATGCTCTACGTTTACGCAAGGATCTCGTGCGTGATCGCTCGAAGACACAGAAGCCTTGAGACTGGGGGATCGGGAAATCTTCAGCGACGGCAGACTGTCTTGGTAAGAATTTTCTGAGGTATCATTTTTTATGAGCAATCAAAACTCACAGTTCAGTTACATGTCTAATGGAACTCGTAGATGTTCATTTGGCGATGCTCCTGATTTATATATATACCGTGTGTTTAGGGTGATCGTACTAAGAGTATCAGAATGAAACGCTCAGGAAACACTGCCGTACCGGAAGGAGTTAGCACATCTGGTGATCAACCATCAAACGAACCGGAACTCTCGACTACGTGCAAGAAGCTCGGATTACGTACACAACAGCAGAGCTGCATTAACAGGGTAGCACGTGAGACTAAAACTGCTGGGACTCTAGCTGTGGTTGTTGGTGGTTTCGTGGCATGTTGGTCGCCATTTTTCATATTGTACCTGGCAACGCCATTCGTGCCAATGGCTCCACCGGATGCACTGATGCCTGCACTAACCTGGCTGGGTACGTAAAATTTACTTATAACTTCCTTCGTTCAATTCCCTTACTAGATCAGGTCTACCTTTAACCATGCATCTTATTCTTAAGCTTTCATTTTCTTCTTCTTCCTATTCTTCTGGTAATCCTAAAATCATATCTTCAGCTTCCCATTACCTTCTGGCAGCTAGTGCACGCAATGATTAACAGCAAGGATAGAAGAGGATTTGACTCTTTTCAATTTTACGACCAGGTTGGATCAATTCGGCGATAAATCCGTTCATCTACGCCTTCTACTCGGCGGATTTCAGACTGGCGTTCTGGCGACTTACCTGCCGGAAGTGCTGCAAGGGTAGGATGACGATAAATCAACCTCCAAAATTGCCAACGCCTGCGAGTTGGAAGAAGGACCCACCGAGAACGTGAAGACACGCAATGGCCAAATACAGAGTCAATAGCCCTTCGAATTTTTCATAACTGTGATTCATTCATTTTCGTTTGCGGCTTGCAAATAAGTATTCTCCTTAGATATTACAAAGAATTATGTATCAAAGTAGTACCTGGCCACCTACCTTGACGACATTTATTCAAGTTACAGTTGTGTCGTGACATTAGCTTCGTACTCAGTGGACTCTTTTATGACATAAAACAACCTATAAGAAAATGGCCACTTGAAATGGAACTGATCTCACGACTTCACCGAAGAGACACTCCGGTATGGAAAAGATGGATTTTACAGCCCGTCCTACCGGGTGACTCTTAAATCTACTGCATAGACTGGGAAGCTTTGTACCTCGAGAAATATTCAGATTTATTATTTCACGTCAAAACATCTTTTGTCTTTATGTACATTCACGACGTCGTATTTGCTTACCTATTAACTATACGACTAATAGGCGACTCATACTTTGAATTCAAAACGTAGACGATTATCATTAGGACATTTGGATATGTGAAGTGGACGTTGTAGCCAAGTGCAATAAATTCCTATTAAACATTCTGTCGTGTTACGGTGTGCAGATATTATTCATTTTTTTCATCTTATCTGTAAGAAATATTCTATTATTTAAGTGGATTGATCTTACATACACTATTTATACGGATAGGTATTAAAGATATGAATTAATTAATGATTAGGACTATTAAATAAAACATTTTTGTAAGAATTTCTCATGCTTTTACACAATGAGTTTGTATAGTTCACTCAACTGTATACCCGTTTCAATCATAGTGCAGTTATTAGCTCTAGCCAAGCTTGACTTTTATACAAGCAAATAATATATATAAAATTGTATTTTCTATCTTTAGTGACTTCTAAGTGTGCAAGTTGCACTCGTTTATATGTCTTATGAAATTGTTAATAAGTCAGTTTTATGATTTTCTTTAAATTATTAGCGTCAAAGTTGTCTATTATTACACGAATCTTATTCTTTTCTAAAAAGACAAAAAATCATATGCAACAGAGTTCACTTAGAATTAGCTTGGGTGAATTTTACAGTGTAAAGCTCTATTTACACTATGCTATCTTTTTTTCTATAATTTAATTAATCATTGAATTTTATTTGACACGGTAGGCTCGCGTTTCAGTTATGATTTCGAGGTGTCTCCTCGTGGTTAACTAAGTCGAGAACATTTTAACGAAGGATGAAGCTTCCTCCTCGTCGGAAATCTCGTTTAACTTATTTACGAGCCTCGAAACGGAGTAATTCGTATTTCACAGTAATTATGTATATAACGACCCGAAGCCCCGAGACGAAGTTCAAGCGCGGCAATAACTTTCTGGCCAATTGTTGAACGTGGTATTAATATCTGCCTGGACCTACTGAACTTTTATTAATTTTTAACATCGCTAAAACTTTAAGTGACCTTCGTCATGTGACTTGACAATACATCATATCTCATTTATGCGCAACTTATTTCTCGTTACATCAAATTATATAATTTGATTATAGACCCTCGCAAAGCACGAAATTATGGTAATTGATATAAAATATAATTTAATATGACAGCCGAGACAGCACGTTTTCAATATACTTTAATATGCTTAAAAGACATCTTATGTCACTTTAAATCTCTTAATCTTCACTCTTGGACAGTATCTGTTATTTGGGGGACACTTTTCGTTGAGATAACAAATTTGATGTTCCATTTTAACTTCCATTTTGTGTACATTGGTCTTCAACGATATCTTGAAGTGAAGTCTATTGTCGAGCACCGATCAGGCAGCGTCAATACTTCAGAGTATCGATAAAGCACACTGTACAGTTTGAGTTTGTCCTTGGAGATTTTCAAGCATGACGGTTTGGGACACGTAAGAATATTTCATTAATTCCCCAGTGTCAAAAAGAAATGTGAAATTATACGTGCGCGACAATCTAATTCAATTTCCCGGACGAATTGTTGAAGTTTATTGGATATATCAAGCTCCGGATATAAACAAGAGGGTAACAGGATGGATCAGCACTTCCGATTTCAATATAACAACATGGCTGTGCCTAATGGAAAATTGTGTGCTTATACTTTATATACAAATTTATATACATGGATGAAAATCATATTTACTTTGCAACCCAGAAAGTTCTCACTTGAAAAATTTTGGAAATGAGAAACAATCGTTGTTTGTTACCGAAATATTGAGATCAAGTGACTTGAGTCTTGGGTCTCTTCTTACCTGCAGATGTTAAAAGATTAAGGAAACTGGTGCGCGTAATCCATTAGTCCTTCGTAAGTTGACCACAGAGCGCGCTAGTGAATAACTGATGCTAATTCGTAAGAGTCGGTAACAAAGAAATGAACAAAGTGCCCTATAATTGATGAGAAAATTGTTTTTCGCAAAAACACGCCAATCAAACGCACAGTAATTAGTGAAATAATTACAAATTTGCGAATAGTAAAAAAAAATTCGTTAGAAATACCAAATGACGTGGTTTAAAACTTTTTTTTTCAATATGCACAGGAAGATATCGTGACTTTAGAAATTACGAATCCCAGACGCTGGGCATTTATAAAAATATGCATTTACGCGTCTCCGTGCGATACAATCTTGATAAATGAATAATCGGGAGTAATATTAATCATGAAAATCTTAAAAATCTGCTCTACACAGCAAAGTATTATTTTAACCAGATAACATTTCTTGATTTTATTTTTACAATTATTAAAAATGAATGTAAAATGAGATTGGCAAGATCGTATTACATTTTTCGTTTGTTTAATACATACAATACGTAATTGACATATGTAAATTGACTATGTAAACTTAAGCAATAACGTACACATATACTAGACGACACTAATCTACAACTATATTAATATCCAATAATATTTCGATGTCGACGATATAGATACAATAGATTAATTCTGTTATTGACTTTCTAAACAATCGAATTCGTCACGTAGAATGGTGATTTGGTCAAATGTATATAACAGGCTACTATGAATATATCTACATAAAATAATGAAATTTCAACAATGATATAATATTATACAAGTAAATACGTATTTGATCTCTGTCATTTCGCTTCCGTTTTCAATCGCGAATCAAGGCACCCCGACGTAACGTGTATTGTGAAAGGCACAAAACAAAAGGCCTTTCAAATATCAGTATCAATCCTCTGTTTTCCTCCGCAATCAATTTGAAGGAATAAAAATTCGATTAATATTACCAATCAAAACGAAACTGCCATCGCGCCTTATAATAATACTTAATTAATTATTGAATCCCAAATTTCCACCAAGCCCTTGTTCCTTCCTCCATTGAGCCAATCTAATGGCGTACCAGCCCTAAAACAGAAGCATTCAAAGTGACACGTTAATGCTTAAAAATGAAAAATTCACATTCTATTCCGTTAACTGTCAAATATGTATTTTAATGGTAGTTAAAATAAAAATACCAACCTGTACGTCTTCTTCGGATAATCCAGTCTCCGCTGCAAGGAGGACAACATCAGCTGTGTGAGGAGCACGTGGCGATCTATTGAACTGTTCCTGTAGTACAGCCTCCTGATCCGTGGTTAAACGGATAATCCTCTGCTCGCCTCTAGGCGAGAGCTGTGGAGACACCGACTTCAGCATTGCCTAAAAGTGTAACGTATAATAAAATTATTCAAAAGAATTCCAGCTTTATACGCTAATGAAAATCAGATTGCACAACAATAATCAATATTTACATCAGTCAATAGACGAGGATAAATTACGACTCCTACACTAAAATACCCAGCGGTTACCTTAATTAGCCCCGAGCAAATATGTTAATCGCAAATAAAATTTATCACAGCATTCAATTTCTAGAACCAAACGAACCACGTGTGTCCGACTGTCATCGATATTGTCCGGAAACTCGAATACGTATTAATTACGATAAGAATATCGAACCACCGAATAAACATTGAAATGTCAAATATATTTATTTCCTCTACGAACAATACGTTACGACGAGGTGTATAACATTATAAAAGTACCTTGTCACTTTTTTTCTTTACTTTTCAAGATTACTTCGCCACAGCGTCTAGCGTCACGTCGGTGCGACTAGCAGCCTGCTCGTAAGAAACACGTTCACTTATTGTCAAACTTTCCCCTGATCTAGACGACGGTTTACGTGTAAAATTAGATCAGCATTGACCCGAGCATACGTTGTGCTCATTGTATATTTTGGATTGGATTCAAAATAATTTTCAAAGTCGTTGCAGCACGATGACGCAATCGTGAGAGAGAGTCAAAGTCAAGTAAACAAAAAATCCGCTAGGACTGCTGGCAGCACCTGTCTTTGATAATAATCACAGTGGCATAATGAAAATCGATGCTCTGCTCTTATATAGGGTATTAATGTAGAAAAGGAATTTGAAATTATTCGTGCTACTATTAATGGATATTTTCAATGGTAGTTCTCGTCCTGAGCGATACCGTTACAAAACTTGACTTTTTTGTCACCCAGTTCCTATTACGCCTTGTTTTTTCATGGCCGTGAAACGTAATTTATGCTTTTCGCGGCCTTGAGTTTACGCGTGGGCTGTGTCGTGTTGCTACACTGTGTTAAGGTTGACGCTGAAACAATTTTATGGAATGTGAACTTGACATATGGATTGGACTGCATACCAAGTATTATAATGGTTATGCATGACTGAGAAGATTTTAGCATTAATTATGTTCTTCATTGATCGAAGTAAAATGGATTTCACGTGTTAAACGAACGAGACAGTGTGGAGGGTTCAGAGAATAAAAATTCTTTAAAAAATGATAAAAACAGGATTTATTTGAATCCGAAGTAAAAATTATAAATAAATAAACATGCTTGTTGTTTCATGATGATCATTCATTGACGATTAAATAATGGACTGTCCTCTATGTCACTTAACAAGTGTCGCAATTTCCGAGGATTGCAGTACATGGGAAGTTGATTTTCATAATATTGCAAAAAGTCAATCAATCTGCCGCCAAGTTTTTCCTGACAAGGTGAAACCGAATATTTCGCTATTATCGTCTCGCGATCCTCGTTTGATATCTGCGAATAAAATGGCGGTTGACAGCAGGAATAAAAGTTTTAAATAAGTTGAATAAAAATTTTATAAATTTCACTCACGGCTTCCCATTTTGATTTCATCAAAACACGCAGACAGTCGTCGATAAGCGAATTGCCGTAAACTCCCTGCCACTCGATAAACCAAGTTACATGCAAATTAAATATACATATATCTCTATGTTAAAATTCATTTATTTAGTTAATTGACGTGAATCGACTTCTTTAATCGATACGCTGTTTGACGCTATTAAAATAAAACATCGTACTGCTCACCGTACACGACAATAGAGTAGCTCGATTTTCATCTTGAAGACCTTGGAATCTATCAAGAAACAGGGCAGTTGTCC
Organism: Syrista parreyssii; assembly: GCA_030142615.1. Classification (NCBI taxonomy): domain Eukaryota; kingdom Metazoa; phylum Arthropoda; class Insecta; order Hymenoptera; family Cephidae; genus Syrista; species Syrista parreyssii. The sequence continues at coordinate 432,450 of JARQTG010000309.1, forward strand.
ACGGTTCACGAAAATAAGAATATAGGTCAGGGACTAAGGAATTCTGAAGTAAGAGCAGAATTGATTATGCGACCCGGTGCAAAATGTGTTAATAACATACCGGTGGAAATGTATGAATAATAAAATACTAGTATTACGATACCAATAATGGACTTGCAAAGTGGATATTATTAATGTACATACTTGAAACCGTAACTTCAAGTCATTCAACATGGCGTTATGCTTCCCATACAAAGATATGATATTGTGCATCTCAAAAGGCTACAAGAGTAAAACCAATACTTCAAATATAATTATAGCTACGTTAGTAAGATCTGTGGAAAAATGTGGGAACTGGACCGGGATTTGAGTCCGGGAGGGTCAAATCACACTTCTCTTTCATTTGCCGGGCGGATGCTCTTACCAACTAAGCTATCCAGGGTGCCCGTAAGCATTACTTACTCCTTCCGCAGAATCTTAACAAGGAGAGGGGGGTTGGTTTTTTAGGGGCGGGCCTACACTTACACATTGGCGCACTATATGTAAGGGTTAGACAACACCCTCCCTTCCGATTACCAATTGCAGAATCTACGGAGAAATATTGGAGGAGCTGGACCGGGAATCGAACCCGGGTCTTCCGCTTGCCAGTCTGATGCTTTAACCACTCGGCTATCCAGGACCCGTGTACTATTTAAACGTCCATGGTATATGAGTTCTAAATAGGCGCTTCCTTACTCATACTTGAGAAACCATGACAAGGAGTGAGACACTACAGGCGTTAGACAAAACATTGTTGCAGGTAGTGTAAGAGTACGGGGCGTCTTATCTAGATCCCATAGAGGACCTTGCCGGAAGAATAGTGTCATGGGTCCTGGACAGTTTAGCGACCAGATCAATAATTTGTCACTTGTTACCAAGTAATAATAAATTCGAATTACTTTGTATTCTTGGATCAATAAAATGAATGAGTTAAAAAAAAGTGGTAAAAACATCCGGCTAAGCGGAAAACCCGAGTTCGAGTCCCGACGCAGTTCTCATATTTTTCCACGGATCCCATAACGGCTGTAACAAGAATTATCAAGAATCCGATACCTTCTTACTGAGACACGTTATCGACTCGACTGTATTGAATTGATTAAGTCGCATTCGGAAGTAGCCAACGCTCGAACTCGGATGGCCAGTTATTAGAACGTCACCCTGTTGGAATATAAATTCACGTGTTTGTCAAAGACGGCGATCGTACATCATCGTTCTTTCTCGGCAATTCCAGACGCTAAGTAACGAACGTAGGTCTCCTGTCGCATGGCGAGTTCGCGCGGTATTTTCCTTCCAGGTTTTTCCACGTGAAGATAATTGTAACCGCCAGGTAGAGTACAGGCAATTATTATCGGACGTCGAAAGCTCGGCAAACTCCTCGCGTCCTTAGATTCTCGTTTCTCTTCGTTCGCGTACGCAGGACGAGACGGATCGACAAGGTTCTTCAGGGCCGTCGCTAACTTTTTCACCAAGTCTCAACGTCAATCTTTGACACCCGGATGGTCGTTACTTAAGATTAACTGTTCAACTTTGTCACAGACCGTCTCGCCGACTTCGACACGGTTGTAGTATTTGTGCGACCAGCCCTTGGTGCCTAATTTTCTTGAATATTTCGTTATAGTGCCAGCAGCGAAGATGAATGGATCGTTCGTCCTATATTCGGGATCGATAACCAAAAGACCATCGAAAACCAAACCTGCCCTTGCGATAGCTAAAAAAATTTTGAAAAATTATATAACTTATTTTCAACCCCTCTCGCACTCGTAATACCTTTGAACGTCTTCATGCAAATGGTTTTTTCATTAAAATTTACAAGCACGTCACAAGGTATATTCAGAGTCTCCGTTTTCGTTTCGATTTTTAAATATCTGATTAACTTCTCGCTACCCACTTCTTCTACTTGCCAATCAATTACTTCCCAACCGGCTAATATGTTTACTCCGCTTTCTTTAATAGCGTCCATCACGGCTACGTCCACCTTGTAAATAATTTTTTAATGAAAGTTCAATTTCGGTTTTCCAATTTTTTTTTTTTCAAATTTTCATATTTTTTGTACTTCTACGTCATACAGGAACGCTGCCTCGTGTTCTTCGCATACCTGGGAAAGCGGCTCGATCAAAGTGATTTCAGAGCCCGCTATACCGTATTGCAGTAACACATTGAGGACGCAGTAGCAATCGATATTCTGACCGTACAAAACGATGGACTCTATAATGAAAAATAGAAATATTGGAAAGCAATAAAAAAATAGAAAATCATCCTACCGTTGTACGTATGAAAGGACTAACTTTTTGAATCGTCGTTCACGAAATTTTTTAATTTTTCCAAACATATCGAAGCTTCCTTATCGTCGTTAATCATTAAACAATTTGACGGAATTTCAAAGTCCTTAAGATCACTTAAAAAAAATTATAAGATTAAATCATTTTGTTTAAATATTTGACACAAAAAATACCCTCTTTTTTCTGCGTCGATTTCGTCTGGAAATTTTGGCTTACGATATTGAAGTCCGCCAGTCAGTATCAAATAGTCATAAGACAACGTACCCATATTCGCTATTGTTATATATTTCTCCCTTCTGTAATGAAGTCTGAATTAGAATGCGAAGAGAAATTTCATAAAATTTTTATATTTCAATAAACTCACTAATACCTGTCAATTGAAATCATTGTTCCATAAACAATATTCAGCCATGCTCTAGCAGTTACAAGATTTCTATACTCGTAACAATAACGTCCTCTAAACGGTATCATTTTGTATTCAAAAAAATTTCGTTCCCGTTCAAAAGGCATTCCATTTGTCGAAACAAGCGTAACGTTGGTAAAATGCATAAAATTGGCATCCGACCTATATATATATATATACATATTTCAGGAATTTCTTTTTCATTTGTTGCTAATATATATTAATATTTTTACAAAAAATTTAAAAAATACCTCATAGCAAGGTACTCTACGATCGCAAGTCCACAATCGGAGGCGCCAACAATAACAAATTTCGTATTGACATCAGTTTTAGATACCATTGACATTTGCGCAGTCATTAAAAATAAAGAAAACTTTCGTTCCTCCTCGCAAAGTATGACGTCACCCGGCAGATTACCTTCGTAATGGCCAAATGTGTAATCGATCTGCTTACGAGGGTTAACAGGGATCATTACGCTTAAGCATGATATTAAGGGATGAGTTCGAGTCTGAAAAGGAACGCACCCCATTGATGATTGATCCAATGAAAATGATTCTAACGACCAAGTAAAGGTGTGGCAGGAAAAATCCTTCGATGCGAATTAGGTTAAAAGACTCGAGCAGCGGCCGCAATGCTTACCAAGGAACTGGCTTCGGTTTCGTAAAGACGATAATACAGAACGGAGGTAGAGCTGAGTCTCATTAGTTCTCGAAAGAAGAATCTATGATAGACCGAAAACATTGGCATCAACGCCCAGTGTAATAAGCGTGCGTGAGCGTGTATGGATACGTTTGGAATTAACACGTAATCCTCTACCACGTAACGATTCCTTAAATAATCAATATCCTTTTCCACACTGTGAACATGGGTATCGATTGCAAAAGCATATTAGAGTAAGTTTGTTAGGGACTACGGCAATGCAGGTTTACCAAAGAATGGCGAGACCGACTACGGATCCTTCCCATAAGAAAATGTAAGACTCCTTCTGATGTCTGGAACGCATGGCGTCGTCAAAGTCCCTCAGTATAGCCTCTTTCTTCGGCATTCCGTCTAAAAACTGTACGATGTCTTCCCTATCGAAAGGTACTGCTTCTCTTGTTTTGAAATTGCCCAAAAATGTACTGCGATGAGCGAGGTACAGGACCATTGGAAAATCCTTGTTAAATCGTAGCGGCACTCTCTACTTGAATGAACTGGGTTACAAGTTGGATATGACTTGGACTGATGTACATTGGTGGGTCAGGAATTACCACGAAATGTTGAAGAAACGTAAACAAATGATAGGTGGACGGCAGTAGCATAATGCAAAAGTCTCTGTCTGGAAAACACTCGAACGCTGCACCAAGATAATCAGCTGCTCTTCTTTCGCCGACCTCCGGTCTCATACTGAACAACTCCATGGTGAAGGCATTTGGTTCACCGTAATATTTCGACACCCTGATAGCTCCTTGGCAAGAGTCTGAAGTTTTGCTATCGGGCTCTTCTACTTTGGCGCGCCAGCTTTTTCCTTTCGTCGATAGATACGGTGTTACAATGTGACGTAACGTATGAAGTTATTATAGACCCATAGATAAATTTAACATTGCTGATGCACTTGTGCGCGAAGGTATTAATGGTTTTAATGGATTTTGATAATTTACTAGGAACATCGGCAATCGTTGCGGCAAACACGCTTTCGCGCAATTTCGATTCGAAATTATCGGAAGACGTTCGATTGCTTGATTCGTGAGAGTCGTCGATGTCTCTTCTCGACGACCTTGTATCAATGGATTTAAATGACGTACTGTCTTGAGACTCCTGTATGACGAAACTCGTATATAAATGTCAATATGAAAACTCAATTTTCAATCTGCATACCTGCGTCGTGTCACTATCGTATCTATGATAGTAGTCGTCACTACCAGCATCATCCGGAGACACGAGTAATTCATTGCTCTGATTGATCGACACTCTTTTAGGTGTACCGCTAGAGGCGCTCGTTTTCTTCAAACTGTTTCGAACTGTCGACATATGTTTTATATACAAAAAGAAAAATCCCAAAGAGACGAACAATGACAAAAGTAACCTCGCATTATACTGGGCCGTTTGTTACGTTCGTTCAAAGACATTTTTGCAGTCTCATCAAATACCAAACTGCAAAAAAATTGGTGAAAAAATCATAGAAACAAAAATTTCCATTTTATATCATTTCACTGTACCCAGCTTCCGGCGCTTCTTGACTATCTTTAGAAAATAAAATCTCGCTAACTGTCTTGACTGTCTCAGCCATAACTATGACGTCCATCTCGTGAGGCTTTCTCAGTCCATGATAAGGTCCCAATTCGAAATATTCATTGAGCACGTCGATATCGACTATTCTATTAAGACACATCACTCCCGTTGCCAGACCATCAACTTCCGCTACGATCAACTGCCGCATTCCATCGGGATATCGCATCATTTCACTTATATAAAACTCCCCATACATATCCTTCATGCGGTGAGATTCGCGGTCCAGTATAGGCACTATGTCATCGTTGTCCTCCTCGCTGTTTAAATAGCATAGCAACTGATTGCAGGTTTAAACAATTTTCGCTCCGAGGTACAAGAACAAGACACAGGTACAACTATGAAGATTAGTACATCTACTAATAAATTCCTTACACTACACGACGTATCTTGAGCTTCGGACAGTGACTATGCCGTAGGCTGACATAGAGGGCCTGAACCCTATAGCAATCTTGAGCACCTCTAGGTACGATCCTGATCATGTTTTTCTCAATTGCATCAACTATAAGATAAAGTTAAATAGATTAAACGCCATTTTGTTTTATCGATTAGTGTCCAATGATATTTTCTCTATCACCTGGAGTCACCCAGGGTGGCATCACGAGAATGACTTGATTGCAGAAAGTGGTGCTGGTAAACACTACGTCGAGTAGAGGCACGAAAAATTCGTCGTTATATCGGGTGTCCCAAACGAGAAGATGAACGAACAACGTTTCCCTCTCGGTAACGCGTTCCATGCTTTTTAAAAATTAAGGAGGGCTTGTAGAAAAGGAATTAGTCTCTTTAATGAATACCAGCTGTCTTTCTCAAAATATATTACCCGTAATGCATTACTATCCAGCTGAGCCAGTCATAAGATGGTATTGACGGCACGTTCGGGTACGTACATAAGCTTATGCTGGAAACTAATTCATCCTTCTCGTTTACTTGCCCCAGGCTCAGACACGATATTTCACTAGGTATAGCTTCGAGTCAATGTCTTAATGGAGGTGAGCACCTCTATGTTAGGTTATACGTATACACATATATACATAAATCCCAGAAGACTTACTGTATACGACCAGGATTCACGTCGCCGAACATGTCGTACGTTTTCATGCGCATCAGTTCGCCGATCCTGGGTAGATCGGAGTGCACGACCCGTCGGCAACCGACTATCGCAGGCTTCTCCGTCGGCTCTCTGTCGCGCTCGTGTACAAACATTTCCGACTCGTTCAGCCACATCGTGTTCATCCTGAGGATTATGGACGTGGCCGATACGCCGTATTAACGAATCTAACGTATGGGAAATCTGACGTTCTTTATCCGTCTAAAAACTTTTGACAGGACCTATCCCAGAAGTATTTAAAAGAATCGAGCATCGAAATCCCGTAGCTTGCTACGATGTTACCTTGAGCTTTTATGCAAATAAGATCAGATAGTACAGGTAGTCTCAAGACAACTCCAGAGGAAGATATTATATTGCGCCTTATACCAGTCACGAAGTAGCACATTGCTGACCTTCCATTATGCATTTCTCCTATATCCCTGCGTCCACGTACAACGGGTACAAGTTAAAAGAGCTTCAATAGCAACACGCTTTATTCCATAACGTCCGATCGTACATCTACTTGGTAATTCCATTTACCTGAATTCTTTTTCAAGAGTGACAGTGACGCGAATCACCTTCATCACGTAACCGACGAAATCGACATTCTGAAACAAGACGGATTTTAGCGATGATACCATACCGAATAATCCCATCGCCGTAACCTTAATGTCCAAACAAGTAAAATGACGAGTTCGAATATCCCAACCGGTAGGATAAATAAACAAACTGTCCAGATTATAAAACAGGCTCGCGTAAGTAGGCGTGAACTTTTGGAAAGGAACGTTATAAGTAAATGAGAAACGACGTGCTAGCGAGACGCCAGTAACTGACCTATCCTTCTTTAGACAAGCACAAGATTCGGTACAGCGACCCACGCATCATTTCGGATGATGACAAAATGGCAGTTCGCGCCTCCATACAAGGACACGGTTAACGCAAGAGCGTAAGTAAAGAGGCAAACCGAGCCGACCTAACCAACTCAAAGCGGTTCTTTGTTTTGACTAATATGGCACGGATTCTTACTGTCTTATGTTAGAGTCGACTGTACGTTCACCCAGCAAGCTCGTGTAGTCCACGTAAGGAAATTTACGCACTAACTTACCTCTCATACCACTCGAAGTAATAATAGGTTCTCTTGAACAGAATCGCAACCACTGAGTGACCTCGTAACGCACAATTGACCAAGAGTAATAATGATAATTATTACTCAGTCAAGAAATCTATGTCAATACTGCCAAGATTTACATATCTTATCACGCTAGAATTACCTGCTATAGATATACAATAGTAAGTAGACAAAGATCATACCGTCAATTGAATCTCAACAAAGCTCCAAGTGACAGCGAACAAATTCCCACCTGTCGGAACGTCGCTTCGAATAAATTCACAAGGAGCCTGCAAGTCTCTAACCGTCGGCAGCCTCTACCGGCCATAGCGCGAACCATATAGTTACTCTGGTACATCGTGTACCTACATACATATATGTTTCTAGAGTGCACGACGGAGGCGGTGAACTTTGCTGGCTGTGTTGACGCCAAGACCGTGTCCAGCAGACTGAGGCATTGACCGTGCCAGACTAACTAAATAAAATTCTATCGGTGTTCATAAAGTCGAGTAAATCTGAAGTAGACTCTCTGACCTGATATGTGCCTTGCCATAACAAGGTTCGGATGAAAAATGTACCGACGGAAAGAAATCCTTTTACTCCTGTAAGTTCTGCTGGAATAGACTTTGTTATCAACAGAGGCGTCTCATAACGTAATTTTTTAGCTTTATCGTCTTTTGCCTGTTATCCGAGATCAGATTGAAAGTCTCTTTACTAGGACATTAGGTCGGTGAATTTGCGCACGTTAAGGCTTTAGGAATCGTGACTATTCGGTGGGAATAAACTCCACCTGTGTACACAGTGTAATCTCGTAATTAAGGATTGAGGTTAGGTACGTGCTTTTCGAGGTAGAAGCAGAGAAGAACGAGGTAAGGTATGGAAATACGAAGAGGTAGAAAGGAACGCCGATTAAGACGCATTGAGTTACAAATCAAAGTGTCGCTTGACTGTCACTTCGTTTTACGCTTTATTTACTTCGCGGACCAACGAGAGGCGGGTATTTAACATACCAGTTAGTTTCACATCTAAACGACGACTGGTTGTCGCGTCGACGGTGACGGATGCGAATGTTCGTCAACTGTCAAGCGATTGAAATTTCAATGTTATTTTATTGTAACTTTCTCGCAATTTCATCTCTGCTGAATTTCACGTCGCTCTGATCACTCGGAGCGACAAAAAAACTCTACGACCCAGTCTGCAAAACATTTAAGGTGACATTTTTATTATTCTAACCATTATCGAATACAGCGACACGATACTTTACTTAACATCCGTTCGCAGCTGTCGAGGAACCCGCTAGTACCTTTCTCCCGGAACTCGAAAGTTTCCAGCTGAATTTCGACAAGCAAGAAAGTCGGGAAACACGACGCCGCGACCAGCACGCGACTCAAGGACGATTTTATCTCCACTGGGAGTCGCCACAGGATGGAATTTCGTACGTAGCAATTTCGTCGCGAATCCTGAGCCAGAATACTCTTAGTGCTTAACTAACTACGCACTAGTTACGTAACTGGGCGTACCGGCTTATACACTGAATGACTTAAGTGAGAAGTCACTGTGGCACCATTGTTCCTCGTTACCACGGTAATTTCCCGTGACTTAATATTTGCCATTAGAAACACGAAGGGTCCCCTCTGGCTAATAGTAGCTAATCACACCAATAGCGGAAGTTACGTTTCACTTCCAATCCCTGCCAAAAGACTTTCGTTCGAAAGTAACTGCAAGTTTGTTTCACTCAGCCAAAATTTTTGCTCCAACGTAAAAGCCGTTAACAACGAGACAAAAAGGTATTTGCTTACCATGAGAAAACCAGGTACACCTGTACTTATAGAACCGTATTAATATCGGTAAGAGAAAAATAAATCATCTAAATTGACAACCAACGTAAATTCATCTTTAGCTTATATGCTTGACTCCCAGTATTTTTTTTTCAGATAGCAATTTCAAAATTTTTTCTCCGATACAATCATTCCAAAATTAATGGACTAATTTAACTTGTCCGCATCATAAAAATCAACGGGTGCAACAACTTGAATCGATGACTTAGTCATATACCCACAATCTCATACAGCATAGATACTCTGATCAATATTTACTAATAAAATAAAATAATATACTTTACTATATTCGGAAGTCCCTTTGGACGACATAGTAAAATAAATACACGTGACGATGCAACCCATACGAAATGACTGCTGCTTTGAGAATGTTCAACCTTGGACAATACTCAAGTCTCGGAAGTCTCACTCGCGACTAAGAATCTATATACTGCAGATGTAACGTTCACAGACTTAGTGTCGAGATTGGCTCAACCCTTTTTTTGCCTCGAGTGCAAAGCTCCTTTGCGGAAGCAATTCGCACGAGTGGATGTTACCCGGAATTGCACATGTGCAGGCGCAGCGCGCGCAGTGCGTGACGTCGTCAGGCAAAAATGACGCACGGAAAGCTTAGAGTAAAAACTTTGTTCAATTTTCTACATCATTTGCTACATTCGACCAGTGACCACGCACTACTCGATGCCTTCGATTTTTATCGAAATAAATAGAAAATATGAAAAAAAAAGTAAAAAAAAATTCATTCACCCTGTACGAGTCAACAATATGAATTTTCGATGCACAGAAAAAAAAACTCGCTCACAAAATCATTACGCCTTCCGTCGAGTCTCTACGACTCGGCAGTTCCCGTCTGTCTTCCTTTGCTACGGTTCACGAGTTCTCGAAGTTAAATGTCTTTCTCGGCCCTGACAATCTAGCTAGGTACAATTATTAGCACGTAAAAAGATGGCTGAATAGACGTCAACCCCTTTACACTCCAGCTTCTAATTATCCTGGCAGAAATCCAACCACTGATTAACGTGAGCCCGAACGCCCCGAAAGAAACTGCCGTGCGACGTTCAAACGAGTGTTTTATTAATAACCGCAAGAAACACGGAAGGAAACGCCGCGTGTCGCGACGCAGTTGTGTTTCGAAATTAACCTACACCTTGTTTTGTCAGCTGTCTGACGATCTCTTTTACTGGTTGCCCAGAAGAAGGGACTCTTTTTTATTATCCGGTTAACCTCGTACAGCACGAGAAAGATTAACGTGCTAAAAAGGGACGTTCGACGCGTAACGTAACCTAACCTTAAGGATCCTTATCTTTACAACATGCCAGCGACTAGATAATACCAGTTAAATCCTGATAAGTATCAGCTAGAAATTTAATCGATACTCATCTATTTCTCTACGTAGGCCAGTACGTTAACAATGCAAGCTGCCACAATAAGGCAAATGGCGATTGACGTCGGTTATAGTTTTTCAAAAAAACAAATCATACTTATGTATAATATAAGACGTAACCATAGACTGTTTATCGAGCAACGGTTACATTTCTTATCTGAAATTAGATCCTGGACCATTTAATACAATTCGTAAGCGTCTTCGAACTTTCTCATCGTAGACGCCGATAATTCATACCTAATGGCTTGTCAGACTCACGTAGTTACCAGTCATAATTTACATTTTCGAATGATGACCCGTCGCCATAGCCGCTCGTGAATCAACGCTATTCATTCAGCCCGCGCACATACACGAACGAGCGAGGAAACTTTTCGACTGCGCGTAAATCAAGGCAGTTCGCGGCGTTTGAATTTTTTCTTTGTCCATCAATGAATTTCTTACGCGTCACTCCCCCGGCGTTTACCATAAACCTAAAGAGAGATTAACATACTTGCCATAAGATCGTAAAACAGACTCCCCTCGATCGCCGTCGAATTTTATCAGTTCTTTAAAATGTGTTCGCAAAACCTATACAATACGATTCAACGACTGAATAAAATATTTCTACTGACCTTTATTTTTTCGTTCAACAAACTCGATCGGGACACAAGATTCTTCTGTAAAGTGGTGCCTGAAAGTGGTGACGCTCCCTTCTCTGTCGGACGTCCACGCTATACGGCAAACCGCACTCAACTGGGATCAGACTTTCCGAGATCGAACGAAACATCGTGAGCGAGATGCGAGAGAAGTGGAAGTGCGAGAGAGACAGACGTACGTATCGAGTGGGGGAGAGAGAGAGAGAGAAAAAGACAGGGCAAAGGAGAACATAACACAACAGAGCGAGAGACCATCACGAAGAGAAGAGAATGCCGCGTGCGCAGCAAAGCGATCATAAAGTTTCGTAGGCCGATCCAAACAAAACGTAGATCAGACTATAAACGGATAGAATTGAAAAAGACGGCAGGTGGAAACGTTGAAAATGTCGCGTGACGCATGTCAAAGCAGTGCGCGAGCCGGTATAAAGTATTAAGTATAAACCGACGGTTACCTATGCCGTGGGAAAAGTGGAGTATCTGTCCGCGAAATCGCCCGTATCGCCTTACGGAGAAAGTGCGCGATCCTGACTGGAGAATTTTTCTATTTCACGTAAGTTTACGGCTCGCGCTCGAACGCGAAAACGGCGTTCAGCCTTCGCTTTGTGTTTACCGATCAACGCTTGATTATTATCGTGACTATTGAGTAGCGTGTACCGATTTATTTACTAGATAAGTATAGTGCTCAAAGGAGGCAATAGAGTCGATTAATATAAGTATTGAAGGTGTCAAAGGTGTCCCGGTAATTTTTAGGATTGATTACGTCACATCCTACTTGCCGTTCAGTTCATGTAATTTCACTAAAACCACGGCGCACGTACGACCTGGCTTGAGTGAAGTCATCGAATCAAGAGTCGACGCGTATATTATGCTGTGAAAAGTAAGAAAATTTAGTCTACACTCATCGGGCAATGTCTGTTAGGTCGTATGTATCGTTACTGACTTGAAACACTTGTTGGATTCGGATCTTTTAGAAAATATAACGTTTATTGGGTATTTTTGTTGCTGCTTCATTCTTCTATTAGTAAAATATGATATCGTCGTTAAAACATTTACTTATGGAATATTTAGAGCTGTAACTCACAGTAAATCTATCATAGAGGCATACCAGACTCAGCCCTCTCGTGATTACATATATGCTTTTGGAAATAATTAAGACATACGTGCCAGCTTTTGTCATGCTTTGATCGATATTGAAAAATTGGTTATAGTTGATTTTTTTTGCATGTATTTCTTCATTATTTCCAATGAATTATACATTTTTGAGCTTGCTTGCGTCTTTCTTAATTAATTCAAGACCCCTGTAGACCTGCGACCATTTGCGACCCTGTCATAAATTATTTGTAAAATTATATCACTATTTTATACCAATCCCACGCGTTATTCCTGTCCGGATCAAATTGTCTCTCGGTTGGTGCATCAATGCAAGATTAATTTTAACGACGCGTCACATCGTCTTTTTCATGCTCAGTCAGACAGCATCGCGTTACGTTAGATGGATACGGCAATTTTGATAGTAGATCATTTTTTTTTTAATATTACTTTTGATTTCAAGCTTACGATATCCATCCGGCTAGATGATACTACTCGAACATAGTTTTCTTACAACATAAAATAAGTTCGTACGAAATTAATTTCTTTTTTGTTTACAGTCGATATATACATCATTTCCAAACGATCTACGAGAAGTGGAAAACAGATTGATCTTTCGTATACTACTGTTTCTGATAATAGATAAACTTTTTTTTTCATTCTCCTTTGCTCATTCAAATATTAAATTCATAGTCTTGCGCCATCCGTTCAGCTAATATGAGACTTTAACCTCATTCGAACGGCGTGTTATTCTCTTTGGGCGAAAACGGAATGCAGCGTTTACAATAAAAAATGTACAACCTCTTCATTTTCATTTATCGACAAAATTTTCCAAGTATTCTACTTTATATACACCCTTACTTAGTCTGGGATTAATAGTTCATTACGCGCTATTATAGACGGTTGCAATAGTTGCTTAGAACGTTATTATAATCAATGTATTTTCCGAAATCATTTTTCTTCCACATCGAATTTCTAGATGATGGGTAATATATGCACTTTGTAGTTACGCGTTTCGTCCGTTGCCATGGTATCGCCGATATATGACAAAAATAATTGTTTAACCTTTAGACCGCCGCAAGAGCCTCTTTCGGGACTCTGGGTAATTTCGAGATTGTGAGCCACTCGTATGTTATCATGCATACATTTTTGGTAAAAAAAAAAAAAGAAAAACACTATTTATACGAAAAATTAGCGGCAGTCTACAGGTTAAGGTGCCTGGGGAGTATTTTCTAACCTCAAAAATGTAATCGTAATTTATAAGAATGTAATAATAAATACATGTTCATCTTACTTGCATGATACTTTTATACGGAATAATTGACAAATGAACGTGCAAGTTGCATGTAATTTTTCGACGTGAAAGATACTCTTGCCAAAATTTTTGCATGCATCCCATTGCTCGGTTTTGCAATTAGCCCATACGAAATTGGCATTTCAGTAATTGTGAAACTTACACAAATCTGCGTGCGCTCAGAGCTCGATAAAGATAAGGTATTAGTAGTTCAAGGTAATTTACAATTTTCGTTATTGGAAATTCAAGATGGCCGTTTGCACTCCCCAGTCACCTTAACAGCATTTTTGACGAAATTTAAGTAGCGTCCATACCGAATATTAACGCAGTAAGTATTAAGTACCGTTCCATTGGAATTCTAATACGTAGCAAAGGAGAAAATCGAGTAAACCAAAAAAAAAACCTTTCAACTTGTGCAAAGACCGAAATCTTTCAAAGAATTTGCTAAGACGGGTGATCAGATGAATCTATTATTTCTTATCTATTCACTTTGAATAATTTAACAAGCAATACGTGCATTAAAACAAAAACATTTCCCACTATTCTCGTAATGTTACATGTACATAATTCATTGCGTTATTTCTTGCGGAAGATGCCAAGTACCTTATTTGCGAAAATTATGGAAGCATAAAAAATAAACTTTCGGAAAATCTGAAACTACGTAAAACGCAGTATACGTTGCCATAATATTGAAAGTATTTCTACGTACAATTTAAATGCACTCGTATGCGACCGGCAGATGTCACAAGTAGAATATAGATACGTGAATGGGGGTTTGCAAAAATTATAAAACAATTTAAATATTAATATCAGATACGCTGCATAATCAACAAAAAAAAAGTAGAAGGCTACCACGAAAAATTGTTCGAATGCACTGATAACTCGTTCGCATTCCACAACAGAGATAAGCGTAATTTTGTTAACTCATTAAAGACCACAAAGAGTTCATTCACGGAATGAGCAATGACATTCATAGATTAAGAAAAAATATAACAAGAACCCGCATACAGTGGAATTAAAAAATATCTACTTAAGCCTCTATGAAACGCACGCAAGTGTGTGATCCCATAAGCGTGACAGTCTGGACCATTGCGACAGATTATTTTCAGATTCGTCAGGAATCAATAATTTTGGAATAACGCGGTACACTAAATGGCTCAAACTGTTCGAGCAACCAGACGAAGCAACGAATTCAAACAAGAATCTGGAGATCAATCCCTTAATAATTAAAATTCATATACGTAACAATTTATTTATATATCATTATATCACAATGTAGCTACGTTCGATTTCACCTATCATCGTTAAGCTGTTCCACATATTGCCTGTAATTAGGCGAGTCTAAGCGATTCGGCTGGTCGTCACGATTCTGTCGCGCGTCATCGTTCTGTCCAGGAAGTAAGGGATTCTCCTCGTTGCTACTCTCCTCCTCGGTACCGGAAGCAGCATTGTCTTTATTCGCGTTGGGATTCTCGACTTTGTATAAAATGTCATGGCAAAGAGGACAACGGTCCTGAACGTAGAGCCACTTGCGCAAGCACACACTATGGAAGTAGTGATTGCATCTAGTTATCTTAGCGTTTTGCATCTCCTGATAGCAGATGGCGCAAACGTCGTCGAGACTTCGAAGCTGGTCGACCTTTGCTTCAGGTAAGGAATTTATCTTATTTACAGCCGTTCTGCGCTTCATAAAGACACTCCAGCCAGCTTTGGCTTCGCACCAGATATTGAAGTATGCGTGGATGCACATCATAACGGCGCGTATCGCGCCACCAGATTCAAAGACTAGTATCCAGAATCCATTGAAGAATAGGAAGATACCAAAGGTGAAATCCACTGTGTTACCAAACGATCTTATATAGTAGACGTAGTCGTCGAGCTGTTCCCAAAATGCACTGCGATACGCATCAAATAGAAACAGTGAATAGATTGCTAATGAGACTAGCACCTTGACAATGACTTCGATGCTGAATACGGATACAGCGAGCAACCATGTGCTCACGGTCGATTGGGACCAGAGGAAGACGAGAAGAGAGACCGGAAATAGAATGAGGAAAGCGCAAACTGCGAGAGCACGAATATGCCTGTGAAGAGCAGGATTGTGCGATGCGCTCAGCGACATTAGAAGCGGATTGACGATGTTATGAACGAAATGCAACACCGCCGTGCAGAGGAGGCAGAAATTACGACAGAGTCGAACTAGACGCTTCTCTCTGTCGAGACCAGTTAAACCTGTCTGAAGAGCGAGGATATAAAACAATATGGCAGATACAGTGCCAATACTTTTTTCACCATCTTCGGTAAGTAGCACCCATTGAAAGAAGCAGCCTATATAGTGACAGATAAGTGAGACTATGCTTGTCATACCAAGAACCGCGATTAGCGTTTCACAACCATTGACCAAGAGGGTTCTTATCATGTCGTAATAAGTGAACGTCTCTTCGCCATAGTGAGTCTCTAATATCTGAATTACTTGTTCACCTAACCGAAGCATCCAAAACGTACGGAACACTAATGGAACGTTAAGTCGGCTCCACTCGGTTTCAGCGAGTGCTGAGAGTCCGTAGTTACTTATAAAGCTACGTGCATGCTGATAACCTAGGTAGATTGTCTTCAACATGGTGACGCCGTTGTACCAGATAACAAACTTTGATATGGCTAGAGGAAGTAGCGTGGCGAATACCGGTACGTGATACAGAAGGGAAGTCTGAAAGAAAATAATCGTAGGTCCATACTTCATTGAATATCGCACAACAAATTATGTAAAGGTGACAATAGCAAAACACAAAAATGAAATTACTACGTTAGAAATGTATAAAAGCGATGATTACCGGTACCGGATGGACTCCAAGTATTGACGGCGCCATAAAGCTGACAACCAGAAGTTTCTGAATTATGGCATATCTTGGAGCCAGGTGTATGTAACAGAATATGCTAGCTAACATACATTGCAGTATATAATTCTGAACTACCAGAAATCCCGGATCGTAGCTCATGATTTGCGTGAAATTCAAGCCCAGTATGTCATCGAGTATGCTGGTAGCTGTTTCGTGGGAGCTTACGTATAAAATTATAGCTTTCATTGTGCTGACGTTCGACCAATACGAAATGAATATCACTCCTATGGATATCAGGTACAAGTAGACGATGATAAGGTGCTTCGTCCATAGCATAAAAGCACATAGCGCTGCTGCACAGCCTGAAATGTATACGGAAATATTTCGTTAAGTCATCGTCCATCATTAATGTTTTAAAGAAAACTTTTCAAATAAATGATAAGCTTAATAACGAAGAGAATCTGGAACATCGTCTTATTAATGATATTGAAAATTTATTTTATGACTGTACGCTCGATGCTGCGTATGCCCTTGCTTAATGAAACAATGACCCTCGTAATTAAAACGGCTCTTTTAAAGAATGCAACTACTGCTGTATGTAATCGAGTGAATATATTTAATTCGAGCAATATTTTAGTACTGCTGTTTGAATAATACTTTTGATATTCGCGTTATCCAAGAATATGATAAGCCTATGACACGAATATAATGTAAACATAAAAAATTCAGAGTCATCATCCAAGCACATACCATGACAGAAAATAAAAATACAAAACACAATGGAAATAGCAAGTTAAAGTGAATTATATGCACGCATTTGAGTGATAGTATAAAGAAAACTTAAATTAGAAATGAACATAATCACCGTATATGTTTATACGTTTAAATAACAAATGAAGTCTTTTAAAATTGATAGATAAATCCGTTCAGAGTAAACTGATGGTGGTCAAACAAATTAAAATTAAAAACAGTTAAGAATAGATCTATGAACATGGTTAGGTTAAGTTAGGTTAGATTAGGGTGACCTTATCGGAAGAAAATATTTTCTCCATCAAATAAGTAACATAAATTGATGATATATATATATATATATATGTAATATAATATATTATTATTAATAATTATAATAAATGATATGTTATAAATAAATCTGTCACATATTGATGTGTGATTATGAAACTCACCTATACAGCAAGCACTCAACTTAAGGATCGTCAATAAATATGTTTGGTAGAAATATTGATTGAAATTGAAGAGTTGCATTAGAAATGGTTCAGAGGAGACACCAACAAAAGAATCAATAATAGTGTCTGGAACATCCATTCCTTTAAATCCATGTTCTGTATTATTCAATGTCACAATCTCTCCAGTGGGAAGTCCCAAGCCAATTCTAAGCAGTTCATCAATGATAAATAAGGGAGGCACCCTCATTATGACATCAGCAAAATTTAGAACCATCGTGCGCATTGATGCTGACATTTCTCAAATCATTTAGTCATTTACAGTTCAAGTTGTAGCATACAATACTTGTACGGCAGCATAGGAGGTATTGTTTTCATATGTTGTTGCTTAGTTCTGCTTCAAATATCGTTAGATACAACTCCTTTAACATTAATTCAATTTGGTATTATCATATCATGTGCACTAGTTATAACAAAGAGGAATATATTTCATAATTGTAAGAGTCACAACTAGTTTTCTACGTATTAAGCTTTAATGACATTGCATTTTACCTTGTTATTGTTGCATCAGGCAATGCTGAAATCCAATTGCAGAGTTGTTTTGAGACGTAATTATTGAAAGCTCCTTTCCTTTTCAATCTTTTTTGTACTCTTCTCGACTGCCAGTAATTTCTCATCAATGGTAAATAAGAGCAACTCGAGCATAACTAGTATTCGTAAACTGTAAGATCACAGCAGTCAACTTATGCAAAAATGTATAATCGCAAGCCATGCTTTTGAAGATATTGCAAAATATTTTATATTTGCACTCCAAACTGAATAATCCTCACAGACAAATTACTTCTAATGCACACGTTAAGTACTTATATCCAAAACCAAGGAACACATACAAAGCAAAACAAATGACACCTGTCACTCCTAAAGCTTTTTATCACCCTTAAACTCTGGAATTTTAGGCTGTACCTTCAAGAAACTAATTTCCACTTGTAACTTCCTGTGAGACGAAGATGTTCTCAAGATTGCTGAAACGTCTCCTTCAATCATGTATAAGATTAAGTCCGTTCGCCAATTCGTAACTAGCCGTTGAACTGTTTCTTATGCTTCTTCTAAAATACCCAGATTGAACCAGTTGTTCTTGTAAAAGATGTTCCTGAAGGAGTTTTTGGGTTTCGCATCAAATGCTGCTTCGGTACTTCTACTCTGACTCAAGTGAGACGACTAGAGCTTACAAGTAAAGCTTTCCAAGTTTACGTTTTATGTTGCGACTCCTTATCGCGCCTGTCTCGAGAGGTCGCATCCTTAGTATGACCCTCTTGTTACTCTCATATATACCATGAGGAGTCAATTTCGCGTAATAAGAGGATTGTGCGATACGACAGGATTAATAGCAACACTTGACACAATACACGAGATTTTCCTTGCGCACGCGAATTCCTACTGGAGTTACTTGTAGGTTACGAGAAACACTCAGGGTGATTTAAATAGTCAGCACAGATGGAGCCAGTACTGCGACCTCGATAAAAAGAAGAAAAAACTTGAAAACAACAATGCAACATAATTCGCTCAAAGATGCTTATCGTCCAAGCGCAGTAATTTAAAAAGTTACCTAATTCGTACTTTCGAATGTTTGTTCCTATTAATAAATATGAAGTTTGACGAACGGAGAAAGTTATCTCAATTTTGATAAGAAACCGTCACTGATATGCATTATTAATGAATCAGCATTTATTAAGTCAAATTAGATCGTAAATAACGAGCGAAGCTTGTAATTTTATCATTAGTTTAAAAATCTGAAATTAACATCTATACTTGTCAATTTGATATCTTCGCTTTCATTCGAATTTCGAATATATTATCAATGCTTTCAATGTTACTCCTTATTAATCATCAGTTAATTATATATATATAATTATATTTAAGTATAAAATTAATTATTAAACAGGGAGTTATCCGTTGTCAAATTTTTACTATCTATCACGACATATTAAGGCATGATCTTCGCTAAGGTGACTGGCGATCAATTACATTCCTAACGGATTGATAAACTGAATTTCAACGCCAAATAATGGTTCCAACGTGCGAAAAATAAATTTAGAGTAAAAAGGTAAACTGAAAATAATTTGAACCAAAATTGTAAAATAACGGTATGAGCGGATGATACAAGGATGATGGATTTTTGGTTAGCAATCAGTTGCTCAATAAAGTCAAAACAAACTAAAAACAAACCGATCTGCAACTGTAATGAATTGTTTTTCAAAAAAATTTTTGCATATGCAACTATCCATTTTCGCTTTGACTGCTGAATTTTAACTCTAGATAGTATATCGCAACGACCTGGCACATCTGATTGAAGGAGGCAGCTACAAGGAAAGGAAGGAAGGATATCACAACCAATCATAAACCAATTTCCAATAAGTTTTTCACGGTTACACAGATTTGTCAGCACTGTCACGGCGAGACGTTTTAGGCTATGCCTTTCATTATCTGCAGGCACTGACCGTTGTAATAAACTATTAAAACTGTCATTATACAAATTTTAAAGTAGAATAATCATACTCCTTTATCATTAATAAATGTTTGTGTTTAATCAATTTATATCAATAGTTTGACAGTGTATGAAATGTAGCAGGCACAGTCGTATACACGTGACACTCGCCGTGAAAATGTTAAGGAATGCATGTAAAATGCAAACAAAAATCATCAGTAACGTGATTCTTAAAGAAATCCTTTTCCTGAACAGATTTGACACGTCTTGCAAGAGGTTAACACTTATTTTGACACCAGCTTTAAAAAAATTAATACACAACTGTAGGAGACGTCCGACCTAGTCAAGTTCAACATCCTAATATTCGGATCGGACATTTCCAATAATTTTCGATTATTCATTGCGAGAATAGTATCAGAACGATTGTTAATCCCATAGAATATACCGTAAACAGCGCCTCTAGTAAAAAAGTTTCTATCGCTTGGGATCTTCTAGCCTGTAGGCTCTACGTTACCGTTTGTACTGCCCAACCGTTTAAGTGATAAATTACATTAGTCGTTTATCAAGAGCAGAACTATTTACAAGATAAGCCAAATACATCAACGAAAAACGACTCAAAAACTAGTTTATTAAACAAAATAGAAACTTTTAATAAAAATGAAAAAAAAAGTTAATAATGTACCGAATTGATCCTCGATTTAAAAAATACGTGTAAATAAAATCACCAGGAATAAATAACTTGTGTCGCAGTGAGACGAGGCACAGCACTAGATTCGGTATTGGTATTTTTATTATGCAAATTCATAACTTCATTGTTAATAATAATTACTTATTGTTCGCTCGCACAAGTAAACAAATGACCAATATTACGAAGGGAGGGTGGGGGACGTAGGGAATAAAAATTAAAGATTAATCGTTTGGAAGCATACGTTCAATCCTTCCTGATCCATACCAGAGATCGAGGATCGAATTAAAATCGATTATCGATTGCGTCGTGTCGCCTTCGAGTTTATCGACGTTCGCACTTTCGCCGCGAGTGTCGCCGTTTGAAAAGCAGCCAAGAGCATTTTTCTCACGCGAAAGAAGCATCGATTATCCGACAACAGAAGGAAAGAGTGTGCGTCACCGACATAAAGGGAGAAACTTTCGGCTCTATCGTTTGACAAATTCAAAAGCAATCGCAAAGAACGAGTTGTATAAGACGAAAGAGACCAAGAAATACAGAATTCAATTTCCTAACCTTAAATGACAGCCGAAAGAAGATCAAGGAACCTAAACAGAGACAAGAAAAAATTGACTTGGATAGGATAGGAGAAAGCGTTTCTTGTTTACCATATATTTTTTCGAAGCAGTAAAAAGAGCGTTTTGTTCTTTTAGTGCCTTCGGAAACCCGCACGCTTTCCTGCTCGAGACATTTTTACACGAAAGTACAGAAAATTCACTCGGCGTCATTCGTTCGAAGCTAGCTACCTATGATAATTTATCAGCTATATCTCACAAACAGAGTCTCCCAACAGTAGTCATTCGTCGCCCTCACAGTTTCTCTCCTTCTCCATCGTATATTCTTCATAATCTTCGTCGACTCCATCGTCCCTCCTCTACTGGCTTTCATTCCTCTTGTGTCCGC
This sequence comes from Syrista parreyssii, assembly GCA_030142615.1. NCBI lineage: Eukaryota > Metazoa > Arthropoda > Insecta > Hymenoptera > Cephidae > Syrista > Syrista parreyssii. Next base: position 453,980 of record JARQTG010000309.1, read on the forward strand.
TTCGCGTACATCAGCAAGTATCGTCGCGATCCGTAATGCATTCTATTACATTAGACATTATAATACAAGTGTCTTTTTATTATTCACGTTCGTTAATAGTAAAATTCATCAATCTCCTTTACTTACAACGTTTTCGCAGTAGAGCTTTATGTGTATATATATATGTGTATGTGTGTTATGTATATGGTGTTAGCGTTATCACGCACGTCCCTCTTATCCTCCATTGCGCGTACAATGATGTTGCGCGATTTTACAAGATTCGGCCTTTCCCTGCCTCTCCTTTCATTTACTCCGTATTCATAGCTGTCCCTTTTGTCCGCGCGAGGATCTTCCCACAGTTCGAAAACTTTGACACTTCCTCCCTCTCAACCTCTTTTTCGCCTCCTGTTCGTTTAATCGTTAATATCAATCGCAGGCGTGTTCCAAGAGTCAGAACGAAACGCACGGTAAACCAGTTCGAGGCACGACTTTTGGAACACCCCTTTATAACATTACCTACTTAGCCTTCAATTAAAAGTATATCGCTAAGGTCTTAAACTAAACTAATATAAAAACTTAATCGCCAACAGGGCACTCACTTTACGGAATCCCAGAGTTTATTTTCATGTTTTCATTTGTTTCGAGTAGCCTACACCTCATCGTATCTTTCTCCCTACGTCTCTCTCTTTCTTCTATCTCCCCTTTACACAATTCGGTCCAAAAATACAATTTTCCAAGTCTCCCTCGTCGTAAAAAAAAAATCATCGTCTAATACTGACAAATAAATTATCGAATTTATTAGATACCTCCGCTTGTCCCTCTCCTCGTTCCTGCTACTATTAATCTTTTCGCTTATAACTCTTTCCTGTCGGCTTACAATTCTAGTTTTTATTTATTTCTTTTTTTCATCCAGAAAGGAAACAAGTCGAGTGACGACACAGAGGTAGACGCACAATTTAGCGTAAGACTGACACGACAGCTAAATAGATTGACAAAGAGCGATGTAGCACATTAGGCATAAATTATGTTTCTATGGCACAAATATGTCATCAACCTCGCTGGAATGATCGGATTGGAGCGATACATCTTACCCAACTGCGTACAACAGCAAGGAATGACGAGTACATTACGGGTTTTCGTTATTTTCTTTTCCTTCTTTTCTCTTTCTATTTTCGTTTCATCTATCTTCTCGATACTCTCGCAAGATAAAGACAAGCAACTTTGAGTGGCGCGAATATTTGCACGTAAGTTTCACGATAACCGCAGTTTGCGTGTCTTTATCGAAAGAGCGCATCGTTCCGCATTGGCAATTAGTCAAGGCGCGATAAATTCGCAAATCTTCATAACTAAACGCGCTCGAGGTCTGTCAAACAAATTAGCAATTAATCTTAAAGCTTTCGCAATGCCACTTCGTCGCGACGAATAAAATGAAAAAAGAAACTAATATAACATTTTTATAAATGTACATTGTTTGGCTTTATCTCTCTGTCTCTAGCTCGTAATACTCTATGGTTTACATAATATCACCTAACACATCACCCAGTGGATTGTGACAGCTCACTTTTCGTACGTCCTACCGTGTATCTAACGACATATCGTCGAGCGATTCACAATCTCGCGCAATAAATGAAATTGCATGTCTGTTTACAAGTGACCGAGACTATCGCTTATGGCTGTTTTCCTTCCCTCTACTCTATGTCGCTTGCTGCGTTTGTACTTTGGCGAATGCCTGCGAGTTTTACTGTCGTAGAAATACGTGCTTTCAATGATCGCCCTTACGTCGATAAGAAGATAATTATTAATTATTAAAAGCAAACGAAAAGAAAGAGGCGTAAACGGCCTAGTAAAATCATTCGTGAACGCATGAAAATACGTGCGACAACTGATTAACAAACGAAAGAAAAGGACCATAAGATTGATACATTAAGCAATCTACTACTATCGCAATATTACAGACGTCCTAACACGTGAAAATAGTGTCCTCGTACAGCCGCGCTAACTCTAATGCATTATCGTAACATTATCAACCCCCCAGTTATCTTCCTGTTCCATCATCCCCGTTCCTCGCTCGTTAATAAATTTCACATTCGAATAAACCAAGCGAAAGCAGTGGCGATCATTTTACCCAGTCGACAATGATTACAAATAGTCCTAGGTCCCGTATGAAAATTTCCCATTGCCAATGGGATCTTTTGCCAAAGTGGTTTTCCATCGATTTACCAACCTTGAAAAAAAAAGTCCCCATTGTCAATGAAAAATTTTCGTACGAGTTGCCGCTACAACAAGAATGAAAAAGTCGTGTGGCAATCAACGCTTCGACGAGCGCACGGCTACAGCTTTTGAATTACGCACAAGCTGATTAATTGACGCAAGTAAAGTAATATAAAGTAAAATAGCCTCACAATGATTTCCATCTAGCCGCTGATTCGCACGATTGAGTTTGCTTTGCGACGAGTATCGCAGTCCGTAAAAACGACACGCACAATTGACTGAAGTATTCGGCGACGAAGTGACAAGAGGCGCACGAACGAAGCCGACAATGATCTTACAAATATACGAATTCGCTACATTTATCAGTCCTCGAGTCGGTTTCTGCGAATCAAACCGCAGAGAAAGAAAAGAAGAAAAAGAAAATCCAACAAGCTGATACATATATATACATAAACGTGTTTTACATGGTTCGCTTTACTCTCGATCGAGCCCGACAGACAGACACGAATGAAGATTCTTCTACGTCGAAACTTACACCTCCAACCTAGTTACCAGAGCAGTCAGATCATTGTTACTGTAACTAAACCTGCATAGCAGTTAACAAAAAAAAAAAAAAAAGAGAAAAATATAATGAAGAGAAAAATATTCCTAGCGCCTAATACCTAATACAAAAATAATGCAATATATTTCGTTTTGCACGCCAAGGCGGTTCTCGCGCGACAACAGTTAATTCGTGATAATTAATTAAGAAGTACAGCTCATCAATTATTTCTCTCTCTCTCTCTCTCTCAAAATCACAATTCGTACAATACTCATTCTCCATAGACCAACCAGCCTCTCCTCTTAATTTTTCAGCACTTCCTTTTCTGTCATTTTACATTAGTACACAATTGCCTAATTATCGTACGCTAATCTACATTTATAAGTTCCCGTCGAGAGGATCTCAGTGAGTCGCTGTATCACTCGAGACAAATATCACTGGTTACGATGGGACAACTGGTGTTTCTCCTCGTTATAAATATATCCGTGTGTATTAAAATCTCGTCTCCTTCAGGCACGACTAATCGTGGATCTAATACAAGCGCTTCCCGAAGGCTACGGGCACTTCCATTCCTGTAACATAGTCAAAGCAAGTGACGTACACGTAACAACATAACCCACGCGCACGATATTGCGATATTTCTCGTGAATAACAGGAGTCGCGTAATTCGATAGAAGAACGAAATTATTACAGAAGAAAATCAATAAGAAATAAACCAATTGTTACCGACAGACACATCATTATTCGACTCCACGTGACGCGACTATTAAATCAAGAGCGTACGAGCATAACCGCCGTACGTCACTGCTTGGCAAATATAAAAATGGAATTGCGTCACGCGCCAATGAAACGCGTCACGACGATCGATCGAATCTGAAACACCTAGTATAGACGAAACCAATGTAGGCGAATAACATTAACTACCCAAGACCCCGCCCTGGATTGATTTGCGATGAAATATTTCTTTCAATGAAGAACGAACGTCGGTGAACGGCGAATCGCAATGACAATGTAGTCGAGTAATGTAAATCTTTAATTCAGTAGTGAAATAAGCGCGGGAGCGCATCGTTCGCGTGACGCTAGTAGAGATTGCGTTAAAGACGCATTAGTCATATCCCAAACGATCAGATTGTTCTCGCTCGTTACGAAACTTCCTTCTTTTGATTAAGTTGAGCTTTGGTCGACTTTTCATACAAATTGTACATCTTTCGGCTCGTTCGTCGACAATGCACGTTCCTTTAATAGTCCCGTACGTACAACCGAACGACTACCAAGGCTCGACAGCAGCTTTAGACTTTATCGATATATTGAAACATCGTTATGTCAGCTTACGACTTTCTCGTCTGTATCTTCATTTTACGCCTTTTGCACGCAGCCCTATCGCCAAAGCCTTTACTATCAGTCCGCACACCTAACATCGCATTATCAGCACTCCTAGATCCCTAAGAAATTTTGTGTAAGTACACTTGTATCTGTTTTCTCTGTTTCCATTTGAATTTCATACCATTTCTTGTACTCTCTCTTTCATATAGAACCACGATCTGCATCAACGTAACATGTGTCTACGTAAGCATATTTTCAAGAAGGGGGAGGGGGGGGGGGGGGCAAAAGCCAACCAAGATAGGTTGACAGTCAAAGGAAAATATACCCCCTGAAAAAAAGTGACTCGCTCGAGTTAACGTATGTATTTCGCGAGGATTTTAAATATGTCTTTTGTTGCTTCACGATTCAGGAAAATTGCACGCCGTGAACGTAGGAACCATTCAATTGTAACCCGATAACTTTATCACCTTTCCCCCGCAACTCATCCTCTAATTCCTTGCATTCTTCCTTGCAATACTGTTTCATACAGGCTGATCGTCTCTCTCAGTCGCTTTGATCGTTCATTCACCTCACTTCTTTTATCTTGCTTGTATCTCCTTCCATATATATATATATGTATTCCTGCAAGCCCAGCTTACCCCGTAAAATGCTTCGCGAGTATCTCTCATTTTGTTTCTCATGTTTCTCCCTATCTTGGTTACTTTCATAAATGAATCTAGTCGCATAGTTGTATGCTTATGAGCGCGCGTACATGTTGTGTATCAATAAATTACCTATAAGAAATATTCGACAATTTATACTCTGTCTACTGTTATTCCCATTCCCTTCAAGGACATTCGACCGAGCAATATGAACTTTGAGTCGGCGTGTATTATGTTTGCGTATTGTATATAATATGCGTGTAACGTGTGCCTTGTGTCTCGGTGTAGCTATACGATCTACAAGTATTTAATTGCATCGGCAAGACAGAATCCGTTTGAGAAGTGGTAGGAAACTTTGACTCGTATTCATAGCTTTGAATTGAATTTTTTAAGTGTCTCTATGCTTGAAAAGGTCACGACAGATACGCTACCACTGACGTAAGATATTTTTAATGATATTTAACGATCACTGTGATACGTTAAACTTTTTAAATTACGTATTTTACGACGAGTTATTAGCACCAATTATTTAGTCCAATATTACGATCTGAACAGCAGGCGATAAAAAAAAAGGTTTGTACCGTCATTTAGATAGTGATAACATTGTGACACGGACTAAAAGGTTGTCTGAATATGGGACTGTAGTCCTTTTTACATCTGAATTACGTACTAAGGATTTAAGCATTTGTTTAAGTCGTTAAACTATACCGAAATTACGGTACCGAATAGATGGTTCGCCGTAAAATACATCGTATAAGATGTTTACTTGATTTGACGGAATGTTTGTCTTTGCCTACCAACTGGAACACATGACGAAAATAACGTCACTTAGTGTGTTTTTCATCTAAAGAATAGAAACACTTAAAATTTTATAAGGAAAGTCCGAAAGCGAGCCTTTGACTTTTATGCATCTTCCTCTTGCACCGAACCATCCTCTTGCTCCACTGTGCCCATGATAATGGCGAATATTGCAAATGGATAGTATAAAAATAATCGCAAGATTCTATAAAACAAATGAGAAATAGAAAAAACTTTAGGAAGGATTTATTACTGATTTGATAAAAAAAAATTTTTAATTTCCGAAATGCAATGTCCACCATTAATGCGTTGGATACAGACTTTTACTTTGTTAGGTGCCAATGTCGAATAGTGGGACGAGTTTCACAGTCAAGTGCAAAATAATAAAATGATGTTACAGTAGCGACATTTTCTCTATTTTTTTTCTCTTCTTTCTTGTTTTTCTTTTCAAATACATGTGATGAGCCTCGCGTCATTCGGCGACACGGGATATTTCACGTAATTACACGATGACCATCGTTATCTTATCAATAGCAGGATTTCATACAACGCGCGTTATCCCGCCACTACTAGCCGCAGGTATTTTTGATTGTTAGTACTGTTTCATTTTATTTGAGAGCGTCGGATTAGGCGACCGTAGAAGAATTTGTAGGCAGAGCGATGCAAGATACGTGCCCCGTGCACGAGAACGGCGACACACATTCCGCGCATTGTCACGATGATAACATACGTTGCTCTGATAAGTATACAGTTAATAATGGAAATGGTCGTTTAATGATCGTACGTAAAATGCGATAGCGTGCACGGAAGATTAAGTCCTGCCTACGCGAGTTGATCTTGTAGATCTGTATTGAAAACAGCGAGATTACAAAAGTTTCCTAGTCGTAGGGCACCGGCGTTCTTGGGATTCGAACGTCAGGGCCAACCTCTCACAATCAAAACGTTGCGTCAGCATAAATGAGCTCGTGAGTTTTCTGTCCGTCAGTAATCGACAAACGAAAACGTAAACCAGAACCACGAGTGAAGTAGATCGGCTTCGCTTTTGTCCGTCTCTCTTAAAAACGGTCTCACGTGTGAAATTTTATTTGAGCTAGCGGACTGGGTAGTCCGGGGAGCCGAGTGTGTCTTCACTTGAATGCATTTTTATGTACATATGTGCGCGCGAGATTATTTAATGTCTTTATGTATGTTTAACGAGAATTTATGTGCCTCTGTTTACGTATATTTCCTTTATATGCGACCACCCTTGTTCTTCTCTTTCTTCTCTCTCTTTCACAGTAGTTCTCTCTGTATTTTGTGTGTGTGTGTGTGTGTGTGTGTGTGTGTGTGTAGCTTGAGTCATGTTGCGCGTGTGTGTGTGTACCGTGTATGCGTATGACTACAGAGTAACATCTGTGCAATGTATGAGTATATGGATGCGCGCAGAGTAAGAGTGATCTTTTTCAAGTGTGGACGGCGCTACGTACACCACTTATTTTTCAGTCGGTCGACTATCAGTGCACTTAGTCGACTTTCGTCTGTACTATTCAGACACACGTTGCTCCGCCACTACCTTACGGCTCCACGTGCCACGCTCACGTCAGTATGTAGCGTTGTATTATCTACGACAGAGAAGAAACAGAACCCTCTTATTTCTCCTCAAGAGTACCCGAGAGCCGTGAAATTGACTGGACGCCAAATGTCATTTCTGGCGCGGCGTGGAGCGCCGTTTCGATCGATCGTGCCGACTGGCCGAATGTACCTGCATACAGATGTGCTAAAGCTTGTCTTGGAACAGGAAGAGATTGTTGGTGGCCGCGACAGCTACCACGTTTTCAGAGGGATGCCACGCGGTGTGAAGTATCTTCTTATTAAAGTCCAAGCAGTCGACGCTGATTTCATCCTTCTTGCGCTTGCCACCGGTGCAGACCTTTAAAAATCATTTCAAAGTTCAAATAGAATCGCGACACAAAGCGCCAGCTCGAATGATTCTTAACGAGTGTCAATGAGAAACAGACCTTGCGTGGCTTCAGAAGTGTTTTCGGTTTTGCGATGTCGCGCGCCGCTTCTAGAGTGAGGTCACGTTTGGTCGAACGATCGAACACTCGGAAAAAGTTGTTATAAGAGCCCGTCATTATTGCGGAATCGTTTCCGCTCCAACAGCATTCGAATTTATCAAAGATACAGTCGTTCTCGTACAGCGAACATAGCTTCGACCTCAGGTACTCGTGTACCTACGAGTAGAATGATGCCACATGATGATATAAGCAATGAGACCTATTGAAAGACGATTCTGTAGATAGTTTCCAAACCAACAATTACTTACAGGGTAACATTCTATGGGTTTTGTCTCCATGTGTAAGTCCCAGACCTTTACACTGAGGTAGTCTCTGCTGATCATGTACCGTCCCGAGTTACTTAGCTTCACGTCGCTGATACTCGAGATGATCTCCGAAAAGAAGCTCCTATTAGTCGGATCCTCTGGCTCTTCGAAAAGTTTACTGTGACGATCGCACAGAGCAGCAGATCTCATATCACATAGCCTGATGGTTCCCTTGCTGCTGCTGTAGACCAGTAGATTGCATTCTACAGGATGGAACTCGGCAGCAGTTATAACTTCCGTTAATTCCTCCATGTTGGTTGGTTTTATATCTACTATATCTGTATGCCTTCGATAGGAAAATGTCTTTGAACGTTCTTGCGACTCGATCAGCCATCAGATCAAATTAGATCAAATGTAAAAATATAGCTAAACGATTAGAAAACCTCAATGATTTTCTCTCGTTTGTGCTACGCGTTAATGCATACGGCTTATGGAAAAAGGATACTAAAACTTTGATCAGTGATCTCGAGATGCCAGAGATTAATTCTAAGGTCATCAGCACTGAGGTAGGTTTCCTGGTCGCTGTTGACGCTTATACTGTTTATGTGGTACGTGTGCGCATTGGCAAATATTCGCCTTGGCGATGCCTCGACCATTAGCTCCATGGGTTTTATGGTAGGTACCTGCGCCAGAGAAATTTCAGCTCAAACAATGTTATACCCTTGTCTAATACTGTACTAATGTTCCACCCAGCAGCACGCGTTTCCTCGTACTTTGCTCGTTATACATAAAGTGTCTGGGAAAAAAAAAAAGTAATTTTAACTTGTTCCTCTCGTATGATCTCGAGACGCCCGGTAAAAGGAATAGGTGAGTTGCACGACGCAACAAGCGTTTTCAACCTAAACAAAGTGATGTCTATGACATCATATTATGTTAATACTATGTGCATATTTGACCTTCCTACCCACCTCCTCGCCATTGTCACCTCACATAATCGTGGCATTAGTCACGAGGAGATACGCCAGGAGATGATTAATGATACCCTGGGTGTAAACGAGGCTCAATGAATTAAGAGCATTCGAAATGAATTTTAGGCTCCTTGGGAGATTGCTTCGCGTGCTAGCTGATAATCAAAGGCCATCGTTACAGCTGAAACGGGTTGGTCTCTAACGTGTACTGTGAAAATTAACGCTAGTCGTGGTGCGAAACACGTTGGACATTTTCATTGACACGAGACATCAAATTATTACTTCTCTATCCGCTGTAACCGAATACCTGGTCGCATCAACTATTAGAAAGATCTGTCCATAACAAACCTTAAAATTAATTTCGGTTCGTCAAAGAAAAAGTCGCTCCACGATATTTACAAAAGCTTCCCTGCCTGACGTTTGGCTATACGAAAACTCACCCTCAAGGCAGTTATACAGGCAGGATCCCGGATCGCTCCATTCTCCTCCTTGGTATTGTAACCCTCGACTCTTTTGTCCCTTTCGCTGACCTTCCACAACTTGATTGTCTTGTCGTTCGTGGAAAGTAGAAAGTGAGCCGGATTCTTCCTCTTCAACCATCTTATTTTGTTTATCTTTTCTTCTATCTCTAGTGATTTCAGGTAGTCGAACTCCGGCTCGTGGCTCTGGAAGGTGCTGTACACGTTGTACTCACCTCGTCGTGGTATACTGTTTTTACTCTGCACAGATAATACATAAAATAGTCTCAGTGTGCTCGAACATGCGCAACGACAGCACTTTCAATCGTGATGACAGTAAATGTTACAGATAAGTTTGAGCTTCGATTAATCTCTCGAGAACGTCACGAGGCCACCGCTGACTGACAGTCCAGCTTCAAGCTTTTATTACGTGGCTCGTGACGAGCGCGAAAGAAGCTATGCACTTGCATCATCGTAAGTGGAAAGGGAGTCAACTCAGTCACAACTCAGCTTCATAGTGGGAAGTCGTTCACCGTCACGAACGAGATGCGTACGATTAGGTCAAAAACAATTCGAACGTTTGCACGCGTATCATTTACTGTGAGAGAATTGCGACACGCGGAGGTATAACTGATTTTGACCCAAATAACGATTTCTGTAACAGCGGCGTTCACATCCAGGGTGAGATAACTCCACTGTGCTCTGTCTAATGAGGAATTCGTATGGTATAATTTAAAAGTAATTTTATCACGTTTCACTGATAAATACTATCTGCTATACATTTTTCACCAATGCTTGCTGATACTGATAGGAAATATTTGTTCTAGGATAATTGCATGTTGCCATAGAAATAAGCAGGAAGAAGTTTTCCTTTTCTGCCCAATTTTTGGAGATAAGCATTTAAGTACGATTTCGCGTGATTTAAAAATATTTCAAAGTATCATATGTCACGAGTGTTCTAAAGTGTTTTTTGAGTGTGTGAAATACATTTTTTTAGTGTAGATATCACGAGACTTGTGCTAGGCACAAAAAAGTCTTCAATATTTTGTAGGTACATCTGGGTGAGTCTCTAAAGATAACCATGCAGACAATAGAATTGGCTAGGATCCAATGTCAACGGTAAAAAACGTAATGAATTTTGTAAAAAAAAAAAAAAAAAAAAAAACTAAACTGCAAAATTACAAGGTTCTCCAGTAATTTTAACAATAGGAAAAACTTACATGTTACTTAATCTTTGTATAACAGTGAAAACATTTTTTGTTGGCAATAGACTACTGTCCCTGTTTATGCGTGATTCATCTGGATTCAAAGAAGTATGATATATCTGCTCAGGCAGAAGCTCCCTTTCTTTTACAGAAAAAACTCTAAGGCACATTAAACATTAGTACGGTGCGCTAGACACTGCGGTAGCAACAGCAACGTTTCAACTAATTAACATACAATTCTTGATCTGAACGATGCTAATATATATTGATCAATATTCTACTCACAATAGGATCCCTCTGAAAAATGACGACTCGGCCGCCCTTGTCTCCCGTTGCGAGGAGGTCGCCATCATGGTTAAACTCGACGCAAGAGATTATGTCAGCTGTAATATAAACACAAAGAGATGTTGTGAAAAGCACGTGTGAATTACACATAATATTTAATAACGCAGTAGGACAAGATGCGTTTAACAGTTAACTAGAAGGGTCTTAGTAAAAACTATCCTTAAAAAATCAATATATGTAAGATAACAAAGAAACTTTACTCAAGGGAAATGAAGAACGCTTTGCAGTCTCCGAAAATAATGTTCTCTCAATCTTCTTACGGTTTGTCTTCATAATCGAGCATATAAAGCGAACAGCACAAAAGTGGCATTAATTACATGACAGTAGCCAAGGAACAATAAAGATTTTAAGTTAAGAGTTCACATTACAAAATTTTTATCTTGTCTTATATAGTGGAGACATAGAGGTATTATGTTCATGTAATTTAGGTATGCAAATGGAGATAAGATAACAGCTATGTTTCCTGACGTAGTAAAATCTGAGTAAACGCAACTTACCTTCGGTGACATCGTCCTCCAAGGTTCCTTTCACCTGTGAGAAACACCATTGGATGTCACCATTGCCTGCAATCAAAAAATATGAACTTAGTGACACTGTATAGAAATTTTTGCTTTGTGCAATACAAAATGGAAGCTGAGTTGTGACAGAAATTATGTCTACCAATATAAATATTGCATGTGATCGATAAAGCAGGTACGCAGAAAAGTTTTATTATACTAGAAATATCATTATACTCCATTGAAGACCACGATAACTTTATTGAAATAGAATATTTAGAACAAATTATAGTAAAAAAATTATAACTGTTCAAATGGTAGTATGGAGTTATTTCTATGTAAATTGAACCACTTAAGCTTGAAGATGCATACTGGACATGCTTTTAGAAATGTTAACAATAATTGTAAAAACAAATAGATATATGGCTCAAAATGAAGACGGTTTTCACTGACGAAGATAGGGTTTAAGCGATGCTCAACATTGATTTTTATTGAACAGATAAGTTATGGTTTCCTAAACAAGAATAATATTTCTAAAGGATAACTATTATACCGAGAATTATCGTTAATATCCTGATACATTGCCTCAAAAGAATCTTTTAAAAGGAGAACAACCTGTAGCAAATGGTATGTGAAAGAAAGATAATAGCGAGGAAGCGTGCAATCGAGGTTAACCCAAGAGGAAGATGCACTAGAGAGAAAGCAGTGTACATCTTTGCCGATGTAAAATTTGAAGTACAAAGCGACAGTGTGAGCAAGGGAGCAAAAGAGAGAGAGAGAGAGAGAGAGAGAAAGAGAGAGAATAAAAGCACAAGATAGTAAAAAAAAAAGAGAAGGTAGATTGAGCCTACTTGAGGTCTCGCCGCAATCCATCGTGTTTTTAGGCCGCCGCCGCCGACGGACACATCTGCCCCCGCACGCGGGGTAGTCCGGAGTTGTACAAAATCGAAGTACACGGGAATGCGGAAGAATTGACGAAGAAGTAGAAGAAGTAGAAGTAGTAGCAGCAGTAACAGCAGCAGTAGTAGTAGTAGTGTAGTTTTGTAGTAGTAGAAGAACAAGAAGAGGAGCGATACCGGGCAGCGGGTTGGAATCGCGCGAACCCTCGCGAGATAACTGGGTCAAGGTTCGCGTTGCCGCGGTGCGCGTAAGCAGGTTATACCGTTGGAGGCGAGAAAACACGGCGGCCAGAAGAACACGGCAGACTACTTACCGGCCATTTCGGACACGGACGCAAGACAGATTTCGCACGAACGCACGTCCAATTTAACACGTATCGCGGAACGGCGCACACGTTGGCACAAAAGAACAGAGAGACTTTCGCGAGAAACACGAGAGCAACCGCCTACCTCCTGTCACATATTCACTAATGTCTCTGGACCCGCAAATCCGTACGCGCTCGCGTTTCAATGGCGGAGTTTCACGAGTGCATAACCGCACAACACAACTATGGCGTGACGTCACACGCAGGTTCTGCTGCCACGGGGACCGCCATTTTGTCTGCGAACCCGAGGTTGCACGAGATTACCCGAGGACTCTCGAAACTCACCGAAAAAATACGAACTTCGCCCGCCAAAATCCAAATGGTATCAGTGTCGTTGTAGGAAGATCCAGCAACCCAATACATTCATCGTTCGTCATTAATGTACCGAAAAATTTGTGCTACAATTTATTATTCTAGTCAGTCAGACAAATTACACGAAAGAAGTGTATGTACCACCTGCATGGTCGATTGCTACGAAAGTTTATATAAGCGTCCTACTTTCCGGCCATATTAGCATTGGAGTACTTGCAAACACGGCGCGATAAAGAGATCAAGTATTCACGTGCAGCAACAGAAATTCTGCGGATTATCGATTATTAGCTATTTCTGTACTAAACCCCAAAGACAATGCGAGGCAGAAGCTGTAACGCAAAGCATAAAAATTGCAAAGCACGTCAAATCCCAATGGAATTTCTCATAATCAATATTTCATCACTGTATTATTAATGATTCGCTCTCGTCCACTGTCACATACTAGGTGATGCATCATCGTAATGACATAATAATATGTAATTTCGCCAAGCGAAACAGGTAATACTTAAATAATTGATATTCCAATGCGCAAACGAGGATTTGTCACACATCTAGTCTCCACGAAATGCTCATACCGGGAAGCACAGAGAATTCAAAAATTCGTATCCCAGAAGCGTTTCACATGTTTCTAACATATTATCAAGAGAATTGCAAAGAGAAGTGTAATCCTTTTCGATACCGTATAAACCTTCTCTTATCTCTTTTTATGTTCCTTGCATATTTTATAATCATAACACACCACCCTCGACTTAGCGAACTTCGTCCAATATCTGCGAATCGTAGAAAACCAAAAAGATTATATCCAATACGTAAGCGACAGATACAAAAGTTGTACTAAATTGGTACTTCACTTCAGGCGTCTTTCGTGTTGACGCAATGCACAAAGTTCCTTCGCAGTCTAGCCGGTGTGCGAACTTTTACATTACACGACACAGGATCTTAGTTCTAATGGTTCTATAAAGCTCAGGTCGATTCTTCTCAAATTACCTAAAAGTTCAGTTAGCTTGTCGTGAAGCTCCTCAAGGGAGGAAAATAATGGTCTTTCTCTCCACAATGGCGAAGTATCCCTCCTAGATCTGTGCCCTGGCGATGAGCTATCCATTTTTAATGGACGCCTAAGGAATCTTTTTGATCTCTATGAAAATGCGTCTCCGTTCGTTTCCGTAGCTTGAGAGAAATATCTCACGTTTCACGGACTGGCATCATAACGATATTGATTTCACGGCAACGAAATTTAACGTTTATAATCACGGTGCAATTCAACGCGTTACGACACTGCATGAACATCACGAGTCTCTTTATGACATTATAAGTTACTTTATATTATCTTATTAAGACCGACGCAAAAAACGTTATAAAGCAACGCAATAAATTCTTCATCAATGCTATTCGATATAAAAGCGCATTTAAATACGTGACCATCTCACTTGCAGAGTGAATGGTAATGATGAAAAACTAAAGATGGCCGCCGTTGACTATGCGAAAAATAAATACAAAAAAAAGCCGTTTAAATTCCTCGACTACGAATTAGGTTTCAAATTCATTTTAAATCCAACCGATCACTGCGAAAAAACATGTATGACGGATATTGAAGACGCAAAGGAATTAGTAACGATTTGGAGAAAAAAAAAATTTCGACAAATATTAAGCCGCCTTCAATACGTTGAGACGCGAACTGGTATCACTGGGTGAGCTGTGCAAAGCAAAAGTTTTGCTTGCGAAACTCGTTAGAGGATCTTCGCTAATCAATTTGCTCTAACAAGTATCGGTAATAAACACTACGCTGTAATGTATTCCTACAATCGTTTAAGCACGAAATGTATATGGAAAATCACGACGAACCGAAGTGCCTTTAGGTCTGATTTGTTTCGTTCAAACGACTCGGCTTCGCCAAACGACAACTGATCAGGACGAACGAATAACGAGGGCGGAGTGACTACTTACAGAAATAATCATAACCATCGTCGTAGGAAGCACTGTCGATCGTCTTCAAGGGGTTGCAGATGAGTCTCCTATTTAAATCGACAGATGGTCTTCTAGCACGTAATCGACTTCGCGTGGACATCTTCGACGGCAGAGCCAACGTACTGAGCGTCCGCATAGTTTTGACTTTGTCACGACAATAACAACTTTTTGCGAGTGTACACCGAGGAAAGGAAAAAAAGACGCATGACCCAAACGCTACTATCGCTTGTGGATCTTTGCGAGTCTCGGAAGCTGTTACTTGTTAATTTTGCAATAATTATTATCCGAGATCGAATTTCATCGGAAGAATATTCCAGAGCAAATACCAGTCGGCAAGCGCTTCCGTCGTGTTTACTTATCGACGAGTCTACCGTACTTCTTGCAGCAAGAAAGCGAGACCCGTCGTGCACGACAGCGTGAAGTGTTGCAGTCTACAGGGGGACTTAACTAACCAGGTCAGACGAGGCGCGAAGTGACGTTCAAGGATGCGAGAATGTAAATATTTACAATAAAGAGTAAGACAGGACGTAAAAGAAAGAGAGAGAAAGCAGAGGCATGCGTTGCTAATATAAACCAATGGAGTGACGCTTACCGGCTCTTTTGTTCACGGCAGTGTTGATCATCGAACCGAGTTTGGTGAGGCTGGATTGCCTCATGATACTGGAAGGGCTCTTCATCTGCTTGGACGGCGGTACCGGAAGTGGTGATGTTTTCGACCGAGCCAAAATGGCGCCGTTCCGGCAATTCGCATTTGGACTCGAATTGGGGGGCCGCTGGGGCGGGGCCCCCCATAGACCCACCACCCCCGCGTGACGCGTGATGGCACTTCACGGTACCCTCCGTTAGATGATCCACCACGCTGGAAACAGGCATTCACTGCTGCAACATCATCATCCCCCAAAAAAATTATTACAGCCTTCTCTTTACAGTAGTTAATATTTTTCCCATGTCCCTTTTCTATCTCTATTTTATACTTGATCATCGTTCCCCTATACTCGCATACAAAATAAAGACTAAATTCAATCATCTCGTAGCATTATAATAGATAGACTAAAATTACATGGACTCCCTTTCGATGCTTTTTCTGCCTGCCTCGTGGTCGATGCGATCAACGGATTTTTGACCTGATCGACTAGACTAGTGAGACTGAAAGATGGTGTAATTTTGCCAGTCTGCTTAAAATAGCCACTAGCGTTATACGCGTAAAACTACTAGACCAAAGGCAACCAACTTTCGTCCTTACCACAGAACAGGTTGTTCGGTAAAGAATGATGTACTGTTAGACTAAAGTATTTTTATAGAAATTTTCCTAAGTTGAATCGCGTGCTATACGAATGAGACAAGAATATTTTACTCCAATTTTATTATCCCTTCACGAGAAAACTGTGCTAACCTTGACCAATCGTATTCCATCTATTTGTTGGGAGTTGTGAGAAAACACGTCGTCTCGCAGATCGACATTGAATTGGTATACATGATAAAAGCGAGACACACGCCATGTGTTTGTAGTGTAAACGCGTAAATATTATCGGAAGCCCGGGGAACCAGAGGCAACAGGTTGGTAAAAGTAGGCGAGTGGTTGAAGTGCCGACGGGAGTCGCGAGCGTTGGGGTTCAAAGGCTACCCCGGCAGGCTTTTAGCAACCGAACGAACGGAAACGATGAAAAGCGCCTTGTGAAAACGCATTAAGGTGTTCCTTGCGAAGGGTTTGTACCGTTTTATGACGACTCTTACGCCTGTACGTGGCTGAAGTTTTTCCGGGGAAAAACTGTATCCACACTTGAGCCACAGGGGAACAGTGAAAGGGATAAAGGTGAAGAGGAAAAGGTATAAAGAGCAAGGGGAAAGAGTCATGGACGGGGAGGAGAGCAAGGGATGAGGGAGTAAAGGGGAGACAGTCTGGATAGTGCGCGCGCAATTGATCCGTTGACCTCGAATTAATAGCGTCCCCAGCCTTGAGAACGTAACGTCGGGATTACAATTACGCGGACCTCATTTAAACCTCATGCGTCACAATATTATCTGTCACAGGCGAACGACGGGGAGCTGATTGAAATTGTCGGCACGGATTTTAATCTCGAAGCTGTGAATTCCCTGCACTTCTTGGTGCGTAAACGAAGAGTCTGTTTACCGTAGCGCTTTTACAGGAGCGACTACAGAACACCCTTTGACAATGCGAAACAGTGGTCTTTGAGAGATCTGTATTCTCTTTGCGTAGTGCGTAAGCTAAAGGAAAGAAAGACTAGAGAGAAAAAGTAAATAAGCAGAATTTTTTCCTAATGTCGAACGACACGAACCTAGTAACAATTCTCGTACCTAAGTCCAAGGTCGCCATTGAGTCAGTACAGGCCTAGTTAGGAGCTCGGGCAGCCCCTCAATTGTCATAATGAAATTTTTACTAGGGGAATATTATCGGTAACATCAGCTGGACATTCGGCCAGACGATACCCCCTTTTACCATCCCCTTTATATTTTGTTCACGCATATTGCATTATACTGTGGCGGACAGTCTAAAGTCGTATAATCCTGCAAAGATCTCTTTCACGCAGCCAAGGTGGTAATATATTGATAACCATATACTCTTTAGGGATGTATTTGTTAACCATAACATTTATCATTTTTGCAATAACTCTTTATGAGGATGAAGTAATTTGCGTTGATAATATTTTCGTATTTTTACCTTGCTACTGTCGTGCGTCTTCTTATCCTGGTGTCATGTCCCGATGAAAACACTTTTCTAACAAGCTGTAGGATTCGTTGATTGCGAACCAGTAATAGCCAATGGGCGTTCTCGACTCGGTTACGGCCGAAGGCGAAACTGTAACGAATTAAAAGAAAAGGAAACGATCAGGAAACGTTAATCGGATTTAGTAAAGAAAAAAAAAATGTCGCACGGTCTAAATCAGGCGGGTGCCGGAAGCTACGCGACATTTCGAAATGTCGCGCCTGTAGACTTTTCCATTTTTCTCAACCCTCGACATGCGAGCATTCAGCACAGGATTCATAATGGATTCACCGAGTGAATCGAGAAAAGCTATCCTATCTGCTTCATAATAAAAGACCATTCCCCATATACGCGTCCATGTAATTCAAAAGGCTATAAGCTTCGAATGCCGAGCTTATTTGTATAGAAGGTATGACGCGCGAAAGGCTTGGCACGAATTAACAAATTAACTAAGCCAATAAAGAATACATAGGAAACATATAATGATTCGAATGCGCATACTCTATCGGAGAAAAGTTCAACTGAAATCATAAATCATATATTGTGTGCACAGCAGTTTTGTCATTGTATACATAGTATGACGTACATACTAGTACACAGAGTATTTGCATATAACTGTCCACACACTTGTCATTTGTCTCTTACGCCTAATATGATTCTCTTTAACGCGTGTATTATGATCGTGAAATAAATTCGCGTACGTCGGACGTTCGGGATTTCGCTAATTAAGAAATCGATACGAAGCATAATTTAATTAATCGTACAAACCACCTAAAGCTTTCGTATTGATTTCGAGCACGACGAGGCTTGCACAATATGTCGAGGTATTTTAACATTGAGGATAATTGAACGGGAAGTACTAGCATAGGTAGCTCGACAAGTTTCCGCATATACGAAAGACAAGGTTAAATCTTTAATGCTAATCACCGACGACGGTTAATCTTGCAATTTAGCGCGGTTAAAACATTAGCGTACGTCTCTCAATTGGTGTTACTTTAATACCAGCTACTTGCGACGATACGTTTGAGTTTGTACCCAGGGAACAGGGTGGTTAGAGAAAGTCGACAACCCTGACCGTTTTCGGCTGACTCATAGATAATGTAAGATGAAAGGCCCTGTTTCATTTTGGTACTCGTGACAGACGTGTCACGCTTTTCAGCGGCGTCTGCACCGTCTAAGAATGATAAGTAGGTCAAAATCTAGAAAAAAACCAGATGACTCAGGGGTAGCTGAGGTTAATTAGCAAGTCGCTTGCCTACAGTGCGGGAGGTAAAATTTATAAATATTACGCGTGATGCTGGAGGAAGAAGGTTGGTAATTATAGAATATTGAGAGAACGTTATTTTTTTAAATTTCTCACGAGAAAAAGAGTAACGCAGTGCGTTGCCATTGATCATTTTTTTTTCCTGAAAATCCAATAGACTACCCGTCCACGTGGTATGTTCATGGTTTGGAGTATGCGAGAACAATTTTCCGTGTCTGTGGATTCGCAAAGGGGGTGCAGACTGGTGGTGGTTTGTTAAACTGTAGGGAGGCTGGCGATCGGCCAGTAAAATTTCTGTCTGGTTTTACATTTTAAATCTGCCGCCACCACGTACCGATGCAGTACGAATTTACCCGACCCCTGTGATTACTTGGATCAATCGTAAAGATTCGAATAGGCTACAAATGTCACTTTTAAATTTGAAGCACGAAACTTTCCCCTGGATCAGAACCCCCTGACTTACTGATCCGAAACGGGTTAACCTGTCTGCCTCGGGAAATAGAATGTATCGGAATACTATATTTTATCAACGGTACACCAGGATCAGGATTTCGTGTGTAACAACGGCCTAAGCTCTCGAGAGAATGAACATATTCGATCCATACTGCGGTGCCAGCAGACTGGCTGCAAACAATTTCGTTCTCTGGCTGCAGGGTAGACTGCAATTCTTGAAAGGAGAAGCAAGTGATATTTCTATTTTGTCCAGAGAGGCTTCTATGCGCTACCACGGTAAGTGGACAACAAGCCATCCAGTCCGAACAAAGAGTTTGACTGAGTCTGCTGCGGCCAGAAAATGCTCAAGTATCGACGAAAAGCAACAGTACGTACATGGATGCTCCTCGTCCCGGAAGTGAAGAAGGATACGTAAGGGAGACAGAAACCCACAGGAGCTGGTAAAACTAGCTGACACCTTGGACAGATAGTGTGACGGTAAATACAGATATATTACCGTGAAAATAGACAAGGAATAAAAAGTCTAGCAAACTTCTAGAAAGTCGTAGATTATCCACCGGCGCTTTGAATAACCTCGAAAATGCTTCATCACCATAAACACTCGCTCGTCTCTTGTCTAGACAGAGTAGAATCGCTTATACGATTGGCCGGGGCCACGAGTGGGGGATTGGCATTGGGGTTGAGTCTTGAAGCAATCCAAGAATCGTAGAAGGAACGAGCGAGACTTCAGACTCCCTTAACCTTCTCCGTGGGGTTAGGAACGCGACTGGCAGTCGTACAATTCGGATCCAATTACCCGGGGTTATGACAAATGGCGCCATTAAATGCTACGACATCGATCTCTCTTGGTTTCGTCATAGTCCTGTCCGTGTTATACGTTGCGTGAGCCTTGGTAAGCCACGGTAGACCTTCGCGACTGTAAATGATAAACCATTTCAGTACTTTAGTCGAAATCCATGTGTCTATACGTAAGACATAACCTCAGCATGTCACTCGTTCCGTCTGTGATATCTTGTTATGCTGTCGCCGGGAATTATTATTTTCACGTCTTTCCCGTGCACAGTTAATCTCCAGACGTAGAGGTCAACATTATGTAAATACTGAGCCTACACGTAAGGCGCTCCGATAAGGGCCTCAAGGCATCTGGAAAGTTACAAAGGACTCACTCGCAAAGTGACTCTCGAGCAATGCTGTTGTGAAACAACGTTTTCAGTAGTTATGGATTTTAAACAAAGCGATAATCAAATAAGTGTCTTACAATGATTGTCTATTTATATCAAGCAGTATCATCAACCTAATAAACCACATTGATTTTACATTTTGCTCCACACTGGTGCTACTATATATCTTCATCCTAAAGGAATCCCTAACGAGCATAACAATCTACCGGAACAATACACGCATTCGTCATGCGTCCGTGCGAGGAATATTGAGAGCCAATGTTTTTTCATGGGGTAGTACAACAACAGCAAAGGTCCTTACAATAACACGACTCGTATTAAGCTGCCGTCGGATCATTCTCATAAAATTAATAGGTACAAGCAACAGCTGAAAAAGTCTCATATCTACGAAGTAACGAGACGATACCACGTGGAAGTAAAATGGCGCGTAGTACCGTCATTCGAAAGATGCAGTTTGCCCTCTGTCCTTCGCGCAAAGTCAAGACGCTATAGGACGTCGGTGGCTTACGCGGAACTTTTAGTTATTAAACTAGAACCAGCATTCTGCCCTCGTAGCGGCGTTCATTGTTTTGCCTTATTTACCCTGCTCATTTGAATTGTTCCCATTTCAGAGCGCAATTACGATATTAGGACGCTCGTCCGTGCTCTTATATGCTTGACATTTTTTTTTAGTCTCATTCTCATTGCCTCATTTTCTTTCTCTCTCAGCTGGGCTAGACTCTCGCGCAACGGAATTTCCTGACTGATTTCGCCTTGAGGCGAGTCTATACTTTTCCTTGCTACCCTTAGCTGACATTAACGGGAGATGAACATGAACAAGAGTTCAATGAGAACTAAAGGGTAACAGCAATGTCCTTGCTCGCAGTCATCCAACGTTCAATGCTGAAAGCATAGAGCAACTGTATCACTAGGCCATCAGCCGATGAATCCCTACAGAAACGCGTTTCTGTAAGACTTCAGCAGTGTCGTAAACTTCCGGTAAATCAATAAATAAGGAGCCGTTTAATGTGCGACGACCATGAACATAAACGCAGCTATAATCTCAAGGTTACATAACCTCGCTAAGAAGCTCGAGCCATGAAAAGTCTTAAAGTCTGCAATCACGTTCCATCCATAATTAAAGGCAGTATCACAAGTTCACGAATCTTCCCGCGGACTGTTTTCAATTGTATTTTCGTAATTGTCGACTATCGATTCTGCCCATATTCGGGTATAACGGTTTCTAGCTATTGAAATATAAAGGTACATGAACACGACACTCGTAACCTGACAATGCTTTGCTAAAAACGCGAAATGAAGCTTTAGAGAGTGGAACACGAGAAACAAAAAATAGACCTTCTATCAATGACACGTCGCGCGGGTGGTGGATGCCGTAGCAGAAGAAGTGGTAGATATAAAGAGTCTGGAATGCAAAGGATGAGGAAGTACAGTGTTCTGGTCTTGTATATATATATATATGAAAAGCTTTTATTTTTCGGCTGACGTTTGTAAGTAGTGTATACGTAGTGTTTTAGCGTCGTCAGCGCACTAAGAGCGGGGTTGCTTCCAGTTCCTCTATGAGCCGGTGGCCTAGATAATTCAAGTGCTATAGCAGGTATCACACAAATACGTACGAGCATATGCGGCACGTAAGTGCACCAGAACAATGGATGGCGAATGCTGCACGTACTGCGTCTATCGTCTCACGAGACACTCCGAACTCGAAGATGATGGGTCTCCGAATGAAAGAGAGACACGAGCAGAGGAATATCGAAAGAGAAAGGAAGCAAGGAATACGTAGGAAATCATAACTTTGTTCGGGTTAGAATATCATTCGGTGCTGCCAACCATTCAGGTGTTGCGGCTAAATCGATTAGTATCCGTAGTCAAAATTGCCGGATACCAAGTCAATAGAACTGACGAAAAATTATATCAGCCGACCCTAGAACGCGATTTCTTCTCGCGGCGTAACATGTACAGTATCAGCTATCTATACAGAAATACCAAGGAATCGATAATGATAGCCACGTAAAAGCGAATAAGCAGGCTCGACTTTCTAGCTACTCGATTGAGTCGCGTTACTGGCAGTAGAAAATACTGCGAGTCTTCACCGATAGTGGATTATCGATCCGAGACTTTTACTGCATGCGCTGAGCGTGGTTGCGAAGAGGAAGCTTTCAGTATATGAAAAAAAATAATTAATTTTTCTAAACGCAGTAAAGAGTGTATTGATAATATATATTCGGTTGCAGATACTTCACAGAAGAGACGGCCTGTCCAAACCTTGGAAAATTCACGTATCCAAACCGAAGGGGTTTATTTCTTCGCTTAACGGAGTTGGGGAAACTTCCTATCCAGTTCGTTGATCTGGAAGGAAGGTCTTCCATAGGCACTTCCAGTTTAACCTCAGAAGACCGCACGAAGCTCTATCTCTATTTTGGTAGCGACCCCATCAGGCGACGTGGAAATATTGAAAATATAGGTGGAAAAAAGGATAAACGTAAACGTACGCACTTTCCACGTACGTTGCACCATACGATTTGCATAGGAAAGAATCATCCAATGAATTTTAGTTGAAGAAAAAGCATTAAAGCCCAATGGTCCAAATAGGCTCCCTTGGCAGTGGTATATCCGCTTATTAATGTCGTCAGTCGGTACGCCCACACGTTTCAACAGAAATATATGCCGCTACGTAGTACGAATCATGGACAATCCTCACGGAGCTCTATTCTCAATTATTAAGAATCCAAAGAGTCGAGCTGGTGGTTTCCGTTCGTCGAGTATGGTACATTCAACTAGAGTCCACTCGCAGCCTCGTAAGCTACATACGTACATGATGTCCCATGGGAAGTTGCTGAAACTAATCGTCTGTTATTTGAAACGCAGGCAGAGAACGGAAAAAGTAAATTTACCTTTAAATAGAGTAAATTTGTCAATTTTATTCACACGTGAACTGAACCTGTCTGCATACATGAAACACTATTGGCTGCGTGAAAAAGCCAAAGAAAAAGGTAGAATCGATTGCAGAAACTAAAAAATTGTTTGGTGGAGCACGTGAAAAGACGTTTTAATACAGTTTACTTTTCATAGATTTCGAAAATAACTTGATAGGCTAATTCGGACGGTGTGGACTTTAAAAATATCTACAATCGCGGCAAACGACTTTTGATGTTTTTTAAAGAAAATAATATATAAATACTTCCGATTGCGTTTGATACGCGTGCGAATAAAAATGATAAATTTACTTCATTTAATGCTACTTTATCTTTTCTGTTCCCTGCACGTGTTTCAAAATAACAGCTGATTAATTTCAACAAATCCCCATGGGGCAACCCCTATATGTACACCGTAACCAGGGTGTTTTATGATTAAGGAATTAAAGGGGAGCACTAATTTGCACGGGTGTACATATATATAATAGGTTAGGTTATATATAATAGGTATATATATGGTAATATATATAATAGGTATATGTACATAAAGAGACATGTAGATACGTACCGGCGTACACAAATTTGTGTCCGCGTGTAAACACGGGGCGCGCCTACGTTAAATTTTCAATAAGCCCTGCCCGTCTAGAAGTCCATTCGATGGTTGAGACGAGAGAGAAAACCTTTCCACGTTCTACAGCTTGTCGTTGCCACCCTGATATATATAGGTATCTACGGGGTTGCCCAAGACGTTTGGGAATCAATAGGTTAAGGCCTTATTGATTCTCGCATCTTAGCTCCAAGGATAATCCAAGATTGCCAGTTCCATAGACGAGGGTTGATCGCCTGAAATTGTCCAATCTCAAGAACAAGCTTTGTGTTTTAATCTTGCGCCGAGAATGAGACAGAGACGAGAGAAAGGAAGTAGAAGGCGAGAGTGAAAACGAAAGAAAAGAAAGAGAAATAAAGAGCGACGGTTACGGTCGCAGTGTTTGTCCCTAAACATGACGAGTAGAATTTCGGCGTCAGAGGGTTGCGCGAGGTACGTGCTCGATTCGCACAATACGTAATATTCGGAAAATTGAGACGAGACTCGAGCCGACACGATGTGATAGCACGTTGATGCTCCTGATCCGATAAGGGATGCCACCGGCACAGAGGGGGATGAAATTTTCCAAGAATAGGTCTTTCACTTTGGTCCTACGAACGATAGCGGGATGATTCGGACCTTCGGGAGGGTTTCTAAGCTTTTTGATGTGCCTGTCGAGGCTAACCGAGATTGCTTCAGTTCACGAGGTTTTTGTATAAGGGCGAGTGCGTGTGACAAGAGACTTGCGCGCCACAGGTGTTGAATGGGCCTTCAAAGGGAAAACAAATGAGCACAATGAAAAATCAATTTCACCCCTATCAGCAGAAGAGGACGGACGAGAGTATGAATGGCTAAATATCATGGGGCGAGTACCTATAATATATTTCCAATAGAACGTGTGAAACGTGTCTGGAGTCGAGCGGCAGTGGGGGAGACGGGGAAGTGCTTTATCTTTGCGATACAAAAGCGAAAGAGGAAAGAAAGAAAAAC
The DNA here is from genome assembly GCA_030142615.1 of Syrista parreyssii. Lineage (NCBI taxonomy): Eukaryota > Metazoa > Arthropoda > Insecta > Hymenoptera > Cephidae > Syrista > Syrista parreyssii. The sequence goes on from JARQTG010000309.1 coordinate 478,900, forward strand.
AATAAAGTCAAAAGTGAAACTTATTCATTTACCGATACTATGACGTCTCTTCATTTGTCAAAACGTTCCGCAAATAAGACATGAGAAGGTTTCGTTAGTATTCAGCAAAGCAACTTATTCCTATCAGATTCGGCTAGTCTCTTATACGTCGTATGATACCGCCCGTAAATCCTTCGCTCTATACGTTCCTTTTACTTCTCGTTCCACCTAATAAGCGTGCGCTGTTCCCATAAGTAGACACAGACGCCGAGACGTCGTTGTCCCGCGACGAATTAACGAGGCAGGGAGGAAGTAGAGAAAACCAGTTGAATTCGGATTCAATGAAGCCAATTAATCTCATGATATCGTCAAGCGAATCGGGATTAGAGGAAAGACGCGGTTCAACTAAACAAACCAGCATAATAACGGACGGCAAGTCGATCCAATGGAGAGACCAATGATAATTTATTAATCTCGATTGGTAAACAATCAAAGACTCCGAATCGCTTTTCTCTTCCCAACGTAGAAAACATCCCGGACGAATTTTCCAAATATTCCGTCAAATGTATATTTAACAAATGATGCGATATTTTCGTGCAAGTCTTGAATCTCGAGTCGGTCTCGACTTTTAGTCAGTCGGTCAAGGTGAACCTTAGCATTTGGAATTCAGACTGTATCGTCGGCAACGTTTGACAGGTAGGAGCCAATGGGCTGCTAAAAAAGTTGAACGTCCTTGTCGGCAACTCTTGATGTCAATGTCGTAACACTATTAAGCAGAAAAAACCAAGTCATAGTAAATTGGCAGGAGAGAATGTATCTAATTAAATAACGATCTGCCATTGACTTCCCAAATACCGTTCGGCACGCGGTGTTTTAACTGGCAAATCGTACGTCGGTCCGTCCTATACAATTCTGGCAAGTGCCTCGAGTCAGTGAGGCGGAACGGACAGAGCAGCCAGTCGCCTTTGGAACAGTCTGTATAATAAGTCAAAGTACTTTTACAATTTACATGGCACAGAATTAAAGTAGCTTAAACGTTGCGTAATCCTCATTGGGTATATGTATGCGATAAAAATGTAGATTGTTTGTATTATCGAGTTCAAGATCGAGAACACGTGTGACCTTTGGAGGTAAAGACGTTGACGTAGTAGTGCGCAATGCATAAATTCTCGTTGAGCTATCGACTGGCAATGTTAATACCTTCCATTAGCACACGTTGCCATATTTAAAGATCTATCCAAATCGAAAGACTTCTACAACCGAATACGTTTCGACTGAACGAGCTCTTGATACGTTCTTTAGCAGCGATTAGGTTCTCAAAGGTTTTTTCAGGAATGATAAGTAAATTGTCAGTACGCGAGAATTTGCGTTGACGGCGTCAAAGTGTAAAGCGTTAGAGTCAAGAAGGCGTTAATAAGGAGCGAGCAACCATTTTGAAGTAAGTTTTCCCAAGAATCCTCTTGGCACAAATTTGGCTAACGATCCGAGAGAAATTACAGTTCTCCGTAAGGTATTAACCGCGATAAATTTACCAATAAAATAGGTGGTGGAAGAGGCATTTCTAGCAAGGAACACTTGCGCATGCGCGAATACGCGTGCACCAGAGCTACTTGCCATTATTGGTTAGCTATTACTCAAGCTAGGCTTTGACTGCGACTTATGACCTATTGACTATGGCCATCGATTCACGATATAGACATCTAATGCATGTACAGGTTAGTGCAGAGATTGTGAGGTTATAATGTTATAGGATATATGTATATACTGAGGTACAGACCTATCACTATCCCTGCGACGTCTGTATTGCACTCTTGTAATGTAGATGGGAGTCTATTGCATATATATATATTAGGCAGGAATATATATATATATATATATATTCATAAAATGATATATAGGTATATAACCACTAGTTGCTGCCTATGTACATTGCCTACATTTCCTCGAATATGAAATTATGCTATAACGCACCTATGTGCCAAAGTAACGATGTTTGGGAAGGTCGATTCGTGCGATGGCGGATAACCCGTAAGATAGGATAGGCTGAGCTAGGTCAGGTTAGTTCATAGCTGGACGTGCAGGATTACAGGGTACACGGTAAGAGGTCAAGAGCGTTGTAGAGAATTCAAATCGATAACAGTTATCAGTCACTAATCTAATTTGATTTCAATCAGGTAAATGACTTCCAAAAAGCACTTCCGGCACTGACCACATCCTCTTCTGTATTTACTTCACTGTCATGCGTTCTGATGGAAACAAAGGTTGCTTCATAACTAAGAAATTGAGTCGAAAAATTCCAGTTAGACGTAGAACGAGATGATTGCACATGGCGCGTGGTCAATTGATTTCTGAATATTTCCAACGCTTTTAATAACTACCTTTTAGTTACGTGGCAAAAACAATGATGAATCACATGAGAATTCCGTATGCTTGAATTTCGAGAGTCTCTGTTTGTCGAGTACTGCTAGGCAATGTATAGTCGAAAAATCGAGAAACTTCAGCTGCCGGAGGTGACAGCGACAAAGGAGGGAAGGGGGGGGGGGGTGAAAGCGAATGGAAAGGTGGATGCGCTTCACGTCGTTCAAAGTGAAATACGCAGAATCCAATTCCCGAGTGGACCTCGCGAGTTCTGTGCAATTTGTATGATTATTATCGACAGCAGTTAATATTTATTTGCCCGTGGGTCTACGCCCCGTGGCTTCGATGCACAAGAGGGCCGCACAAGCCGTTTCATAAGGTACCAAAATAGAGGGCAGTTATTTCGAGTGGCACAAGCCCGCTTCGAGAGTCCTCGAATCTTTCAAAACCCAGCCTCGTTTATTCTTTGTTTCTCGACGTGTCTCCTAACCGCCGTGAACGACATAGCCATTGCGAAAGAATAAAAGACAACGAACAGAAACTTCACGCCGTCTCGCGTTGTTTTTCCTCTCCACTAATCCGCCCGTGTATTTATAGTAAATCCTGTCTTCTCCGTCGAAGGCAAATCCGTCGATGAATACAACACGAGCTGTTATTGCTGAGCGGGAAAATTTAAAAGAAAAATAAGACACGACCATTCCAGCGGGAAAAATTTATCGAACCATCGTGACTATTCGCGGGGAAAATCTTTTATTTTTCTTCTGAGCAACGGACTGAATGATCCTGCAGTGAGAACAGTCCGGTATTTAGACTGTCGCCAGATTTAAAAATCGACTCGATAAAACCGTGGCCAACAATATTTTAGCTCTTAACGCGATACAGTCTTGTTAAGAAAGAAAAAGGCTCTGTACGAGCAACAATGACAGCATGGAATTATTAGTAGCAACTTGCCGGTAGCATTGTTGCTCAATTACAGGAGATCGAATAAAGACATCGGACAAAGACAATGAACCTGCGCATACATAATAGCAACGAGACTGTTGTCCAAATCTTACTTAATAAAGCTACGTGCGAGTTTTCGCGTGTCTTCGACATGGCCGACACGCAAGTAACGACACAACAAGCTCCTACGACGTAACCACGATCATGCAATCCTTTTCGTGTGCCAATAATCGTCACCAACTCGCTATTCAATACCTCATAGTGAAGGACGGTCGCCCATGCCCTTTGACACGACCCATTTATCCTTCGCTGAATTAAAGTCTCTATACAAAATTATTGTCGACGGCGCCGCAGCGCAATGCCGTCTTACAGTCACTTGACGAGTTCAATGTACTTTTTTGACAGACGTAAAACAATCAAGTCCCTAGGAAACTGCACGTGGCTCTGTATACACTTTTTGGTACAAAATATGTATATCTATAATTTAGCACAGATATATTTTATATATTTTATTTTATTTATTTTATATATATATATATATTTTATCTCTCTACTTTAGCATACATTTCCGTGATTTTATGTACAACCATCTACAATTTCCTAAGAATTGCATTGTTTTGCGAACTGTCAAAAAGACACATACAACTCGTGGACCGACTACAGATTTTTTTACGTGTAACTTAATACGCGTTACGTAAATAAGAAGTTTTTTTTTAATTCAACAAAAACTAATCGAAAACACTAACCGACAGAGCTTTACACGCTTCTAGGAGTAAATTTGATCCGAGCTAGAAAAGCTACCTAAGCACGTACGGCTAGCAAGAGACATTTTCAACGTGGCCCTATCGACAAGGGTCAGGCTGGTTGGTTAGTTCCTAAGTGCTGAGAAGTAGTAGTATCAGGACGACAAGACCCTCTTCTTTGAGAGGGTTAGATATGAAAAGAGTGCATGGAGGGGAACCTGTACTAGAGTTCTGATCTATCAACGGTATCTAATCGTAAATAAAGAAATACCCTTCCTGATATTGGCACGCATAAAGGTGCATGTACAGGATAGAAGAAAAACACGTGACAGATAAGCAAATCTATGACACGCTTTAGACATCTTCAAACGATACGTGGGGTTTGTTTACCTTTCATTTACAAACGAATTCTTGCATTTCTTTAATCTACCGAGTTTCACTTCATACGCTGCACCAACTATGTTGGAACGCGAAGCTTGCTGCGCTTAATCGGACTTCAGTGGAGTTCAGAAAAGAGCGGACGGTATGGAAATGCATTTTCGTACCGCAACGTAATTATAAAAAGAGACTAAGATGAGGAAAAAAGTTTAGGCAACGAAATTGATTCATGAAGAATTCACAGGAGCCTTTGCCACGAATACTCAAAGCTTGAAACATACCATACCTTTACGTTATTCCCATATTCTCTACCTCTTCATTCGTGCGTGTATCCGTTGACAAAAAATTCCTTCATTGGTTGTCCCTGCAGAAAGTAAGTAAAAGATTTTTCGAAACAGCTATTGAATTTGCACCAACTCCTCTAGTCTCTCTGCTTCCATCTCTTTTCTTCTCTGTTGTAGATGAGCTTGATGTCATTGATTGATGGTCACGTAGTTTTTTCCATAAGGGTATACATATAGGTATACGAAATTATCCTGATTGTACTAATAGTCCTGGACATTCAGAGTATCTACGAATGGAACCCACTTAAGTAACAAACGCGTATACACTAGGTGCACTTGACCTCTTGGCAATTTAGTACTGGAATTCTAATCAAATCTGAATGCTATGATAACGTAGATCTGTACAAACGGAATTGGGACTAATAGCAAAGGACAGTTGCACCAGTAACTACTTAAAAGAAAAAAGTTCCTTAGACTCCGTACGTCGCCATACCTCGATGTAACGAGAAATTCAAATTTAGTACGAAAAGAGTCACATAGAGGCGCTGGCCATCGATTTCTACAGACGCGGAGTATTACGATACGACAGACAATGTGCACTTCAAAAATCAGACCGATGATTCAGAGAACTTTTGCCGAATACGAGGTACACATGCGATTTATATTGATTCACAAGATGGCAGATTTGCAAGTTCGGATTATGGTTGCAATAGCTACAAGTGACGACGGAGTTAACCGCGATGAGTCACCAGGAACCTACTCAACACCGTCGACAAAAAAACGACATATGTAGGTACGCATGAAGGTTGTCTCGCACTGTATGCGTGTCAAGGTATTTAGCTATTTTTTTCTTCCTCTTTTTCTTGACAAAATCGACAATAGCACCGAATGTCAACCCCATATCGATCCGACCGAGTACACGTGGTACAGTCAGGGCAGACAATCCTCTTTCATGTCGATTTGTGTCTTTTATCGATAGAACATAAATAAATATGTATACAGTGTGAACAGGCAATCCTTACGAAAGGATTAGAAAAACGCGGTAATGAGTATATTTTGTTCTAATTCCTTGTACTATAAAACGGAAGTAATCGAAACCAGAAATTATAACAGCAAATCTGTACCATTTGTCTCGGCTCAAAAGATATGGCAGGAAAGAAAAATGAGAAAATGGTATCGTTTCGATCGTATCGCCTGTGTACGTAATATTCCCACGTTCTTTTTCGATAATTGATAGAGTGGGCAATGCGAACATTCAGTTAAAACCCGAGTAAATGATTAGGTAAGTTTTTTCTTATTTCCTCAGCTGGTAAATGCTGGAAGAAATTCTACGTGGGCGAAAATGAGACTCGTCGACGAAGGAAGTTTCCACGTTCCTTTGCGTCACGAAAAATTCCTGCTTTTCATCAAAGACTAATACCCGACACCTTTCTTATGTATTATTTCTTCCATTAGCGTTAGGTAAGGAAATACCTTTCCCTTCTTTCCGGTTTTATTTCCCTTTACCAGATACCAAGTGCCATGACGATGACGTAATTTACGATATGCAATTAAAGAATTATATATTAGCATTACAGATTTTCTGACATTTTTCACACGGATAATTCATTTTTTCTAATGCTTTGTTCCTTTTCGTTTAATACTTCGCTCATTTTCTCAACTTCAATTTTTACTACGTATTTTCGAAATTGCGCCGTGGCAAGATGCACTTACGTTGTCATTAATTCAATAACGGGCAGACCTTAGAATTAGATCATGCCTTGTCGTACTGATATAGGCTCGTGAAAATTCAATAAAGTCGCAGAGAAATGTGAACAATCACAGGTATTAGGAGCGAGTCAACTTTCAAACAGTTGTTTATACCTTATCAATGTAAGTGCATATCACGCAAGTATCCTCTGTACGCACTTTCCAACAAAATATTTGTATCCGAAGTGCATCCCCTTTAAGTTATATACGTTTTCCTGATGGGAAAACGTAACGTTTCCCCATTGATTTTCTTCTATGCGATCGAATAAATAAGCATCGTCACTAACGAATACACAATATTAGTATATGATGTGGAACGGTTCAAACTAATCACTGTACTTTCGTGGCGAACCTACATTTCTGCTGTCCGACGCATCATTAATACATGAGTTATTAACGACCCACGACATTATGAAAATCGAATTTTCTGCATTGTAAAAATCGAATAAAAATCCAAAGAAGAATTGTAAACGTAACGAGACATTGTCGTTGGACTCGTTTTTCCAAGTAAGGTGGATGGCCCAGTCATCGGCCATGTGCCAGTAATCGTCAGTTGTATTATAATACTAAAGATTTTGCTATAGTCAAAGTACACATTGACGATTACTGGTACATGGCCGATGGCTGGGCCATCCGCCCTAAATCTCGAATGAGATTCTTGTTCGCGTCACACAAAACAAAGGTATGATATGAATTCAGCATTTTTCGATATTTAATTCGCCGGCGATACTTCCTTCTCGTACGAGTGTTGTGTAGACGAAGGAGAACAGGAAATGAGGCTGCGTTTAAAGTATTTTAAAGTAAATAAATAAATAAACGCACGGAGTTTTGTTTCACGTCGTAGACAGTATAACAAATGAATATTCACAGTGCACGTACATCCGTGCATCTACAAAGGTAGATGGACGGATGAATTTACGCCTGATTCACAGTACCACGTTGCATCTATTGTCTTCCTGTGGAGATACACTATTATTGAAATTTATATTCCCTTCGTGCCTCTGTAGAAGTGTCAAGCATTATCGCGAATCTATCACGTAAGATGTAACACGCTTTCAGACGCATGAGATATTTGCTTTTGTCGCTAGCAGTGCATATGACTGTTAAAAATTTCTCTACACCCTGAACAGAACTAGTGAGGTCGTTAAATAGGGATAGAGAATGAAGGAAACCAATTCGATAATCCCTATGGGTTCCTCGTCCTGTCAAGATACTAGTAGCGGATGAAATCCCGTGCACACATAGCCCTCGAAATACAGGTTGAACGAAGAAAAAAAAATATAGAAAGTTGCACTTAGGAAGAAGAGTCCAAGATGTTCTTTTGGAGCATAACGTCTGAATAAATTTACTTCCTGTCTTGCCAGCAGTAAGAGGAGATCCCCAGGACTGCGGTTACCTGCTTTGACTAATTATAATTGTGAAAAGCAGAACAGGAGAAACAAAACAAGGAAATGAACTCGGACACGCACTTACCTCTGGCCAGTGAGGGGAGAGAAAAAAGGATGAGCAACGAAAAGGATCGCGGCTTCAGGTAGACCTCCCTCCGTCAAAAATGAGAGAAAACGCGAAGAACACTGTGACGCTTTTCTTCACTGGTATTATAGTCGATTGTCAACTGTCTTGTTACTCACAGCCACTACACCCTTTATCACCTCGACGAGACAGGTGCGTGCAAATCGTATGCACGCAGACTGATTAGGACTGTGACAGCTACTCGAGTACTGCCTTACCCAAACTGGTGTTTACTACTGAATGCCGACTACCAGGCCGGGACATCCGAACCGTCTCCACAGTGCAACAGTTGCTTGACCGCGACTTTGGAGCCGCCTCGCGGTCATAAACTTAACTGCCATTGATGGAGGGTAATGCAGTGCCTTGGGAACTGTACTAATGTTAGGGAGGATGTATGGATTTTTCTTCTTACAACTTTGGAAAAACTTCCAAAATGAATTATTGAATAAACAGTTATTTCGTTAAAATATATGTGAATAATTCCGAGGTATTGTGATATACTTGTATAAAGCTTTATATATGTACATTGTTATATGGATAAAATTTGTCTTATAGTTGTTACACCATTATTTTACCATCTTCTCTTTAGAGAATTATGATGAGACTTTGCTTGACAGTTTTTTGCTGCGTAGATGTTATTTTCGCGCAAGTATGAAGGATTTAATATGTGAGCGTGGTATGACTCGATTAAACAAACTTCGTTGTATAAACTTTCAGTAGTAACTTCTATAATGCTTGCGCACTCGTTTAAAAGCCAACGGAAGCTGGTCGGTAATTCTTTTTCAAATAATTCGAAAGTTTCTTGTCCTACGTCCAGTTCACAGTGATATATCCAGTATTCCGAATAAGGTCGAAATAGTTTAAAATTATCGGTGATCTCTGTCTTGAAAGAGTGATCCTCACTTGCATTTTCACCAATGCAACCATTTAAAATAGATATTTCATCATCACTTAAATTGAAAGGGTTATTAGGATCCTTTATTTTAACCTTTTTCTGCTTTTTCTTCTCCTTCCTTTCTGTGATTACGTTGATCGTCGTCGTTTCAGAATGTAAATCATCCGTATTGCACATTTGTTGTTTATCAAGAGGCGTTTCAAGCACTTTGGCTTTTATACCTTCCTGATTGCGATATTTTGACTTCACAAAATTTCCCGAAGAATCAAAATACATTATTCTAGGGTTACAAACTGGATTCTTGGATATTGGAGCATCCAGTATAGCTGCCTTCTCGAATGAGGAGAATTCTAGGTTGTACTTGTCATAAAAATTATCAATATTATCTTGAGATGAGGAATTGTTTGTTTTGAAAGTTTCATCGTCATCACTTTCCACGTCACTGTTGTCATGAATGAGTAATCTACCATTCGGTAAAATTTCATTAAAAGCAAAGTCTTCCCAGCATTCTGACGTCAGATCTTGGGCAGTGGGTAATGAGTTTTGGACAGTATCATAAAGTGATTGTTTTTTCATGTCCATTTTCAATTTTCCAATATTATTCCTGTATAAATATTCGGTTAGATCGTCACCAGTGAGAAGCGACGAATTCTCTTTAGAAGTGTCAGTCCCCACAAGCACAAATTGATTCAATACTTTCAGTGACAACATCATCTGCTTAAAAGGTGGTACCAGTTTTTCTATAAAATGCATATTTGAATCTATGACTTTCAGATTAACATGATCTCCAAATATTCTTCTCTTTACCCTGTAACATTGAATGCATTAATACACAGTTACGAAAACTTATCTATGGATAACCTTCTTTCTTGTTATCAGAATAAAAAGTATTTATTTGACTTACATTTCAGGTTTTGTAGTGTATGCAATTTTGGTTTCTGCAAAATTGCTTCGAAGGACATTAGGTATATCACAGTCTGAATACTGTAGCAATTGTTCAAGGTAAGAGTATTGGGGCGTTAATGATGGTGTAAACATTTCTACTTTGTTCAATGGTAAGGAGTTTTGATTAAGTTTACCAATACATTGCGACATAGCATTAGACAGCTCTTGAGGCATTGCATACTTTAGTTTAGGCTCTTCGGTGTCATTAGTCTCTTTTTTTGATTGCATCCATTTAAGAAATCTCAGATAGAGATAGCTATTACCCGGTAAGTCTGGATCGTGTTTTAATTTTGTAGGAAAATGGAGTTTCGATATTAAGTTTTTTCTACACTCAATGTATCGTTGCCATTCTCGAAAACTAAATAATGTTGACTCCAAACGACCACTTTCTGCAACAATTCTGTAATCATGAGTGAGAACTATTTAGATAAATGACATTAAAAGCACAAACTATGGTAACGATTGATTGGCAGTACATTCAAAATTTGGACAATCCATTACTCGCATCCACATGCTAACTCCGTATCATGTTCATATCTTATTGTTCTTTTCTCGTTGGCATCTGCTCCAAACGTAATCAAATCGTTCTTGACTATAGCATAAGGCATTCTAGAAGTAGTGCAGTGGGATTTCCAACAGCCACATTTTTGTAGAACTATTCCACCACCTAAGCTACCCATTTTATTTGACATTTTGTTCAAATTTCTTTTAAGAGCTTCGCCAGCCTCGCAACCTTCTATTATTTCCGAAACTATGGACCTAGACATTCCTAGTTTTATAATTGATTCTCCTTGACCCGTCAAAGAACAGCCTGCTTCACCGTTAGCGAATGTTCCACAGCCTAAAAGTGGAGAGTCTCCCACTCTACCGACTTTTTTATTGCGCAAACCACCTGTGCTGGTTCCTACTGCCATAGTAAAACCATCCCAAGCAATACAACCGACAGTACCATATTTGTCTATAAGTTAAAATTTCATTAGATTACTAATTAAAATAAGATTCCACAAGAGATCAAATACTGTTGGTTAAATCACCCAAGGAATTTTCAGAACTACACTGCGATTCTTCATTATTTCTACAAACTTTCGGTGCCACCATGGTGCCTTTGGAGAGCCAATTCATTCGTGCACAATTTGCTAGTGTTTTGGCCCCATCCCCTACAACTATTGTATTCGGATAATTCTCCATTACAAACTTAGCTAATGATATAGGATGTTCTATGTCCGATACAGCTGCCACAGATCCACATATGGATCTTGTACCATCCATTAAACAGGCATCCATTTGTACATCTCCTATGTTGCAAAGATATTCTTTGGAAGGATTTCTGCTGAGGCTACTTTTCCAATATTCCACAAACCTATTTCATTTAATGCCGAGCCATAGCCGCAATTGAAATATTCATCATTCTCGAGCCACCAAAGAGCCGCTTCAATCGCTTCTATGGAATTTCCTCCATTCAGTAATATTTTATATCCAATAGATGCGGATTTCTGACAAGCGAATACTTTTTCAACAACTTCTGAGTCAACAATTTCTCCAGCACCGCCATGTACTATTATACAAGGAATGCTATCGGATACCCGTTTCCGTATCATTTCCGTATCATTTCAGACAATACGTAATCCTAATTTTTTTACAATGAGGAATGACGTGTGATTTTGAGGTTTTCCGAAAACAATAGACAGTGGAACGACTTTGTCACAAAACAAATGGTGACATAGGATTGGTAATGTAGTTATTTTCGAAAAAAAACTTACTGGTTTGTTGTCTCCGCAAATCTACTGATTTCGTATTCCGTAACACCGTCTAGACCGAACAGAAGTTTTAAAACGACAATAATAAATGCCATTGCGCGAGCTTCGTAGTTTGGAATCATTGTACTTTGAAAAGTAAACACCATTTTCGGTGGTGCCAAAGCGATGAGTCTCTCAGTATACAGTAATACACCTCCTGAAAGTATTATAATGTTATTAACTGCCTTGACAATATGGAGGAATTTTATTTTTAAAGAATATAGTTTTTCAACGTACTGGGCAGTTGTAATTCTTGACAGTATCGACTTATTAAGGGCAGGAAGTACGGACAAGTTATTTCACGAACTTCAAGAAACTTCGCCATGCGTGCTGATGTATTTCTCATGGCCTTATGCGTTATCTCCGTAGTTTGTGTTATAATATTCAAGTCGCTTTTTGTTAAAAAAATTTCTGGCGGAATTAGGTTATCCATTTTATAATAGGACAAATGTCCTTCTCTTCCAAACCTGATTACCATAAAATGCAATACTACTATTAAGTTGTCTTGTGCTTGTAAGATTACCAAAGAAAAACAAGAAACTTGGTCAAGTTTCGTGTCAAGTACAGACAACAGGCGGTACAGGCAAACGATCGACTAAGATTAGAAAACATTACTCACCGTAACATATCTCCTAAATGAATTTCTTGATCATGTATTCTTAGTGCTAAATATATGATTGCCCATAATTTCACGGGTGAAACCATGTTAGGACTAGTAAGATATTGTTTCCTCATATATTTTTCTTGAAATTGACGTCTCTCTGCCAGTGGTAACTTTTTGGAGGCTTCCTTTATCCTTTTCGCTTCCATCTTCGCGTGTTTACTAAATTGTACCCTAAATAAAATATAATAGAACTATAAATACCTATTATTATTTGTATACTTAGAAGCTACTAGAAAATTTACCTATTACTCTGCGTTGAAGAGCGACTGCCATTTGATTGTAGACTATATAAACTTTGATTCATTAAACTGACAACATCAGCTTCAGAACTTGCTTGTGACTGGATGTATCTATCATACTCAGCAGCTACTAACATTTTCTGTAATATTTAAAAATAATAGATGTTGAAAACATTACAGGATTAATCGGAGAGTGTTAAATTATACATACTTTTTGCTTATTTAATTCTTTAACAGAACTATCCTCACTCATATAACTTGTGGACATCAAGGAAGGTGTACTAGTACCGCTGGCATCTCGCTTTCGTTTTCTATTTCTCCTTTTCTGTTCTATTTTACCATAAATAATAGCAGCATCTCTGAAACAATTCTTTAGTTATATGTCATTCGCCAGATTATTGATAGACACATCTGTAAGTCACATACTTTTTATTAAATCTACGTGCAAGTTTTGGAATAGATTGTTTCTTAGTAGATCTGAATGCCACCTCAACTTTTCCTAAATAGGTTGACCATAATTGAAGAATTGTGAGTTTTATTTCCATCGGTGCTCCAAGTTCAATAAGCTCATTTGTTAAACCAATTAATACGAAGTTATATAGTTCCCATGAAGTCCATCCAATTTCTTGTGCTGAAAAAAAAACATTGCTAAATGTATCATTAGACTAACAATGTTATTTAAATTGAATATACACAAATGTACCTGATTTAGTAGATTGATCTTGTCGAATCCTTGTCTTTCTCAATCGTGTAGTAGGGTCTACTCTAATTTCCAAAACTTCTTCTCTTTTTTCCTGATGCAAATAAATCATGAATATTCACTGTCTAAAGAATAATAGTGTTAAATATAAATCATTACCTGACTCTGTGTTTGGCATTCTTGGCAGTAAAAATATCCTGCTTCCGTATAAAATTCTAAACTACCACAAATTACACAGGCTAACATTGTGACTTTTTTTATAATGTAATCTAACAGTAATGTTTAATTGCATAAATTCCACTGAATGTACAGGTTAAATATTTCTACTTCTAAATTCACTATGAGTCTATAAATCAAGATTTCTAATTGGTAACATAAGAAGTCGCTAGTTCTCCTAAATTGCGTTTCATCACCATTTTACAAAATGACTTATTTCTTCAATGAATGAATTTCAAAACGACATTTTCGCACGTGTTGTTTCGTTTATATTTATGCATAGCCCCGGCATTATTATTTGTAATGGTGGAGTTAACCAATCATGCATACGTTTTAAAAATTCATAGATAAACGCCTTAGATTAATTCTGTTTAAAGCGTGACAGTAGAGATATAAATTATTTTAAAAAGCAACAATTAACGAGTTAGCTGACTAATATTTACTAAAGATTATACAAATATATTTCCAATTAAACAGTTGTTCATAAGTCGGGTATTCTGTGAGCATTTATCTGATTGTATCTTAGAATGGAACTGTTGAGCTACGTTGACCAGTTAGACTTCAGTTGTTGGAAGTTGCACAATTTTTTCAATATGGCTTCGCGACGCTTTCCGGTACACATGGTCACGCTTCGGACTTGGTGATGTACATGTAACATTTTATAATTGTGAAAAGTAAATAGGAAGTCCGAAACTATGGTAAGAATTTTTTTTTTATAGTAAACCTAAAGTTTAACGCATATTTCTCGTACAATAGTTCTGTGGATATAATGGTTTACGATATATTAAATTAAACTATAAATAGAGCAGCGTGTTTAAATAACCTGAATTGCCGGAGAAATTTGGATAATGAATGATTGCAAAAGACATACAAGCATAGCATTTCATTGTTATATTTATATATTAAGTACTGTCATTTTTTATTGATATTGCACACTGTATTTGTTTACGTCACAATGTCAAAAGAAAAAGTATCTCATACCATTGTATATTGTTGCAGGCTACAAAACTTTTTGTTTTGTATGAACATGCTGCGGGCTATGCCCTGTTCATTGTTAGGGAATTTGAAGAAGTTGGAATGCTACTTCCTCAAGTTGAGGCATCTGTAACAGACTTGGCTCGGTTCAATGGAGTCGTAAAACTTGTTGCCTTTTCACCATTTAAAACAGCTCTTGCAGCTTTGGAGAATGTAAATAGTATTTCTGAGGGTATAGTTCCAGAGGATCTGCAGCTCTTTCTAGATTCCAGTGTTCCAAGAGCTGGAAAAAAAGAAAAGGTTGTACTTGGTATATCTGATCCAAAACTTGGTGCAAGTATCACTGAGACACTTGGTATAAAATGTGACCATACTGGTGCTGTTCCTGAAATTATCCGAGGAATACGATTTCATTTCCATAACTTGGTAAAAGGATTTACTTCTAAGAGCTCAGGGATTGCACAGCTTGGTCTTGGGCATAGTTATTCTCGAGCCAAGGTCAAGTTTAATGTAAACCGTGTGGATAATATGATTATTCAAAGTATAGCCTTACTGGATCAACTAGACAAAGACGTTAATACTTTTAGTATGCGTATACGGTGAGTGTTTAATTAAAGAACTGGTGGTTATATGGAAATTTCTTTTTTAAAAGTTAAATACGTTTAGAACAAAAAAGTTTCATTATTACCATTTTGTAAAACACTATAAATTAGTCATTTGCTAAAAATCATACCACTTATGATTAATTTGTGTTCATTTACAGTGAATGGTACAGTTATCACTTCCCAGAGCTTGTAAAAATCGTACCAGAAAATTACATGTATGCCAAGGTGACACAGCTTATTAAAAATCGCAAGGAACTGAACAATGAAAAGTTGGAGGCGTTAGAAGAGATCGTAATGGATACAGCCAAAGCTCAGGCTATTATCGATGCATCAAAATCATCAATGGGGATGGATATAAGTCCTGTGGATCTCTTAAACATTGAGATGTTTGCTGGACGTGTAATCGCTTTGGCTGACTACAGAAAACAACTTGCAGAATATTTACGAACAAAAATGGCCGGTGTTGCTCCAAACTTAGCCACACTGATCGGAGATCAAGTTGGTGCAAGACTCATCGCTCATGCCGGTTCATTAACAAACCTGGCCAAGTATCCTGCATCCACTGTACAAATCCTTGGAGCTGAAAAGGCTTTATTCAGAGCTCTAAAAACTAGAGGAAATACTCCAAAATATGGATTGCTGTTTCATTCGACATTCATCGGCCGAGCGGGCACGAAAAATAAAGGTAGAATTTCGAGATACTTGGCTAACAAATGTTCAATCGCATCTAGAATCGATTGCTTCGCCGATATGCCCACGAATATTTTTGGTGAGAAATTGCGTCAACAAGTTGAGGACAGACTGAAGTTTTATGAAACTGGAGATATTCCGAAAAAGAATATTGACGTAATGAAGGAAGCGTTAGACGAAGCTGCAACTGTTATAGCCAGCATAGAGGAGGAATCTCCCAAAAAAAAGAAGAAGAAAGATAAAAAACGAAAGAGTGAAATGCTAGAAAATGGAAAATCGAATGGAGTATCTGAAGATGCATCTGCTGAGCCAGAGAACAATGAAGATATTCCAAAGAAAAAGAAGAAGAAGAAGAAGTCCAAGATTAATGGCGATGAATGAAGCAAAACGATACTCAATGACTATCGCTGATTTTTTTCTTTCTCCTAACAGTATAACGAAAAATTACTTTATATTTAGCTTTAGTATAACTAATGAGACATGCGCCATTCGTTTTATAACAAGGCATAATTTTCGAAGTTACTTATGCGAAGCTATAGAATGGCAATAATGGTGCTCATACATATTGTGATGTTGTTTTAGGGGCATCATTAAAATAATAAATCTTGTGATTGAGGTAAATTGATCGACATTTCTTATCTGAATCATAATGATCAATATCAATCAGTCATTAAGAACATTTCAAGTAAATTGTAAACTCAGAAAAGAAGTGGTATTCAATATAGAGGAATCCTAAGAAATGTTCGAATGCAAACTGTACCTCTCGTTATGACATTTTGTACATGCCTTGCAAAGTTAAATTACTAAATATGTAAATAATTTGCATATCGCGATTAATTAATTGGCCAAACTGCCACAAATACATGTATGATGTGAATATTCCTAAGACCATCTTTATATTAAATTTATACTATTTTTTGTGACTCGCTTGACAACATTAGATTAATTGCCTTCAACTCCAATGTATAATAATGACAATATTTAGATACTGATTTACTTTTTACAGAAATGACAAGTTTGACCAATTAATTACAATGATTTTTGTACGTATCGACTCATATAAGTATTTGTTTCAGTACATCAAGATAAAGACATATGTATTTAGTAAATATAAATTCTATACTTCCGAGGTATACATTGAACCTGAATGAACAGTAAATTAACAATAATGCAACAAAGTAAAATCTTCAATGAACTTCAAAAGTTACTATTTCAGTACGTTTTCCATTACATTTCAAATAACAGTGATCCATTTAGTAGCATTTCAATAGTTCAAATCATTCAAGTTCTTCACAATATTTGAAACAAGAGAATGTATATTAATTATTAAGTAATAAATGGATACGTAAAGCTAACATTTACTCTGATCATTCATTATGCTATCATCAAAATATATTTCAATGCTGAAGAAAGAAAGGATAACAGTAGGTCAGAAAGGATATTCATTACGATGAAGAACTGTACACAATACATTATATTAATACCAGCACCAATGAGCATTTAATAATGGTAAAATTAAACTGTGACATAGGTATGAATACCTGAATTATTACTTACAATTCTTGTTTATAATACAATGAAAATCTACTGACAACTGTGGAGCTCGTAATCATTAATTATGTGTGCAAGTATTGATTTTGTACCAATGCACATTCTCATCTCATTTGATTACACTTTATCAATGGTTGTCGATCAAAGAGTATCAATTCAACAATTTACAATGACATAGTTTTTTGTTTGTACAAATATGAAAGAGTTATTCGCAATATAGCCTTCGCCACGCCTGAGAAAAAAAGAATCAATAGGAAATTCCTTCAATCTAAATAAAATCCTGTCTCTTGCATCTATACGCTCTGTACTACTCTACAGTTCACATTTTACGCAATAACCCAGTACGCTCGCCTCATTAATATATACCTTAATTTTCAAACCATTTTTGTTATAGACCTTGATATTCTTTATACGATTTTTTGTTTGGATCTTAATTCAATTCCCTATCTCCCCTTTAACAATCAAAATTTCACTTTCAAGCAATATCGATGGATATCAAGTATACAGAAAAAGATATGTAAGAAATGCTTGTTATTATCAAAAAGTAGGATGCTGCATTTATAATTCCATTCGTCCTCTATGGATTTTTACAACTTGCAGCTCTCCAAATTGTATCGTTCATGTAAGTACACACGCAATAAATGAATTGTAATTAAAATCCACAGGTAGATCCTTCTAGTAAATAATATATGCCTCATTAACGTTCACTCGATATCAACCTAGAAGGTGCTCGATCGTAAATGAAAAATCTAAATCTGAATAATATGTCTTCACAATACTTATACATAAAAAACAGTGTCACGAATCTTTCTGCAATGCCTTTCCCGTGTTTTTGTATCAAATAGTGGTGCATGTACCATGGTATAAAATACCACATCAATTCACGTTCATACTATGTCAATTACATATATTTATATATTAATATACCTTTAATAGTAATAGCCCGTGAAAATCTATTCTTATCCGTTTTACACATCTCACCCTGTATTAAATGCATGAGTATGAGACATAAAGAAAATGGGGCGGAAAAAATTCAGTCTCTTGGATGGGGTGGTACAAAGAATTCATGACACAAGACTTGCCTCGGGCTTGAAAGTAAGAAAAACTTTTCGGAACGTTTTGCATGGCTGGACGACTGTTCTATCGCAATAGATATATTAATGAATATACAAGGCTAAAAAATTAATCCTTGGATAATATTTATTATCCTTATATGGAATATATATTGCTAAAATTAGGCTTTGCTGCATACACTGACATCATATCATATCATTTCGCACAGTCTACCCTTAAAAATAACGACATTCACTCGAATACAGTTATTCTCTTTTTTCTCTCTTTCATTCGAAGGCACCAAACCGCGGTTACCGAAATTTACATTTACACATATATTTCATCGCACATAGCGTACCTGATTGTTCTGATCAAATGTGGAGTCTCACAAGACTCAATTTCCACAACAAACGTGTAACAGACCAACATATAAATGCAGCAAAGTCCCTTAATTAATCACTAACGTTTGCCATTTATACGTAGAAAGAATAAAATAGCTAACTTAAGAAACTACGTAATTAGTAACTAATTACTAATAACTATCTGCTTACTTAAATCATCGATTCAACATTCATCTCGAAAGATATGCATCCATCATACTAAATACCGAACGGTTATAACAATGGAGACGTCACTTTGTTGTATCATATTCGATTTTAATGAAACTTATCTGGTTTTCAAATGCTACGATATGTGGTGTGACACGTATTTCTTAGTTATACATTTCTTCATATTGCAAGGAAGTTGCTCTGCATTAAACGACGTGTCTTGGGAACTTCTAATAAAGATATTTTCAGAATTTATACTGCTGAAGGTGACACGTCAAACATATAAACTGTTAATTACAACTAAATAAATCATGATCATATATGCCTTTGACATTATATGATTCTATAAATTTGTTGTTGAATTTTAGATCTATAACCAAATGACAAGGTTGGTTCGAGAAGCAAATCTTTTGCAAGTAACGACAAATACGTGTCCTGCCGTAGCACAAGCGTTTGTGGAACACACGTCGCTCATGGTTTCTTTGAAATCGGAGGTGTACATCAAGATGACCTTTCTAAGAAATTATTAACATTAAAATTTTTTCGCATATTGTACAAATGTAGTGTGAACTGTTCGATTGATCCTGTTTTGTATCAGTATTATGAAAAGATAAAAATCTCATACCACCATATGAGTGCTTATGGTTGAGATTACATCAATATACCCATATTTTAGAGCACGTTAATATTTTCACAAAACTAATCGCTCGCATATAGACAAATCTAACTTCCGAGTTATTTGACAGGCTATTGCGCTATTTTTATTGTGCTACTGTAGCATAGTAAAACTTGATCTTCCATTATCCCATATTTTTACAAGATTCAATATCGTTATACTTTACATATCTTGATTTATCTTATATATAATGCATTTTTGGTGCAAAACTAAATTTGTGTCAGGGAAGCACGTATCGTCAACAGTTTCATTCTTATTCAAAGACAAGTACTTTTAACAATGATTACTCATCGAAAAACGATAATAAAGTACACCCATTATTGATGAACTGATAATTGGTACAGAACTTTTTCGTAGATCGTAGCGCACGAATAATATTGATTTTTACCAATATCTTGTTAAATATTCACACTCTGCGAATGTAGCTATCATTCCAAAAACTTGGTACAGCATCGAGATGCTCTTGTACGTCATTGAATCAATTACTTGACGATTAGTAGTAGTCTCTGTGTAGAAATGCACCATAAACATTTCTTTACATATTTATTAATAGCATGATCTTCAAAATGTATCATTTGAATTACGCATAAAACGCGTAATGCATTGATTTCTCTCACGTGTCCTTTCGATAATGTACACTTTTCCATAACACGACGTGCCTTAGCTGGTTCAAATCAAGGAAGATTATTGTATTTCGTAAATTAAACATTAGACCATCCTGAATGAATGTGACCTTTCATGTAACATTCGAAAGATTAATTTGCCAAGCTGCCGTCCAACATTTACACCATCGCGCGAGAAAATTCAAAATTGTATCACGTATTTGAATTTTATCTCCTTCCTTCCATCGTCAAAAACTCTGACATAGCTACATCCTCATACCACATATCAATTTGTAATCATTCATACAAATTTGGTACCTATCTAATAGGGGCCTGCTATAGTTACCTCCACCAATTTGTGATTTACAATCGATGAGAGTTTCACATTGGCATGTGTCTTTTCTTTGTTTCATTTAATTACAGATTCATTCGCTACTTTAACGTCTTTCATGAAAGATACTTCTTTGGATCTCATAACCGTCGAATTATTTGTTCCTAATTAATAAAGGGAATGTTGCTTGAATTTATAATATCTACAATGAAAACTCAATCACTCTTAGTTCACCATTTAGTAATAAAAGTTTTCTGGATCAGAAACGTATGATTAGAAAGGAATTTTTACTCCAATGTCATTTGGCAGCTAATGAATTTAAACCCTGTACACTTTGGAGATATAACCTATTATGTATGCGTGATGGTCGTTGAAAAATGCAATTTTAACGATGGAATTGATCGACTATAGCAAGCCTTAATGATTTACCCACTAATTGTAATATCTATCCTAGAACAAGATGTTCCCGATTGCTGGACAGATTTATCGGATGCATCTGTCTCATTGGAACGCAGGAAAGAATGCTGGATTAGCTTGAGACTGTGGCTGCATCATTGCCGAGGAATATCCAGTTGTAGATACTGCTGAAAATATATCCTCTTTGTAAGAGAAGTGAAAAGAAAGTGAAATTAGAAAACTGATGACGATTATAACATTATGAGAATTCATTCTTAAGTGCTGGTTAATGGTTTGCTTTTAAATTATCTTTGACTATTTACCCATAGACTTGGCTTGGTGCTGCGGACTGTTACTGGCCAATTGATTCATAGTTGGTGCTGGTCCAGTCTGTTTCGTTTTGCTTCCCATAAGATTGTCGAGGTCAATATTTAGTCCTGCTCCAGCCCATGTTGAGCCAACTTGGGCTGAGGATGTATTATTTGAAGGCGATGTCTTAACGTTGGTTGACAGTGGAGTAAGAAGATTACCGACAGCTGATACTCCCATTGATCCTAAATATGGCAATTATATATATTTTTTAAATTCATATGCAAAATTGTTATAACTCTTTTCTTGCATACAGGTCCAAACTCTATATTTAAATCAACTGATACGATAACTGAATGTAGTAAAATGATATATTGATTATTGAAAGCATTACATGAAAGAGATTAAACGATATGATATTATAAGTTTACATTACACAAAAATCTTACAAAGAGGTACAGTTCTAAATGTTTTTAGAGCGTTTGATTATTCAAATGTTATTTAATGTAGAACCAATGGCGGAATCAATCAATGACACCACGTTTCTGCCCAAATTTCTACAATTATTATCTGGATCTCCTCTGAATGTGTTTTGCGACACATCCATAAGCCACAATCTAATTTCCATGAGTGGCTCGAAAAGTTCATTTAATAAAAACTGCTTTGGAACAGCTATCACTACTGATGCAACGTTTTCAATTACAGCCAATCTGACATTAGCTTCGTCGTGATATCGCAATGTCCAAGCCAAGTCTAGAACATCTTTTCCCATTTTTGGAGCAAGCAGACAATTCTGCGCTGCCACAACGATAGTAGACAAGGTTTTCAAAAAGTGTATAAGTAAAATGTTTTCTTGGTCCACAAAGGACTTTGGTGTATTGTACATGCATGTGTCCTTTCTTCCAAAACCGTATAAGAGGGGATAAAAGAAAGATGATACTACATTTCCAAATTTATTCTTTGTTGCCTTTGGAATCTTTGATTGGTGAGCAAAGCGTTTGGTATTGGAATCTATTCTCTTTCGTACTATATCTTCCCAGTCAATTTCAGATTCATAGGTTGTCACTACCTCAAAATCATCATCGAAAAGAGTCTCTTGTATAGTTTGTTCAGTGCTTATAACAAGTGACAGCGGTTTAGATTTCACTCTTTTTGGCTGTGTTTCTATTTTATGATATTCTGAATGCACATCATCCATTTCTATTTCAACTTTTGATAGTCTTCTAGCGGATTCTGCTAGAATGTTCAGGAAAAATATTCTCTGAGTTATGGAGTATTTCGATATTTCTGTGTGAAACTCTCGGGAAAGATATTCTGCAGCTTCTTTGGGATATATAGTCACGATTGCTACGCAAGATTTGAATGTTAATAACTCGAAGTTTTCAACATAAGAATTTTCACGTAGTGTAACGAGGATTTCCAATAGTTCAATGCCGAAGGACACATCATCACCAGGTAGTTGTGAGAGTATTAACTCTTCGCAAGCATTTATGCTTTGTGTAAAAACATCAGGATCGGCATTGGCTTGTATATTTGTTAAGTTATCCCGCAGATCTCGTAAGTACGCCGGTCGTTTTTTTTCTGATATGTCAGTATCATTAGACATATCGTAAGGAACTAAATCATCGTCACTATCGAGATCATCTTCGTCGAGGGTTTCGCACTTGGTACTTTTCGTATTATCAATTGCTTTGTGGTCTTCCTCTTTTCTTGATGCTATGTTCTCTTCTCCAATTTCAAGTGGTTCTTTAAGGTCATTGACAGGTGCATACAAAATCTTACATTCGATACCTAACTGATACAGTCTTTTATCTCCCAAAGTGGAGAATTCAATATCATTGAGAATTAATTCTTCTTTTTCGTTACACATTTCATTTGCTTCTCTCTTATGATCAATCGTACCTAAAAGTTTTAATTTCTCGACCAGTGTAATAATTTCTTGTGGCATGCTATCATACTCGAATTGCAATTTTGGAAAATCTTCAGACTCATTTAAAATGGTCGTTCCAATTTCCCCAGTTGCCATGCCTACAGCTCTCATCGAGATTTGTGGAGATTCTAGATGAGCCGATATTCCAGAAAATAGTAATCTTTGTACAGTATCTTTTTCCTTTCGTTCCAAGTGACCCTTCATCATTTTCATCGATAGGACAATCAGCTTCGTGATATATTCATGCTGTTGCATTGAAGTATGATTAAGTGCACTTCTATCTCCCCAAACATCTAATAGCTTTATCAACAGTTCAACTAAAATTCCATCAATTTTCTGAGAGTAGGATAAGTATGAGATTAAATTGATCATCAAGTTTTCCTCTTCGTAGTATGACATAAATGGAATCTTTACAGTCAATGCATACTTCCAATTTGCATTTGTTAATAAATTGCCAAAGCAATCAGAGACACCAAATTTTGGGTCACATCGTTTCAGAAATAATACAGCGATTGACTCTATGCTTGACCTATCTAATTCACGCAGCAGCGTATGTACGAAATATTTCATATCATTTTTATTAGTAATGCACCATTCTGAGATTATATCTATTAAACGAGTACAGCTGGCATTATCCGTAATAAGAGCTACTTTGCTGATTAAAATGGAGAGAATGTTGATATCCGGTTTTGTGGAGGAATATTGAAGTCCCTCGTTTATAAATGCTATTGAACGTGCGATGTAAAAATTCATAATCTTTCCATATGTATTAGGTACAAAAACATCAGGTATTTTACCCTTTAACGCATTGGCAATTCTATTGGGCAAAGATAATAAAATTTGCACAGTTTTACGCCAACTTTGTTCCAATTCATCTCGTTCAAATTGATTCATACCTTCCGTTTTACACGCCTTTATCACCGCAGAATATATTGCATCGCTTTTAATCAGTTCTTCCAAGATCTGTACGATTACGAATTTCTTTCTTTCACTCTGTACTTGTTTAAGTGCATCAGTTAAAGGAACCAATGTTTCGTGTAATACGAAACATGAAGAACCTTCGACGATTATTAGCTCCTTTAGCAAAGGATCTAAAATTCCATTATTCAAAGGCCAGTTATGATCAAATTTTTCGATAACACCTTCCACAATTTGTCCGTGGATTATGCTATCGATTTTGTTATCACAATCCAATCCGATATATTTCTGTGGCGTAACTGGTCCAGGCAAGAATTTTACGTAGTTAGCAATACTGGACCTCAGTGTCTGCAGAGTAGTATGGCTTTTAAGAGTCTCGATGACGTGAAGCGTTTCCAAAAGTCTATCAGTTACGCTATTTATGGGATTTCCCACTATCGCGACGCTTTCTTCCGGTCTTGAAGCTGTAAGGAAAAGCTGACTTGGGGGCATTACTTCTCCAGATTAATTGAGATCAGCGTACACATTATTTTATACGCTACAAACATTCGACTGCCTAATCGAACTATGATCGATTTAAAAATACCAAAAGCAGATATTGTTATCATGCACCCAATGTCGAAATAATGAATCTCATACTGTTGGGTTGAATATTTTTCTTACCTGTATTAAAGTCGATGGGATTTACAGTGGGCGTGGGACTGGCAGTATTGAATATGTCCGCATTGTTGACATTATTTGTTTGCACCATTGGAGAAATCGTAGGTAAAGAATTGAAACCACCCAAATCTGCTAGAAGGTCTGTATTGGTAGCCGCTGCAAGTACAATATTATTCTATGTAGGAAATGTAGTGGAAATTCATTTGAATACAGTGTCATAAATAATTACCTGCATTGTTATTGCTGTTGTTCAGAGCTTCGAGTTGATTATTAACTCCCTGCGGCGGCAGGGAATTAAAAAGATTGTTCCCCAGTACCGAATTCTGTGGAAGTATATTTGTACTTCCGAGATTTCCGAAGGCTGGTGCAGATGTTGACTGAGTACCGACCATTAGGGGATTGGTCACATTGCCGGCCATTGGATTGCCAATATTTGGTATTGTTGCACCCATTAGCGAAATTTGTGCTTGCGGAGCTTGCAGCTGAGCAGCTGGTGGATTGGAAATGGTTACCCCGGAATTGAATGCCGAAGTAAAGTCAGCGAATTCATCGTTGTTGTCGTTCTTTTTGGCTGCTGGATTGTTAAAGGCGCTCGCAAAATCACCAAAGTCGGCATTAGCATTCTGAGTTTGTAGTGGCGCATAGTTATTGGCTCTTGGGTTGAAGTCGTCGTCGGTATCAGCATTTTCGGTGGTATTGTTCTCGTTTTGAGAATCGAAGATATCATTCAATATATCGTTCTTACTCTTCTGCTGCTTTACTGGTGATGACATTAGGTTCGCTTGCTTCGTCGGGGAACTATTCTGTAAATCCGTAATTAGTGTCCCCAGGATTGTACGATTGTATAAATTTTATCATAAAACTAACGCTTTGTATTATGATTGAATCGAGCATGGAATGAAACAGTTATATTTCAAATTACTTACATTAGACTGTTCCTTTCCGTAATTAGCTGCAGCACCCAGATCAACCTTTTTAATGGTTCTGGCTGTTCTAGCCGGAGAAGCATTTGCAGAAGGTGTGGACGATCGAGAAGTTTTACTAACTCTATCAATAGTCTCAGCTGTATCTCTATACTCTCGCCCACCTCTTCGTGGGCTGGAATGCGCGTCGTTATCCGAGTCCTCTCTTTCTCCATCATCGCTGCAACATAATAAGTTAGGATAAAATAACTTAGTTCCCCAAGTTTTACCTATGAGAATTGATCTATGGGTTCAACGAACATTCCTTAATCAGTTTAGAATATAAATGCGAACCTGTTGTTACCATCTTCGAATCCCCTTCCTCGACTATCTCTGTCCCAATCATTGTAACTGTCTATACTTGGTTTCGTCCACTTTGGACTGTCCGTCCACCTGTCTCCACCGCCGAATCGCATGCCCATAGCTGCGCTAGACATGCCAACATACTTATCCTTGTTCTTTTTGGCTTTTTTTCTCTCGTCTCGCAACTTGTCGTCATCCTGGATGAAATCGATCAATTCCTTGACTTTGTGCCTGATATTTATTCCTTGATCTTTGCCGAACTCATCGATATACGTGTAATTTTCAAGCGATCGCAGATCATAGATGTGTTCACGAGATGACGTTACAACACGCTCCGAACCGTTGCGAACCAAGTAGTTAAGCAGGAGCAAACCCTGCAATACAAATAAAAACAATCTTTCTACAGTGACGATCAATCATTCATTACTGTAGCGACATATAGCTCTGCGTAATTTGAGGTACCAAGTTGCAAGATATTGCAAAACTATTGTGGTATACAGTACTAGATTACAAATGATAGATTGTTACGGGAGTTGAGTTCCGTAACAGCTTGCATACTGCGTAGTCACGCTATACTACTTCCCCTCTAGTTGAGTTACAATAGCTTTAGGAGCCATTTGTAATTTAATAATAATAGCCAGGCTATAGATATTCAATGAGTTCATTGGATGTCGCAGCTCGTTATCTTTTCCGTATCTTTGATGTTAGATGAATAATTACTGAATTTAAATGATAAAAAAAGTTTTAATACTTTGTACGTGCGACGCCAGTTACGTTTGTTCTCCTGCAGCATTCTTTTCCAGAGCATGGACATCACTTCCGGAAATTGTTCGTATGTGAATGTTGCCTGGGCTAATTCCTGCATCATGGCGCCTGAAAATAACATAATACAAAATCATTGGAGCATATCTATGTGAAGGACCAAGCAGTGAATTGCCAGAGAAATCTTCATAATCAAAGGCATCTGTACCCGTCGATATGAAATCGGTTTACTGTGAATCATGCACTGTAATTAAAATCAACTTGTACTTTCAACGATAATGTATCAATGATACGAGGAGATCAAAAACATTACCGTAGATAATTTTAAATAAACCTATTAATCTCGAGATAAGATGTGGAACTAATTTTTGAATCGTACCAGTAGGACCCCAGGCATCATCGTTTGTAGCTTCTCGAACCTTCGCTTCTGTCTCTGTGTAGTTCATAACTACATTGGTCCTGTATCGAAAAGATTGGATTGATTACTTTTTCTCTGAAGCTTCAGTTTTTAAATTCTTCATAAAGCATTAATGAAACATGTTCATGATTGAACAATGCATTGTGCATAGTATGGAATTAGAATATCTTTCAAAATTACTTAATTGATCTTTTTTAGACTTGTAATGGACCAATAAGTGAAATGTGACATCTAGAAGATTCTTTAACAATGAATATCATAAGAAGATGGTTCCACCAAATCACATATATATATAATTCATAAAGCAGAACATAATTTACAATATATATAATACATTAGTGTTCATATGTTTGTTTGGAGTTTGACAAATTTTGGAGCTTTAATTGTCATAATATCTATGAGTTGCAACGAGTTTACCAAATGTACACAGAATGCTATGTCAGATAAAAAATGACTAAGCAAACTACTTCTTATCTAGTGTTGTATAATGTGCCTATGTGTTGAATTACTTCGTCATATATATTTATATAAACCAACATTAGCACTGTATGTGTCCGATGCATTGGCAGCCTTCTACAGTTCATAGATTGGCACAGTGACATTCATAAAATGCAAAAAATACTAAGAGCTATTTCCTGAATAAGAGCAGCCTTTACACATAAATGATATTTAGAATGTGGTTACAATGTAATGATCATACATAGTAAGCAAATAGGTCATTCAGTCATAAAACTTATAATTGTATGTGAAAAAATACAGCTCGTTAGAAATCATATTGGCAAAAGTGGCCTCTTTATAATATAAGAGAATACCAATATACTTATTAGCTCATTTGTATTTCCTTATTTGAAAGTAGATATAATAAGTTTAAATGAAACTCAAGAAAAGGACATCTTTTATAATGCGATTGTTGTCCTTCAATTTAACATAAAAATAAGTGTTATCTTATCTTTTCTCTCTAGTATTAGAAATTGTAATGATTTAAGTTTGCTTAACTAAGATTCCTAATTATAGTATAACTCCTCTCTCTCTAGTGACATACTTATTCCATAGGTTTGGTTGATTTCCAGATGTCTTTTCACTTGAGATTGCGCAAGATGATTCATTTATATGGATAAACAGTTGACCATGACCTGATCTCAATGAAATAAGCCCTATCCTTTGGTGATGCAATTGGCCATTTACTTTAATATGCTACAATATAAACTTTAATTCGAAAAGGTTTTTAACCGTAATGTATCTGCGTAAAAATGAGTAATTGGAGAATAACCTGTTCATCGGTCCTAGAGACCCGTGTGGGTAGTCTAGGTTTAATTTGAAATATATTTGTAGTATGTTCGACTTCACAGATTTGAAGGTGAAAAAGATATTCACAAGTTCTACAACATGACTAAACTAATTCAACATCATTCTCATATCATATATTATATACTAGTGGTAACTGTTAAGTCGAATTTAAATACCCTTTGACAATGTTAATTTTATCATTCTTATGACCTTTATGTAAGACTTTCAATAATTGAAGGTAATAACATTCTACTACATAAAATGGTGTATTCTTCTTAATAAGGATAATGTAATTCCATAAACTTGATTATGCCCAATGATTTAGATGGAAATGGGAAGTGGAAACTGCCTTTAAAAATTTTAAGAATGCATACAGTTGTATTATAATTTCATAGCATAGTTGTAATAATTGGAATAACCATAAATATCTATAAAGTCAACCAACGATGGCTAATTAAATGAATGAGATATTGTCGATAAAACTGCCTGCGGGTGAGACAAACTTGAAATGGTCTGTACAATCCCACTGGACTAGTTTTTATCACTCAATGCATTCTCTTTTCCTTCAACGTACAATTTCACTCATTCGCTAACCGCATATGTAATTTATTAATAGCCAGATACGAGTAGTTGTAGGATGTACAAATGGTTAAATATACAGAATACGCAAAGGATTTATGAAAAATTAATGAACGAAATGAAAAGGATCGTAGTGGAGCAAAAGCAAGGCTAGGTCGCGTGTATTGCTAGAACTCAGTGTAACTTACGCCTTGTCCATCAGTTCCCGCACTTTCCACATGTTCATCATTTCACTATTTACTTATTCACGCACTTCTGCGCGCACTTTTTCGTAGGGAAAATACCGCAAGAACAGCGAGAACTAGCCGCCAGATGTTTTTAAGAGCATTTGATAGCTGCAATTGCGGACGAACGTCACCAGATGGTAGCCATCTTTTTCCTTCCACGTTCACCACACCAGAAACGTCAAACTGCCTATCGAAACGACTCCAAACTCCGCCTGCTCCGACTCCCGGAAACGTCTTGAATTTAATATAGAGTGAATTCCGTTTCTCGTGTAATGTTCTTTTCTTGTAGATTCAAAAGTTATCGTAGGATATTCTGATAGTCCGAAGACAAACAACAGATATTATATGCAGAGGCGGTCCCGCCCACATGTTGATGAACCGTTAAATGTAGTTACACACTCGAACGGCTCCAACATCGATATTTATAAAGAATCTAATATTGATTAAAGAAATCTATGGTAATAAAAATGGTAACAAAAAGTTATATACACGTAACTATTAATGTTTTATACTATACGATGAATGAGTATAACTGCTGCTGACAATATACGCAATTGTATTTCAACTTGCCGATATTGTGTTTAATATGACAAATAAGTATTCATTGTGTTTAGTCGAACGTGCAATAACTTACGATTATTAGCACCGGAATAAATTCTTGTAAAAGCAAGCTCATTACTGTAAAATATACATAAATTGCGATCATGACTCAAATAAATATTATGTGCAATCATCTACAACGACAATGCTCCCATCATTGTATGATACATAGAACTACAATGATTCCAATGTTGAATTTATTTACACTTATTTTTATAGAAAATGTGAAAGGTGAAACGGTGTTACGCAATCCTTGCGTTAACTTTCTTTTGATCTTGATACAATATTGCTTAGTGACAAATATTAATCAATCATATTCTCAACAAAGTGAAAATACATAAATTAGGCTCCGGTAATATCATTCGTATTTATGACTCCTATTTTCACGGAGAAAATATCATTATTGAGATCTGTAGAACGTTTTTGGATACTGATTCGATGTTGATAATAAGGGTGTGCAAAGTAACCGACATCTTATAGGATCGGTAACTGTGTTGTTCATAACTAAAATGTACAACGCATTTATAAGCCTAGTCGGTAACTTTGTGCGACTGTACTAATAATTGTCTAAATGTCTGTATCCAATATTTACGATTTGGCTTATATGCATGACTAATGGTGTTTTTAATTGACTGAATTTAGCGCTTACCTCAAATGAAAAGGGTAAAACCGTCTAATCGGGAGAAGAAGAATTAATAGAATTGTTTTTATTGTATCTTTATTGAATTTATATTTTGGTGATTGTGTCACAAAGCCATGATTAATCAACAATAACAATCACTCAAACAGCAGATAAGTCATCAGTACTTGGAACAGCTATACCAAGAAAATCGTAACGTATAATAAAAGGGTATTCTAGTCTAGGGGTGGACTTGCAAGTCAATTTTTGGAATTTAAAAAAAACCACTGGATGATTCATTCTGAAACTTTGTACAAATATTTATTCATATATTTAAATGGAGAAATAATTCATTTTTGCTAAGTTATTTCAAACGCTTTGTCAACAGACGGACACGAGTTGATATAATGTATACCGCAATCGCAGTCTAATGCAATTCTAAAACCTAATCCACGGCCACTAGTTTCACTAAAACGAATTTCATTTTTACACTCCTTGCAAATAACAATTGATCTGATTGCCGCGAAAACTGTGTAAAAATTCAATATACAATAACCCTGTTCTTTATTGATATGAATTTCGTCGTCTCCTGTCTTTTTTAATTTTTCCGCTGATGCACTCTTAAAACTTGTGTCGTTTTCCAGGGAATGTTGATTTCCCCTAAATCCTCTTTTTTTCGGTTTACTTGCACGTGCAGGATTCTTTCTTGAGCCCTTTCTATCCATTTTTCGGAACTATGTACGTTTCAGACTGCTCTGTTTGGAAGTCGAGCCAAAACTAAATGCTTCAAACGAAATTATCCTATTTTAATTTGATCCATGTAAGGGCAAGATGGATTAAGCGCAGTGGAAAGGTTCAAGCAGGTGCGTGAATATTTTTAGGGTGGATAAAACTCGATTTTTAACATTGTTAAAGAGAATAATGGGACAGTTTTGCCCTTGGTTGGCGGGTAGCCGTATTCCGACTTATAATAGAAACGCTCTAGTAAGAGGTTGGAATTTACGGTAAGGTTAGGTCGCTTTATGTTAGTCACCACCATGTTTATGGCGCGGTAACTTTAAATGCTCTAATATGAAACACTGCATAACTTCCTAACTTCGAATAAACATAAATGCGACATATATGACTGTGTTTCTTTCACTCAAGATTTCGTTTGACATAATAGTAGTAATATAATAATATCATCAGCGTATAAGCTGGTACTAACAATAGAATGAATCAATTATTGTTCAATTGAGTATTTTACGAAATCACGTATTTAATCCTAAACAATTGTAACATCCCAAAACTGACCAAAGCTGTATAATTGACAGCGGATCTTGGTTAGGGTGTGATCGTTGAGGATTAACATTAAGCACATCAAATTTTATAATAGTTTTCTATAAAATATGAGATATGTACCAATAACAGCTGCAAGTCAGCGATTCACAGCAATTGGAAATCATCCTGTGCAGGAGTAAGAGACGAATACACTAAAAAGAAGGAGGAGAAGAAAAGAACCGACTTTTATTAACAATATCTTATCAGTGATTCAGCGTGCAATAATTAACAATATTTTCTCGTAAAGTTTCTAAAATCTCAATGTTTCTAATATCTGAAATATTGTAACAGTCAGTCGTAAATTTAAATGAAAATATTTTTTCGATGAAAAAATATTAGTGTCTAACCCGAAAACCAAAATGAAATCATCAACATTCGTGACATATAAGGATAATGATTCAAATTTTCGTATCCTTACCGACGGAGTGACAAATTGGTCACATGATAGGTCACGTGATTAAGGGAAAGAGCGGTTCTTATTACGCGCTTGCGTAGTAGCCAGTATAGCGTCCATGCAGTAGAGCAGAGACGCAGCAAACGAAGTGTGGTCGTGTGCATCGTGAGTGAATGTCAGTGTGAGTGTCGCGTGCTGATCACAGCCGGGAAAAGCGCTAGTGAACGTGCTGGTCACATGTGACGGTATCGGAAAGAGCATCGAGAATCGCATGTGTTTCAAAGTAAGTAGCCGACGTATAGTGTGGAACAAGGGTGGTTGGTGTGCCAGGGCCGTTAGATGTTACGTGAACAGGCGTTATTTATACCGAGGATTCCGGGCTAAATATGTAGGCAGCTCAGAGGCTCGTCTGGCAGGCAGGCAAGCAAGCAAACACTCAGGAGGGCAGGCAAGGAGGCAGGCATGTACATACTAGCTGGTACATGATAAAACATGTTATGTGTCTCATCAGAGTAATGTACTGATTCTGAGAATGGCATAAAAACTTTGCGGCCGTTAAGAGATATTGCTGGTTTCTCTGGGATTCCAGATTGATTTCCAGCCGCAACGGGTTATCCCTGGAGGTGTGGCGTCTCGTGTGTCTGTGAACGCATATGTATATGCATACACGCGGGCTGGCGCGTGGCCCCCTAGTTTCAATAGTAAAGCGGCCAAAGAGAATGCCTCTTTGAGATTGTGTGTGGCCGTTCGGTGAGTTTGACTGTGTGCATTGACTTGCGGGTGCTTTACCCGCGTGTCTCGACCATTGTTTTTTGAGCAAAATCGCGCGTTTTCTAAAATAGCATTACGTAAGGTGGTGCATAAGGATTTCTCGGCCACGGGGTAAAATATCGACTGACGCGGTTAAACCGTTTTACTGGACTGTTAACGGTACCATCGTTCTGTGGATACATCACCGCTCTGGCATTCGCTGAGATTTGCACGGCGGCGTGTTCTTATTGACCTCTTCCACGAACATAGCGATTGCTTTGTTACTCATCAAGTGTTTGGTGTTTTCTTTTTTGGAGTGTTTTTAGGGTATTATCGATTGTGTTGATTGGGGATCCTCGACAAAACTTTTGATATATGAAAGGTGATGCACAGTTGCGAGAAGAGGTTTTCAACATAACCTCCGTTATGAACATGTGATGGCCATGTACTGTATTGTACGCCGGGCTGTAAAATGTACCGTTATGCATTTTTCGTGGAGCGAATAAAACTTTATTATGGCAGTGCTTGCCCTTAAATCTAATGGTTTATGGTTAGACTCTTCTCTATAAACTAATGCACTAAGCCTATTCAGATGAAAGAGGTCTGGTAGTAAAACCTTGATGTTTTAAAGTTTTAAAAAAAGACGTTTGTTCTGCTCTAGAATTAAGATTGCCTTAATGAACTATCAAGGATTATTACACCATATATTTGCTCGAGGGTTTATATACAAATTGAATTTGCCTTACATTTATTTTTGAAGTTTTTTTTTGCAACTTGAATTTGTAATTTCAGATTATTACAGCAAGTCTGGCGTCGAATATACAACAGTGAGCGTGTCATGGAAGCAGGATTTTTAAATTTCCACGATGAGGAACACTTTTCGGATTTTTCACTGCCTTTGGACCAGGTAGCCATTATTTATCATACTTTTTAATACTGTACTTAACTATTCCTTTTGTCTAGTATGATTATCATTAAGATAGAAGAGACTTTTCATTATACTACTTGTTTGTAGCACAATTTGCTGGAGGAGTCACAGGGTTCACTAATGGAAATGGTGCACGATGATTATGGATACATTGAAAATCGCATTGATACTTCTGGTGGCCTTTGGGGCACGGAACAAGAGTAAGAATTAAAATTTTGTTTTTGCAACTACCGACACATTTCATCTAATAACTAATAAAAAATCTGTGAAAGTAGGAATTCTTAATTAGTAACAATTGTAGATGATTATTAATTTTGTACAGGCTCAATGGAGATATAGCTGTGTTACCAGTTTCTGGGGTTGCCTCAGTTATCCCCAAAATGGAGCATACTAAGGAGGACTTTGCTAAGGTCCTAACAGATTGGCAGGAGCACATTGGTTACCTTCAGGTGGTGTGCATTTTTTAATTTTTTAAATGCACTTGTTTCTAATGCTTTTTAGAGTACATTTGTATAATATGGAGCTATTGCAGGCTTCGGACATGGAAGAGGATATGGATGTGAAGGATATGGTGAGCCTTACCATGAGTACATCTGAAAAAATGAGCACAGATCTTCCAGAGAATATATTCCAAGATGAACCATCAAGTCATAATAGTCAACACTCACCATCTGGAAAACGAAGTAAACCAAATAACATCAAACATTCACGTCCCAAAGTGATACGAATGTCTGAATCAGAACAGAGTGACAAGGATATAGGTATGTATATTTTAACAATATATTCTGCACTTCCAGCTTTTTGTATACTCGATTTATATTTATTAACAGAGAATTGTGATAATTTGGCACACTTCATGCTTATCTTCTATCAAAATATAATTTTACATGCTTGAAAGGAATAACTACTCTATCTTTACACAATGCTATGTTTGTTGCTGAACTAATTTATTTTATTTACAATTTTTTCTCCATACCCTAAAATAATGCTTTTGGTATGCTCTATTTATAACATACTAAAAGCAAGAATTTGATTACTCGGCTCAATCGTTTTCTCCTTTTGCGTGCGAGTGGTCTGTGTGAATGTATGTAAAAAAAATTCAGTTATTTTAGATGTAAAATTTCCATTCGATGTGTAATCATACTCGCCCTCAAAAGTTTAGCAGATTTCACATAATAACAATGAACTTCGCAAAGTTATTATTATTGCATAGTGTTATATCAACGGTGTAACCAATTATCTGGTAAACTGGATATCTTGTTCTAAAATTGTAAATATGTTACTCTTAATTCCATGAATTTTATAGGACAATAATATATTTCAGGAACGATTCATTCGTAAAAATAATCCATATCGTTTGTGTAGATGTTGTAGGGCTAGACTCGGTCGACGAAATAGATCCTGATATTGACCTGACCAATCTCAATTGTGAACGTGAATATTCCCTGTGTGATGATTTTGATTATGACGATTTAGGTTTGTTATACACACTATTTTCCGCATTGGTACTTCGATTGCATGCGGTAGAAGGTGCTGTTTCGTTTTCTGTCACGATCTGCGATATGTCAGTGACAAGAATGAATGCGCTCCAGACACGTACATACTAACTATTATCTGAACTTGTAACTCATTTTTTGAAGGTACCAGAAGGATATCGCTTTTCATCTCGATATTCTCTTTGTACTGGATCAGTACAACCACCATTTTTGTTCAATAATAAATTATCATTATACAAATATTTGTCTACACGATTTCTTTTTTTTTTTCTTTAATTAAGAAACGTGTACGAAATACCAAGTGAAAATAAAAATGTCGAAACAAAGTATATACTGTTAGTTGGCTGATGACCAATCTTTGTTCAGCTTACTACAGCATTGTACAACAGCAGCACGCTGGAGAGCCGAATACTATTATTTTAATAGATTTTCTTGTATTAGGTGGTGCGGTGAAAAATGGGATCTTCGACTTGGCGACCTATATTGCGGAAGATGATGATAAAGCTGAGAAGACCGTGTCCACGTGCGAACATGATTCTAATTCCAACTCTGAGAAGCAGCTGAAAAGGAACATTGTGAATGAGGAAACGAAAAAGGATCAACAACTGAAGCTTAAGGCAGGTGGTATCACAAGCAAACTGCCTAAGAAACAAAGAAAGGAGGCTAAACGCAAATTGGAAACCGAAAGTGAAGACTGTATTGATGTGGAAACAGTGTCCGAGCAAGTACCAGGTAGTTTGAGATACATGATAATAAAAAAATCATGTAGTAATGAGAATGTAAAACCAAAATGCAATTTTACAATGTCAGTTTTGGAAGCTGTTGATGTTAAGAGTCTCTTGGAGCAATTCGAAGCCTCTGAAGCTGTCACGAATTTCACACTCTCTAGTAGCAACGGTCGACTTGTGACAGGGAGTGATTTACGACTTTATTCAAATAAAGGTCGCCCGACCCTGGAGAAATTGCAGTTAACTCCTATAAAGAAACCAGCAGAGGCGCAAGATTCCACATTACACCAAAATATCAGAGACTCTCTTCCAAAAGAAATAATCGACAGGATAAAGGTGATTGCACTTAGTCTATTTTCAGTGTTTGTTTTTGGTATTACTCTGGAGTTAATCGTAAGTCTGACCATCATGCTATGTTCTACACCAGGCATCAGGGCGTAAAAAAATTATATCAGTGATACCAGCGATACCCAACACAAAAGGTGGAACACGTAGTAGTGGTACACGAATGCAAGATGCTGCGGCGACACTTTCACGTAACAAACTGCTAAAAATAGTAAGCTATATTATAATTGAATCTGTGATAACGCGTAGCTGATGACCGCACCATGGTACCAGATTCTTTATCCTTGATTCTCAAAGTATAACGGGTAATTATATTTCACCAGGTGGCCAACACTCCGAACACCAGTGGAAGAATCGACGGGTCTGTTCAATTGGATCACGACTACTGCAGTAGCGCTAGTTCAGCTATCAGCAGCTCAGACAGCAACAGTGAGTACGATAGACAGTCCAGTGACAGTGAGAAAACGTCTCCTGTCAAGGATGACAGCTCTAGGCAATCAGACTATTATATAACGTACACTAAAAACATGGAGCATGCACGTTCAGTCGGTCGTAAGAATAACACGAGACGCTGTGGTGGAGAGCGCTGGACGGACAGTAGCTCAAAGAAGGACAGTGGTTTGGAATCTGGTGACGTCAGCGATGCCAGCGAAGAGCAGACGATGACTGAAGCTAAAGTTAAGGGCACGACGATCGACCATGCTAAAAAGGATCAGCTCAAGGAATGTCAATTCAAGCAAACGAATTCCAAAATGGTGAATACCGTAAATTCCGTGAATTCTGTAGTTTCTGTAAATATTTCTAATGTGTCTAACAAGTCGGCAAACAAGCCTACTCCAGTGTATGAAATGAAGATAAGGTCAGCACTCGCCACTAGTATACTCCAGCTGAGGAAAGGTGTTCTCACCAAGACAAAGTCTGTGGACGGTGGAGGTCACAAAGTCAAGCAAATGGTTTCCGTCCTGAAGAAACCGCCAAATGTACCACAGCCTTTGATTTTGCCAAGCAATCCTAACGAGAGTATTGTGACTACGACTAACAGTTCAAACAACGAAGTGCAGAACATCATAGTTCAGGATGTTTCTAGTGAAATAACAAATGAAGACACAAAGAGACCGCCGCGCAAAAAACTTAATTTAGCGGAGTACAGAAGCAGACGAGAACAGAATCGTAGTGATAGTAGTAGAACTAGTTCTCCCGTGCAACCAATGACTTTGGTGTACATTCACCATGTGTCGACGACTACAGAACCGATAAAGGACGATCCTGAAAATCCAGTATGGTCCGAGAGAGAGATCGTTTCCGTATTAAAGCCGAAGGCTGAAGTGGAAGAAGAAAAAGTCAAACCCAAACCACCTACTCGTGAAATAGCAATACAGACGAACGAGACAGTTTTCGATTGTCCATCGAGAACCAGCGAACACACTGATGAAAATGATGCAGAAAAGAGGTGAGTAACGCTGATGAATTAATCATAATTTGCAATGGTTGCAGAAATTCATATCCTTGAAATAAATAAGAACTGCCTTTTCAAGGCTTGAGCATCGCATATCTATAAAAAAATATTTTTATTTAAAAGTGCACGTATAAGTTTGACAAAAGAATCTGATGAATTTCTATGTCTTACAGAGTTAGTCAAATGAAAGACAGAAAACAACGACGGTACAGACAGCACAGAGTTACTTCCAACTCAAGTCGATCAAGATCAAGAAGCAGGAGCAGAAGTAGAAGCAGAAGCAGAAGCAGAAGAAGAAGCAGAAGCAGAAGCAGAAGCAATAGCAGGAGCAGATCACGCAGACGCAGTAACAATCGCCACAGAAGGATAAGTCATCGACGTAGCTCCGTCAGTTCCAGTAGCAGTTGGTCATCGCGTTCCCGATCGCACACAAGATCGACTTCCAGTTCGAGGTCGAGGTCATCTCGATCACGTTCTAGGTCTTCCAGATCAAGATCAAGGTCTTCCTCACGATACTCGAGTTGCTCCAGGTATGTTGGACCAAGCACAGTGTTGAGTTTCAAAAGAAAAGATTGTTCTCCACGTTGCTCAGGTTCTCGTTGAGCCTTCTTGGACAACCTCAATGTTTTCAAGCTAAGCTCACGAGCGTGAACATGACTCTTAATACTCTGAGAAGTCTCAATGCATCTTCGCAAAGTCTAGGAATCCGTGTTTGACTTTTGCGGTAGTGCAGGGAATCGCGCAAATCGATATAAGGTCCAAAATAGCAGCAGGATAATGTCAAATGAGACTATGCAGAAATACAAAAGGAAAGTCTCTCTAAGAGTCCGCGAATCGCGTGATTGTAGGTCTTCATCTCGGTCGAATTTCGGACGGAGTAAGTGGTCAGGTCATCGGAGAGCGGAAAGGCGCGAACGCAGGAGAAGTTATGATAGGCACAGACGCCGCTCCTCTAGGAGCAGTCATGGCTACAAAGACTGGAGGAGGTAAACACCTTGCTTCAAATTAGCGAAAACAGAATCTTCAGACTTTCTCCCCATGTGTGATCGAGTTTGACGTGTCATTATTATCCTACTATCCAGCATAAAATTTTCATTTTTTCTTTTTTTTTTTTACCTCTGCTCACTGGCAATAAGATTCTGATTAAGAAACGCTCAGTTTTTGTCTTGTTAACATGTGAAAATGCGGCACTTCGGCGAGACGTAGTCCGAATGTATAGTCCGCATTACTCATCGCATTTGATTTTTCATGAAACTTAAAAGTCGAGACGGTAAACAAGCATTTGACTTGATCTTTTTGAATATCAGATCGCCACCAAACTTCTATAGGAGACCTTACGATGGCTGGTATGACAGGGAGAAGCAGAGGCAGGTGGAGGAACGAAGAGTTATTTATGTAGGAAGACTCGACGAGGGTATCACAAAGGCTGAATTGCGGAGGAGATTTGAAGTTTTTGGGCCCGTCGTTGATATCAGTGTACATTTTCGTGAACATGGGTAAGCATCTTCAGCTTGTACGAGCATATTGATGCGTTACAATTACGCTAA
This sequence comes from Syrista parreyssii, assembly GCA_030142615.1. NCBI lineage: Eukaryota > Metazoa > Arthropoda > Insecta > Hymenoptera > Cephidae > Syrista > Syrista parreyssii. The sequence continues at coordinate 518,265 of JARQTG010000309.1, forward strand.
TCTTATGCTAGAGACTAAAATAGTTAGAGTCACCGGACTTGACTAACTAGAAGATATTTCATGTGATGCAGGGACAATTACGGTTTCGTAACGTTCGCGTATAAGAATGATGCATACGAAGCTGTTGAACATGGCAACGATGATCCTTCTCAGCCGAGATACGATCTTTGTTTCGGTGGGCGAAGAGCGTTCTGCAAAGTGAAATACGCAGATCTTGGTAAGCAGGATGATTGTCCTTTTATTTAAATGTTTCCTTTTCAATTTCTTAACAATATTTACGTGCGTCCGTTAGATGGAATTGCAAGTAATTCGTTGGGTGGTGGCAGCAGAGGTATGCTCAAGGCTGATGAAGACAATACGTTTGACCTTTTGCTGAAGGAAGCGCAGGCTAAACTACGTAAAAGAAAGGTTTGACATACGTATTGCTTATTAGTTGTAAATGTAATTTAAAGACTAGTACAGTTATCGTTGTTGCGATCGCGACGAAACGGGAAACAATACTGTATAGATAGTAACGAACGTAATAATGTCAGTGGTACCACGTCAGAGAGCAATGTAATACAGTTAATGTAAAGTTACACGCGCTGTATCTTCTCGGATTCCTCGGCACATAGCTGACGCAATTAACAAATTATAATTATGTAGACTAGGATTGAATTTGTAGATATACAAGCGATTAGGTAACCATACGCCAGCATTAACGTGCTCGCGCGTATTATAAGAAGGAAAAAAACAATAATAAATAAACATCATATGATATGCACGCGCGCTGTTTTGTGGCATTGATCTTTTGCAAATACTCAGCGTTAATTCTTATTTAAACATTGTTTTTTTTTTTTTTTCCTAATGGATCAGCTCTGATCTTTTGACACAAGTCTCTGCATGCATTTGCATCTGACATTTGGATTATCTGTAACACGTGTACCGTCCTTATATAAAATTTAATTCCACACGATATACTTCTGTTCTACTTTGCTTCGGTGTCAAGAGTTTATATCCGCCCTCTATTCTGAATTATTGACAGTGAAGAACTCTTCGACTACACAGAGATACTGTGAGATCGTTTTAGCTTTTCTTTTCTTAAATATACACTTTTTTTTTGTTTATGATCTAACGGTTCTCTATAATATACTGTCGATTGGTTACCGATACTACCCGAAGTCTTATTTTTGATGTCAAACATGCTTAGAAAAATGAATTACAATTCCTCGTACGACAGTTATATAAGTCGCATGACTACTTGTTGATTTTAAATCAGGCGAATCTGGCAGAACGTTGAGAATTATAAGATCATTGCGCCGACAAATGTTCTTAATACTGCCATAAATTCGGAGCTATGGATGCGAAATAGATATAGTGTATCAGAATTTACAATTCACTTGTAGATTAAAACTACACGTTATCAATGTCCGTTCCTCTGTAACTTGACACGTTGTAATGTCAGGATAACGAATATTATACCGACGCGATTCTCTGACTGGTGTAATGAAAAAGTACTGTTATAGATCTGTAAATGTATAAATCCATACTTAACGTGTAATTGCACGTGAGTACCACACATAAAGCAAACACAGTGTCAAATTGATGTCATACAGAACAATTTAGATTTCTCGATATTTTCATTTTATATCTGAAAAAATGCAAACACAGGAATTGATCCTCCTGAAAGTTCCTTGCTCTGAAATTTTTTTTTTTTATTTTATTTTATGATTGGTCCACCTGATTACGTATCCATTGACATGCCGATTCTTTTATTATAATTTTTTAATGTACTCGCGACTGGATATTGTGACGATAAAAAAATTATTTTATCTTACTTCACTTTCTTTTCTCTTCGAGTTTGAAATTTCCTGAAACGGGTATGCATAAAGGAATATATTGGAAATTATATTATCGTGTGTGGCGGATTAGGGAATACGATCTGCATGACACTTTTCGAAGTCTGATCGCATAAGTCAACTACATCCAAGAGTTTAATTATATAAATATAATTAAGTATCTTTAAGTAATATGTATACTCAACCCATACACTGAAACTCGTGGTGTTGCATAATCTCAATGCCAAATCCATCATGTTTTATATTACATTATGATCTTATGACGATGTCATTGCATCCATTCTAACTGGTAGACCCATTTAATTAGGAGAATCGACGAATATGGGAATTTCAGTTTAATTGTTACTAGACACCTTAGATTTGCAGGTATTATGATAAAGTACAATTATCCAGCTGTTTTTCTATTATTTCGACACGTTCTCTAAAATTGTATGGGTTGTCTTATGCGTATAATTTTATACAGTAATAACATTAACAATGATAGTGGTAACTGTAGTTATAGTCATAATCGAGGTATCAGTAAAAATATTAATGATACTAATAATATCGGTACTGTTAAGGACAAGGACTCGTAACAGCTGTGAACAATTTTGTAAGAGAGGTATATGAGGATCTATCGATCGTGCGAATGAACTTTACATAATTGAATTTCTCTGACGCCCAACCTATGTAGTAGAATTGGTATCGATGACAGTGTCTCCGTGTAAAATCTATGCCATAGGTATAAAAGTGTGTGGAAAATTTTGTTTTGAAACCATGTCAGATCAACTGTAAGATTGTCAAATGCACATTTGATTTCGCAGGCCCTTCGATAGATCTCTTAATTATCGCGTTGAATCTTTAACGCACGAGAGAATTATAATTTGTTTCTGAATATTACGTTATTGATATGTGATAAACGAATTACGCTGCTTTTAACTTGTGTTGATTTTACAAATAAAATTTACAGCATTCATTAAATACTCTTTCGCGTAAAATACGTACGTGGCGCGCCTATATGATTATATGGATCATATGTAACATTAAGTTTTAGAATTTTAAAAACCGACGTATTACAACATGGTTGTTTTTTTAATTATTATATTCAGCCCGGGATACACGGATGTACCAGCTACCAGCTTAATGCAGAATTTAAAACTTAATATTTACGTCAAAGTTAACTGTCATCTTTGATTTTATAATTAATGCCAGTTACGTTGATACGTTTACGTATGATTACAATTTTCCTGGGAAATTTGTTAAATTCGTTTCAGGGCCTTTGGGTAACTAGCGTCACGGAGCGTGAACTTTGTAAATTACTCAAATTCGATAATTGTATTTAAATACCAGGTGCTCCTTTTCGAAAAGCCTAACACGAAGGGATAATTTGTTCTGTTCTGAATCGGCGTTGCGTGATTTTATATAAAACGTACGTAGCTTATTCGTTTTTCTTTGTCAAACTGAAGTATCCAAAGTTATCAGGTCGTAGGGAAATGCATTTGGTAGATTCGAGTAAAGCTTCTTTCTCTGATTTAAAAGTGTTCTATGACTTTCACGTTCCATGATTGTTTAGCCTCTAGGCCTCCTTAAAAAATCGCGACACTTGTTATCAGACATTCCCTTCACTTTTCTGTACTAAATAATTTACGTTTTTTTTTGTCTCTCTTTTCTGCGATTAATGACTCCTTTTATCATTTGCTAATAAATTTGATGTCAAGGTGGCGCAATTCCTTTTTGTCGAGGCTCGTCAAGATTAATTTCGTTTCATATAGATTCGGAGCAGTCGCCAATATATGGACAGTCATTTCGCACTCTTCCTTGAGCGGTCTCACGTCTAGAAATTAGCATCACATAACGAAAGTTACAAGACAAATATTATAACAGCGTCTGATTTGTGTAGCATGAATTACACGTAAACATCGAATAGAAGGATTAGAATAGAACTGGTTATACTTGTCTTAGACTGACCAGGTATAGTGAATGTCGCAGGTACTGTAAGCAAATTCAGCTTGCTGGTTGTAGTTACATTATAGGTAACGCATGTGTTAAATATATGGATAAACTCCATTGCTGCAGAATCAGTATGATCTCCCATCAACCAATGAATCAATCTGAGTCCAATATTTGTATCTTTGCAAATGAAAAGAAGTGTCTTAATTATCGTTAATGTCCACAATAGTCTGGGTCTAGACTTTGGTCTGACAGTGTACCTAAGTGACGGGACCAAAAATTACGTTCTTTTGGATTAAGAGTCTTTTGAAACATTTGACTGATGCAGTTCCAAAGGTGGCCGTTTCTAGAGGGAATCTTGATTGTCATATTCAGTGGACAAGTGTCGGTAACGTTCGTTGGCGGATCAAGGCATATGCATTTCTCTTTGTCCCATTGAATAGTAATTTTCTCTGATATTGTTGGAGTCGAACGTGAATTTATCTGAAATAGCAATTGAATCGTTGGGCATGAATGTTGTGGCGATTCGTGAAACCTATGTGAATTGTACTTGTATTATGAAGTCACCCATCCTGGACTGAAATATCAGCCAAAACTTTCGAGGCGATGGTTGGATACAGGCTATAGTCACTGATAAGTTTGCAATCTCGTCGTTTTCCGCTACGGACAGAGTATTTTGATTCACGAACAAACGTCTCGGTACTTTCCGTAAACGTAAGTCTGACCACCTCGCCATCTTGAGTGCAGCTAGATAGTGGAAATTGGAGTTAAGAATTTGTAGCATATCTTGCAGTTACAGAAACACGATTGAAATTAGTACCAGGCTTGGTAGGTGGCTCTTCTGTCAACCATATGTCATATTCAGCAGCGTACTTGTAGGGTACTCGAATTGTCAAATCTTTGTCAACCACTTGATATAGTCTGTTAGTGATGTTGTACGTATTTACAATTCCAAGGTGATTAGCAGTACCTTCTAATACAAAAATCTGATTTTTGGCAAAGTGAGGCCCAATCGCTGAACCACATAGTAATAAGTAAGCTGTAAATGAAATGTAACGTGTGCAACTGAAAAACGTAGAGTCGACTTCGGAGATACTTTAAGGGAAATTTATTCTCGCCTCTGGTCTTTTGCATTTTTCTCGCGTAAAACTGAAGCATCAGGACATTGCTGTCATGGGGATTTATATGGAATATGGAGTGCGGTTGAACAGCAGAGAAGAAAGCGGATTCATTGTTAATAAATTGTACGACGTAATTAACCGCGTTGTCCCATATGTTACTGAAGTTTATTCGCCGTGTAATTGTCTCGGTTAACGGGCAGTTAAATTTTATCTATACAAAGGTTCGATCGCGTGATCATTTATATTTCTGACAGTCATCATCGCAGTGTCATAATCCTTGTAATTTTGAGTACCTTTGTTCTAGCTATGTAACTTGGCAATATTTGAAAGAGATGTACCACCAACATTAACATCTGAACGCAGTTTGGCTTTGTGATCTGGGATGGAACGATCATGAAACCGAGACGAATTTTTCTCCAGGCTGCGACAATGCATATGGCATTGTGAAGCTTCTGAAAACAACTAACGAATTAATGATGACACGTGGAGGACGCTCTATACTGGAATTGCAAAGCAGCCGTACTTCTTCGACGCTTCGCGGGCAGATATAAATGTTACGAAAGTATTCGTCAATTAGAAATGGACAGTATGCCGCAGTGACAGCTATAAAGACTAATCCGTCGGAAAGAACATCATCAAAATCAAGTATAACTCGTTGCTGCAGAATGTCCTTGGTCTCGTTAAGATTCAAGATAACGCGATCCTCGATCATCCAGTCTTGCTTGCGTTGCATCTCGAAGTGATAATCCAACCAAGCTAGAAGAAGAGCTTCTTGCTTGGAATGTACGATATTCTTAGCTGCGATATTGGCTATACTCGTGAACTTTGATTCGTGTGGCAAATTCGTCAAGCTGAAACGAATAATGACAGTAAGTTAGAGTTGAGCGAGCGATCGTCATTGCTTTCTATTCCAATACCTGACGACGCTAGATCCTCCGGTTAAATCTGATATTCGCATAGACATTGTACTGTATACGTTTTTCTCTAAACTGTCAATGTCTACTCTACTGAGGACTAATGTCTTATATGTTTGTAAAATTACGTCGAGCCAGCATTGCTTGCTTCTCGATTCAAATAGTTCTCTGTCCAATTGGGTATTAATGAGTTTATCTTTCCTGCTGAAACTACTTCTAGCTTGTGACACTTTAATGTAATCGGTATAGCTTAGAAGAAATTCTGGGTACACGTGTGCTAGGCATGCTCCTTGGGCCATCAGGAAACGTAGGATGCTGTTGTAGAGATTTAGCACGAGATTGACTCTTTCCTCGTCATCTTCAGGCAATGTTACTCTATTGACAGGCTAGTGAGAATTTTCTGTAATTATACAATAGGTACAGGCATGCTCACGGTTCCTGGATGTATTTGAAAATGTTGTTTCCAACGAGGGACTGGAGAATGTTAATGAAGGATTGATTAACGGCGTGAGTTTTTTTCTTGTCCTTGCGCGGTGTTCTTATCAAACATAGTCCTGAAAGTACTGCAGTGATACCGTCGACAACGTTTGGATAGAAGTTAAACTTCAAAGGGTTCGAGTAAAGCCACTCTTCGGCAGTTTTCAATGCTGCCTGCATGTGCTGTGCATAGTCGCTGCAACGAAGTCGAATGTTTATTGATATTTGGAATTATTCAGTGGGCTTTTCGTGCTCGCAAAGAACTAACGAGCTTCTGTCAACGGTGGGAAAGAACGGATAAGATAGTTTTGATTGTTCGCGCGCTCTTGTATTGTTTGGAGGATTGTCTGAGTCTTTGGAATCTATGAAAAAATTGTCGACCTCCTCGTGATTGTTATCCTCATCTTCTGCGTCCATAGGTATAGTTTTTAGCTTTGTAGAGGATGAAGTCACTTTGAATGTGGTTTTGCTGTATTGACTTACGTTGGAGTGAGCGCTGTGCCTTGGCAATGATTCATTTGTCTATAAATAGTATTAATTTGTATTTATTATTGCGATTAAAGTTCTCTTAACTTTCTTTTTGATGGCGGAGACATACGTGTCTACGAGCATGAATTCCTGGCTGTTGAACCATATGGATGGACCCTTTGTCATCCGATTGTATTGATATGTATGAAATCTCAGGCTGGGGTCCAATTTTAATACTCTCAATCGAAGATCGAAAGGATGCATGCGTTGTTAATAAGCTGTTATCTGCTGTAGCGAACATCGTTATAGAATAACAAGATAAATTTTGGTCATCATGGAATTCTACCCTCGTACACAACGATACGGGTTCGTCACTTTTGAACGTTATAATGGCTTCTATGTTCTCGGATCTAATTGCATTCAAACATTATTTTCAGTTAGTAAGAAATTATACAATCTTTTTTATATCTGCTTAAATCACCTGCGTGTGCCAGATATGCTGTTGCCATTGGGAAATAATATTTTAACAGTATTTTCTTTTGTTACTCCACTACATTTTATAGGCGGCAATATACTAGCTATGACATTTGTGGGAATTTTGTAGTGCGAAAACGTAAGTATTATCTTCTCCTCAGCTTCGTTTTTCAATGGAATTGGGAAGAAGTAAATTTCACATGTATCAGAATCGATGCTTGCTACTGGATTATCACCGTACAATTGAAGACAATTGAACATGTTCCCTTCCAATTCTCCTCTGACAAATATTGGAGCTTCAAGGCTAAATCGACCACCCTGATTTGGTAGAAATTCTATTTTAAAGATGGTCTCTTCGTCAGGTTGCAATTTGCAAATGATACACAGGTCGGTTAAAGTCGACTGTACACCGTCGATCCATTCTATAGTAAACGGACAATTCTTCTCGTGAAAATCATCGGTTCGTATGATGAATGATGTTTCTCGTTCAGTACTGTTGAATACGCGCAACTCATCCTTTATCGATACCGTCAAATGATTAGTTTATTTTGAGACGGTTAAGATTGATAATTATCTTGTATCACACAAACCTGATTGGTTATGACATTAAAATGGAAGACAAGCTTGCTGAAGGATATGACGTGTCCAGCAACAGTACAATCAATGTATATCGTTGAAAGTGTCCGAGGTAAGGTTATCAAGTCAATTCCAGGAATATGAGCGTAATGTTCCTCGCGTGGTTTCAGAAAGTCGTAGGGTCTGTGTATTCTTTGATTTTCCACTAATATGGGTCCTAGCAATTCGTTTATCAATATCGGCATATAGAAAGCATAGCTGGCCAAATCTATAGGAACAAAACGCAAGTAAAAGTTGACCGTGTCCGACGGTGCAATCGTTATGGACTTTGAACCTGAAAACAATGTTAATTAGCATCTTTATAAGTTAACTATTTTTACAAACATTAAAAATACCTATTCCTGGATCATTGGCTGTGGGTGACAGAGCAACACAAAACTCAGGATACTCGTTCATGAGAAATTGTATCTTTGCAGTTGTTGTTCCAACATTCCTAGCAGTTATAAGGTGTATCTGAAAAGCATCAGCACTGACCCGACCCATTTCGATGACTTCCGGTGAGAACTTTAGCATTGGAAAATCTACTTGACCATTTAGCTTTAATTGCAACCTCAGGCACTTTTGTACCATCACGTGGACGCTTATTGAAAATTGTAAGCAAGCATCCAACTTTAATCGAATCTGAAGGATTTAAAGTAACAGGTCATATTAAAAGTGACTATGATTTAGCATGCCAAGCACGCACTTCCAAAGTGGCAATTCCACGTGGTGGAATTGTTCCATGCTCTGGATATACTTCACATCCATAAATTAGAGACAGAACATTCACTTCGTACATAACCTCAGTGAATTCTGCGTTGTGAAGCACGCCGATGCCTGTAGTTGTTATGTTCAAAGGTATTTTGCCGAAACTTAAGGTATCGTTTATAAAGGCAACATCAGGAGCTGACAAAATGGTATCCAACTTTAGGGACAAATAATTTCCACCCTCGCTGCTCATGATCACTTCGGCATGATGCGATTTGGCAGCGTTCGGTTCGTAATGTACACCGACGAGCAAACTTCGGTTCCCACGAACTGTGCCGAACGATGGTTCCACCGAAAAACTGGCTGCTGCAGGAACTTGCCATCTAGACATTTTTTACAAGTTGAACCACAGTTACTTGATATTCAATTTCTCTTGATGATCCTTTACCTAAACGTTGTTCTGGCATCCAATTTATTTCTGATTTGTACGAAAGACGCCGTGGGTTGGTATGCTTCTTCTGGTAGATACTCCAAACCAAAAACAATCTCGCGCGTACCTAAAGTCAAGTATTTATAAACTACATCCGCTGTAATTGTCAGCTCGAAGGAATGATTGTCGTTTATTGCGTAGCCAATGTAAGTGTTGAATTTTCCAACTTCCTGTGCTCGATACTCGATTAAATTTTTCTCAAGAGATCCGGGACGCAGAACCGTCCTGCTTCCGTTTGGAAAACGAATACACTTATTGGCACAAATCAGACGGACCATCACTGGAAAATGATTTTTATTTTCTATCGTCAGTTCACGATAATTCACACTCTTCGGTGCTACCTAGAGAGATAAAAGAATAGTTGATCGGTGTAAATAAAAAAATATTTATATTTAAAATTGACAATGCATACCTGTCCATATGAGAATATCGTTGGCGACACCTTCACGTTATATATTTGAACTGGAGACAGGGGCACCAGAATCTCATTCTTGGCTTTAGCTACCCGTTTCTCATTTGTTGCCTTTAACAACATTTTCCGAGCTACCGATTCTACTCGATACTTTGGAATTCCAACAATACCACAAGGCAAGTCATCGTACTCGTGGTACGTTTTCAGCATCTTGTCTCTTCTCAAAACCGTATTTTTGCGTGTTTGAACAGTGCGTAGGTACTTGGCCCAGTAATTCCTCTCTTTCACTTTACGTACCATCTCCTCGGGAGAGTAAGTTTCGGCGAGATTTCCACCTGGCAAGTATTTCAATTTTTTGGAAGACATCGTTGATAACTTTTCACGTGATTTTAGGTATTTCTGAATATCGTTCAAACGTGTAGGTGTCGCGTCAGACACTTGATTCGCACTTTTGCTATCTAGCACTTCAGTTGAATTAGCTTGAACAGAGGATACGGCTTTGCTCGTTCTCAACGGTAGTAAACCTAAAATAATATTATTAAATATTCTATAAATCCAACAATTTCCTTATATCTTATCATATATAATTTTACAGTCAACTTACTCATAGTCGATCTTGGCTTTGACTTTCTCGTGGGAACGTCGATACGGTCTATAAAACACCTCACAGTCGATGTATCAACTGTCACGTACTTTTCGATTTTACCTCCGTATCCCTTTTCCGTTTTCACCATAAGTTCAAACGATAAATTCAACGGTGAGATGGCTGCGATAATAAACGAGGAACTAAATAAATATATTACTTTAGTATATCCAGATATAACGTGCCTTTATATCAATATAACTTTACTGTTGAATTTTCCATGAATCCTGATTAAAACTTCTATGGATTTGTTCGGTTTGATGTTACTGCTCTTCGGCGTACAATGGACGCTATCGTGATCGATGAATCGATATGATATAGGTAAGTGTATCGATGTATTTCGTATACAAATTACACGATCAGCAATTTCTCCAATGGCTAACGTTTCCAAACGAAGTTCATCTGGTGTAAATGTTAATCGTGGTTCTTCGACTTCGCCATAGAGACACAGTCTGACTGTTTCTTGAAAAGAGAACTGAGGAGGCGGTGTCTTCTTTAAAGAAACAGTGCTGCGCACCGAGGACGATCGTTGTACTAAAAATATAAATGAATTTTTCTAGCTAATACAACAGGACTGTGATATACATACGCATATGAATTTTTTGAAACGATTCTTCGGTATTTGAATCCTTCTCTGCATCCACCTCTGTAAATTTTATGCAATAAGAGAAATTTCATGAAAATTTATATACTAAATAATTGTTTTATATTAATCTGTTTTACGCACTTATCACGTCTTCTACTTCGGTACAATGAACCCTTAGTATACGAATGAAGACCATGAAGTCTTGACACTCGGTGGTTTTTAACTGCTGCGTTTGTTGCATAAGCTTAGGGGTTGGGGAGAATCTAAATTAATAGAACTGGGGTAGCGAATATTTTTCTTAATTAATTATTCATTTTTAAGGTCTTACACTATATTGAAGACAATCCCTTCGAAGGGCTGCATGCGTCCTTCTGTCGGATAAATTTTGAAGGCTTGATAAGCCGGTTGAGTGTCGGCACTGATAGTCTTTTGAGGATAATTATTTAAAGTTGATATGAAGTATCTGTTATGTATAGATGAATAAATTGACCCGCAAATCACCTTGATTGAGAACAATTCATTGTCCACTTCTCCTAGAACGACGAAACTCGTTATTTGGGAGGATAGATTTCGCAGAACTAATGTATTATAGTTTTCTGTGTTTATGAATGTCGGAGGAAAGTCAATCAGAGTGAAGTCGCCCGTCATATTTAAATGATATACGACTAGTCGAGGAATTATGATATTGACTCTTATCGGTATGCGTACATTTGGAGTCGATTTGATCCTGTAAAGAAAAATTTATGTATATAAATTATTAACGAATAAAATTATTTTCTCACCAGAATTCACTATAAATTGTTCCTTCCTTAATGCCGATCAGTTCTACTCGTAGTTCCGTCTGGCCATGTAATCTTACTACTCCGCGCGTTGGTTTGACGTTAATCTCTAAATCATTTTTACCCAAATCGACTGAAAATCTATCGAATTTATAAATACTCAAGTATTACTGTTTTTATGGCATTAGTATATTGATAGTGTCACCTGGTACTTTTACCGCCATTGTTCGTAATAGTCAGTATCTTTACACCAGACGAGCAACCGATATCCACTATTCCAAAATCAATACGAGATGGCTGCACCGAAATGTGTTCAGCAGCTAAGCTGCAGACTACGTGATAATCTATAAAAGTTCCATTGATCTGTATGGGAATCATAGTATGTAGGAGGGATGGTCGTTTGTAAGAATATTCGACCTGTCTTGAAATAGTTAAACCAGGACTCAGCAGTACTCCGCGTTCTAAAGTCCGAATTTTAAAAGCCTGCAACAGGAGGTTATGGGACTCTGGACAATAGGAACAGTGGAACTAAGGTAAACTTACTATTGAATTTGGTGTACAGATTCGAATAAAAGCTGGCTTGCTGCCTGTATTTTGAATAATCATTAATTGGCGATATGTAATTCCTTCACTGGCATCTTTGAACTCCATGTAGCTTGGTGTTATGCTGATATTATCGTGACCAGTGAATTCTAGAATTTCAATGGATTCTGGCACATTTTGTACGTCCGTGCCTTCTTGTACAATTATTACTGAACTTCTTACGCCTTCATTCTCTCGCGTCAACGCCTTTATTGTAAAACGACACTTAACCTATGAAAACGTCTAACGAATGTAGAGTAGAAACATCTGTTTTCTTACACCCAAGTCTATACTCTTCAGGGTTCCTGACTTTGTCGAACCTGTGTGGATTACTGACATTATTCAACATTAATAAACCCTCGACGATCTTCTTTGCATAAATAGTAATAAAATTGTCTAGAAATTACGCAATAAATGTTGCATCTGTTGATTTTAAATAAATAAGAGACGATCTGTTTATTTTGAACTTATTCATTAATATTAATCAAGGTATCGAATCCAAGTTGACGATATCCGCATTTGGCGTCATCTTTGTATCGGGTTGTCCAACGATTGCAAATCTATTTAAGATTTGCTTGATCCACGCATGATATACTGAAATCTGTAATCGTACAATATCATTGTACATTATTAAATTATCAAAGTTTCCAATAGGATACAAAAATTGATGTTACCTTTGTAAAAACTGTATAAAACATCGGATCGCAAAAACTCGTTCCAGGTCGTCGAGGACTGATAGACACTATACCATGAATTTCCCAAATTGTTGAATTTGGTTTCTGCAAGACTAAACCACCTCCACTGTCTCCATTGCAAACACTCGTTCCATTACCCCAACCAGCACAAAAGGAAGTGTAGGTCAAGTATTTTCGAAAATCTCTTTTTTGCTTCTCACGACACATCTCATCAGACACTAGTTGAACTGTCGTTATCCTCAAAGTGGAACTGTACGTATCATTCTCCGTAACACCCATGCCTGCATTAATAATACTTTTTGTCAATACGTATAAAATACGATTAATAAAAAATGGATAAAACATAATAAATATAAATATCATTTATTACCAGTAACTAATCCAATGTCGCCAATTCTCTGAGATACATCCTGCGTGTTTGTCCAGTCTATACAGGCCGGTCTAATAACGGAGTTGATAACGGCTGGTTTATTGAGAATCAATAGCGCTAAGTCTGAGCCATAATTTCCTTCATGATCTTGATACGAATCCTGTAGTTCGATTCTCTCCAGATTGAAAATTTGAGCATTTCCTCCTAGATTACTGAAATTACTCGAATAAGCACCTAGAGCTACTTTAATCGTATCCAGCGATGTCTTCCACACGCAGTGACCAGCAGTGAGTACAGCGCGCTCTGCTATCAGAGTACCACCGCAGAAAAAGTCCCATTTGCCATCATCGTGGGAAAATAATGTAGCATGCCATGGTAAAGATTCATCAGGTACCACTTCCCAGCCTTTGACTATCAACGCAGCGACTAAAACAATATTAGCCATTAGAGAGAAAATAATTTCCTTTTACTTTGTCCCAGTTATAATTGAAAAACCTGGAGACTCTCTTCTTCCGCAAACTGGATTACAGCTCAGTGGCAACTGGTTCCAGGTCCCATCGTGAAGACACGTAGCACGTGTAACGCCCTTCGTACGTTCGTAATAAGTTGGACATTCTAAAGTAACTTGTGTACCAACTGGAACTGGTAAGTCACACGAGATCCAACCCTGATGTGGTCCCCACTTTGCTTCACAGCGTTTAATTGCTCCCGTCGATTCTACCGGTGAACACGTTATCGTCTTCGTACCTTTTGATAAATATATAATTAAATATAAATTACAATAATAAAATCCTACAAATATTGTACCTGTGGGACAAGTAGGGACAGTTGGAAGCCACGTATTATCTTGACAATAAATGCTACTAGAACCTTCCAACGAACCCTCTACGTCACACGTATAGTCCAATCTTGTCAGTTCTGCCACAACGTCACCAGGTCGACACTCAGGACAATTTACAACAATATAATGTGTTCCTGGTTGAGCTAAAGGTAAACGACAAGCTCCTTCTGGTAGAGACACTCCGCAGATAGCCTCGTCTTCGTCGCTCCAGTCATAACAATTGGGTTGCAGATTGCACGTAAGATTCTTTGAAATACATCCACCGTATGTACATCTGAACCAACCCTGCGGACAACTTATGTACATTTCAGTTGATATGACTGAACGAAGGAAATCAAGAAAATTTTAACTTACTCTCGCGACTTGCACGTTTCAGAATTTTCATCGGAACCGTCTCTACACTGATGGATTCCATCACAAACTCTACTTTCTGGCAAACACTGTCCTCGGCTGTCACAGCTGAATTCTTCGTCTCTGTAATTTGAAAATATTTTTTTACACAGTGTTTTCTGATACCAATAAGTATGTGTGATTTTCTATTATTCTAACCTGCATTTATAATTTTGACACTCCTCTCCCACGCAGTTGATGGCTGCACACGTTGCATCATCTTCATCCGAGCCATCAATGCAATCCTTGGTACCATCGCATATTACTTCCTGGTGCACACATCCTCCATAGAGACAATGATACGTGTGCATAGGACAAGGGTATTCATTACACAATATATGGCTTTCATCGCTGTTGTCCAAACAGTCTGGATATCCTGGTATACCGGATCAATAAGTAAGTGAAGGCAGCGTCAGGATACTTGTAATGCAATCATCTTACCATTGCAGATGCTGGATAGACTAATGCATGCGGAAGAATTGACACACTGAAATTCACGATCCGAGCAAATTTCTGTTACTTCACAATGGAGCTCGTCGCTGCCATCAGTGCAATCTTGGACACCATTGCATCTGGTATCTCGAGAAACGCAAGCACCGTAGGCACAGCGATACATAGAAGTTGGACACCTAAAAAGATACTTTGACTTTAGTAAATTTAATTCAATAGAAAATACTAATCTTTATCTTTTACACAACGTGGTGGCACAGCTTTCTGAGTTCGTCCGAAGAATCTGGGCATTCCGGTTTTCCATTGCATACGTAGCTAAGTGATATTCTAGATCCATCGACGCAAATGAAGTGCTGTACTTCTGCTTTTCCAATTTCTTCGTATCCTGAAACGTTCTCGTAGCCTGTGGACAGTGAAGAAAAATTATATTTCTCTCGTAATATTGTCAATGTCGAATGTCATTGGTTATCAGTAAATATTGGCACAGTTGCGGGATTCGTCCATCTGCTGGTAAATTCTTTAGTGTAGGATTAGATAAGAGACTCAGAGTAAGGATGTTACGTTATCCTACGTGTCTAAGGTGGTTCGAATCGAAACGTTATACCTCGTGATATTAAGTATGTGCTCGTGTGATACTTGATTCTTAGACTTTCAAGACATTTTCTATGATACAAACTATTTACCAGAATCGAAAGGTAACTTTGTAGGTGCTACGAATTTTGATTAAGGGAATAAAAACGAATACCTAGAGTTGTGCAGATGAAAATCAGAAGTCTATACATCTTTCTGTGTACTATATTACAAGTGTAAGGTATACATTTATATATAGGAATCGTAATGGAGTAGAATTATTCATTGCATTATCCGTTGAGAATTCTGTAGGAAATAGGTAATTATCACAGTATTCTCATGATAATGTAATTTTACTGAAAATCTCATTAATTCCGTTAAGTATTAAACGGAGCTCTTGTTGTTATCTGAAATCAATGATATCTTTTGTACCAGTAAAATTATCATTTAAATGTACTTAACGCGTTCAGCAGTAATGACGTATATATGCAGACAAAAAAATGTACCAAAATAGGTTATGACACATATATGTGCATTTTAAAACACTCCGATAATTTTTATTGTATTAGCACAAAACTTGTTGCCCCACTGTTTTTCGGATAGTCGGAGTTGAATTTACTAGATATGTGAGTTTGCGGCATTTATGTTATAACGTAATGTACTTGTTAAATAATATAATACTGCGCGAGCAGACTCACACAAAATAGTAACAAATCACGTCAAAACCTTTGAGCAAAATTTTCATTTATCATTATCGACTAAAGCAGTGATATTGAGAGCAGTGCTAATACGTTAAATATTTTTTACTTTAGAATGAAAATTAGTCAAAAGGTAAACAAAATTGGGGTTTTAGTACCTGAAGTTAATGCATTCAATGTCTAAAGTAGAATTACCATGGTGGTACGTTTGTCATGATTAACCCTGTATGTGTATAGATCCCTTTACGGAAAATAACTACTATGATGTACTGAAATTCTCACTATTAACTGAGCATTTTTAGTTAATTCACGTACTACTGCGAAGACTATGCTATCATGTGTACAGTACGTGATTAGTCCTGGCGTAAGCACTGCTATGAGTACTACTATGAGTAGTGCTCATGCTATACAGTAGGGATCACTACTATGAGCACTACTCTTATGTTTTTTTAATTTGAATTTTAGTGTGGTGCAGACCAAGTGAGATATAGTGTTGAGAAATAATCAATAGAAAAATTTATTTAAAATATATATTGTGAGTACATTGTATTTATTGTATCACTGAATTCCAGTAACGCGGTTATTGATATCTTTAATATATAGTACTAAGCACTACTGGAAAATATTGTTAACACTACAAAGTACTATTAGGTTATAATAGTGACACTACTAAGTGATATTATATTTCAGTAGTTATTTTCCATAAGAGATGTATGAATTATTTATACCTTGTTGATTCCATAAATTTTTCATTGCCTTATGATTTTATCACACGTACTTTTATTTACTTTATACACTATCTTGAAAATGCGTTAATCGCGGTATCTACTTCCTTGTATTATTCATCATACTAGAGACAAATGTTTTTATTCAAGGAAAAGAATGTTCATTGATGTCAAGTATGATTTTTCATGCGGCTACGTAAATGGCGTGACGAGGATCAAGAAAGTGGGTACCGAGTATCGCATAACGTACGCCTTTTATCTGTCCATATGTAGGTAGGTAAACTGATGTGTCCTGTGTATGCTCAGGGTGTGAGCGCGCGTTATCATCATATTATCTGAAGCGAAGAGGTGAGCGGCACGCCTAGTTTTAAATCAATCTATATCGAAAAGTACGATTCCTCCAGTCGTTTGTTCGAGTACCCGGGGAATTGCTGGGTCGATCTCAGACTGTGGACAGAAAATGATGAAAATGATTTTCGTGTTTCTTTTTGTGGCGAGTGTAAGTGCACAAGATCGATGTGAGTATCTCTTTTTGGATTTAATAAAAAGATACCAGTCGTTAGTGTTAGTTTAATCATTTGCTGACGTTTCAAAAATGTATTTTGCGATTTCTTGTATTACTTGGAATATTATTTGATAGGATCAATAACGCATGCGGGTAAGACAGTGAATAGGTAATTTAAGAATATTCGCTTTTGAATGACGAAGATTACATATTTCTCAATAATGCTGTATAGAAGTGTGTTTTAAAGGTTTTTAAAGTATTGTGTCCCACAGAGCATAAATATTCCATGAACGACTGTAGGACGTCTATTGGACATTTCCTATACGTGGATAAATGTTCATGGAACATTATCGTTATGTGGGATCAGTTTGCTCTACTATTATTTATTGTAATGAATGTTGTAAAATATATTGTTTATTAATGATATTATATCGTGGAATTTCTCTACAGTGATAGAATAAAATATAAGCTGTATTACTTTGTAGTAAGCAAAATCTAGTTTATCTTTGTAACAGCAGATGGCTTTTGTACTAAATTGTGAAGAGACAATTCTCCGAATATAGTCTTGCTTACGTAATTATATTAATCAGTAATATGAAATCTTATCTCTAAACAAAATATCGTGAAAGAATGTGATATACTACCCAGCAAATGCAAGTCGATCGTAAAGAGAAGTCGTAGACTGCGATTGCGATGTTCAAAAAACCTTCTATTCCATTTTGGCTGCCGATAAGGAAGATGCACAGGTTCAGAGAACCTCCGATAGGGTTCTTTTGGGTAAGCCGAATGTTCACAATAAGAAAAATAACAGAAGTAGCATAGGGGTTCCGAGTGGAAGTGCAGAAACCTGTCGGATGTTTTTTGAACATCGTAGTGAAAGTCCGTTACTTTTCTGGAACTTCCTTGCGATCGACTTGCATTTGCTGGGATATGCTGATTTTACGCTGCACATATTCGATTAACGTTTATAATATATTTCTTGTAATTTCGCAATGTGAACAAATTTAAAACGTCCCATCGAAGTTGCATAATTATAGAAATTAAAATTACTTGGCGAATGCCATATTCGAATCGTGTCTCACATTTGTTGCTGTTTGTCATACGTATATTGCGATTTCGCAAAGTGTAGCTTTTTATATCATAGTAAATATCCCAGCGAAGTCACAGCTTTCCCATGCAACACTGCGATGTAAGAATTCGTCATACAGACATCGTGAATCGCATATTACTTACATGCAATAGACATCCGTACATTTGCAAAAGACATATTACAGACGTCATTCGTAAGTACGTTTGTTCCACTTACAGAAGCCCTTTATCCGTCTTTCGCACATCCTCGCTGTCATTCATAGGATATATTTTTTTAAATTTAAATAAATTTGTTTTCAAATGGATGTCAATAGGATATTGGAGACATAAATCGGATGTCGTTCGGATGTTCTGCGTTGTGTGGGAGTAACCCACATATACCCAGTAAGGGTATAATTGATTTTCTTTTATTCGTATAAGATCAGAGTGCCATCTGTTTTTTAAATTATAACCCACACAACATAGATCATTCGAACGACATCCAATTTATGTCTGCGTTGTAGGTAAGGCGAACAAAGCTATTTTTCTGTACAAGCGTGAAACAAGAACAATGGAAGGGCCATATTTTTGAAATGTGATATCATTTACTGCACTTAATTTATCAAATGTAAGATCCTATTCAAGTCAGTAAATTGCCAGGAAAAAATGTTGAAAACACATCCTATGAATGACAGCAAGGATGTGCGAAAGATGGACAAAAGGACGTCTATAGGTGGCACAAACATACTTTCGAATGACATCTGTAGGATATTCGTTACGGATTTACGGATGTCTATTGCACGTCAGTGATGGCGATTTACGATGTCCGTATGACGTATTTCTGACATCGTAGTCTTGTGTGGGAATTAATACCAAAATTATACAAAATTTAATGTAGCAAATAACGTTGGTAAAATATTCCAAAATATTAGATTCAGCTTCAAACTGGCCTTATCATCTTACTCTTGTAATATTGTATATATTATGCTTATTCTGCATAATGTTTATAAAACGTCTTCTATGACGGTGTGATTACTTATCAGTTGTAATAAAACGGTAACGTCATGGGATAAACCGCGATATTTATCAATTGGTGGAAATCGTGACGTCATTGAACTTGTACGTTTTTCAAACGAGTTGCTGTTATTTCTAGAGTCTGATTTAACTATTACCAAGTATTGATGATACGAAAAATATTGAAGTCACGGATTAAGAGAGATACTAAGGAGGCTTATCTTCGCTGTCAAGGCAACGGCTTAGTTAATGTTAAATTATATATGTACGTAGTCTATCTAGATTAAGTGTCTTATGCAACGCGTAACAAATGCATGAGGGCATTAGCCATTTTTGAAAATTCAATAAATAAATCAAACTAACATATAGATTGAAATGATAAAATCAATTGTTATTCTTTGGTGGCATGATTTTATTAACTTTCAGTGCGACTTTGTGCACCGCAAACTATCAGTGACAATACCTGCTACTCGCTACAACGTGGAGAGAGTTCGGTATCTTGTCTTCGAGTAGACGATAGCGCTGATTGTGCTATAAAGCTGAGTAGAGGCGATGCAGATTTCGGCGTCTTCACTGCCGAAGAACTTCTTCTTGCCTATCAATTTTATCCCACGGGACTGCAACTAGTCGCAGAATTAAGGCACAAAGAGAGAACAAGCGGTGAGTTTTTCGAAATATTTTACGTTTAAATATATGTTAAAGGTTAATCGTACTTTCTTTTCCCTTTATATAGAGGAGTTTGTATTCCAATCGGTTGCTGTTGTACCAACGACTTACAATGCCATTGAAGGAAGCTTTGATGATCTCAAGGGTGCCGGTTTGTGTCATCCCGGTTTTAACAAGACTCAAATGTGGAATAATTATGTCCTGAAATATTTTGAAAGAAAAGTCTATGGATCTACTTGCCGTGATACTGTGACTACTGCCGAAAATGAAGCGGAAAATCTACAAGATTTCTTTGGCAAAGCATGCCGTCCTGGAGAGTGGGTTTCTGATAATGCATATACTGTAGAATTGAGTAAGCGATACTTCCAGTTATTTTGATAAATTGAAAATGTTTAACATGTGTCTATAAAGGGATATTACATTTTTAGAGAATAAATATCCTGATTTGTGTTCTCTCTGTGACACTTCTTCATCGTGCACGTATAGTAATATGGACAACTATGGACATATTGGTGCATTGAACTGTTTGACTTCAGGACGTGGAAGAGTTGCTTATGTTGCCTTAAGCTATGTCCAACAGTACTTTGCGGTATAAGACGCTTAATATGCATAGAATGAGAAAATAAAAATAATAAGAAAAATAATACTTATACATATAAAAATAAATTCTAGTTGGATTCTCCGGTCCCGATTATAGCGAACATGACTGCCAGTTCGTACCAATTTCTGTGTCCTAATGGGACTGTTCAACCTTTGACAACATCAAACCCGTGTGCTTGGGTCAAGCAGCCTTGGAATGCTGTTGCTGTTAGAGAGTATGTAATATCGCTAATATTCTTCTTTAGATAATTTATACTCATCTTTTATTACAGTGAGCGAGCAGCAGTCTTACTTGAAGGATTGAAAAATTGGTTGAACCCAACACGAAATGCAGAAGATTGGACCGTAGCACTAAACAGTATTATTCAACACGATACCGTTGCTAATTATTTTGAAGAATACACTTCGTTTGAAACATACCTTGGAAAAGGAAGAGAAGTTAGTTTCCCAAATTCCTCTTGTGGCAATACCATTCGTTGGTGTACAATAAGTTCCTTAGAGACAAATAAGTGTAACTGGATTGCTAAGGCTGCGATAACTCATGGCATAGAACCACAGATTTCATGTGATCAAGCTAATTCTACATTCCATTGTTTCCACAACATTGCTGATAATAAGGCTGATATTATTACTATTGACTCTCATTATGGACATTTAGCGAGACAGTGAGTGCAAAAAACGACTTCCATCTCTGTTATATTTTGCAGAAGCATGTATAATAATATTTCTATGTTTCTATAGGGTATTTAATTTAACGACAGTACTCTATACTGAAACTGAGACTGATCGCAACAGTGTGGTTATTGCTGTTGTACGAGAAGGTTCAAGTTACAATGTGTCTAGCTTTGCTGCTCTATCAAAGAGTACTGCTTGTTTCCCTGAATATGGAGGCATCGCTTGGTTGAGCTTTATCAACACTGCACGAACAAATGGAGTTTTATCTGACTCCTGTGATTATCCTACCATTGTGGCGGATCTTTTATCAGGAGCTTGTACTCCTGGATTCCATGATAGAGATCACTCAAACAGTTCTGTGACCTCAAGTGTTGGCTCTACATTATGTTCACTCTGTCCTCTTGAAAATAATAATGCAACATGCTCGGCTAATAGTAGTAATATCTATTATGGCGATAAAGGTGCTTTGGAGTGTCTAAAAAGTACAGCTGGAGATATTGCTTTCATTGAAGCAAAGAATTTAAATGGTAAATTTGCTAATTACAAAAAGCCGAGAAGCTTTTATCATTTAGAAATTACTTGTTATCACTAAAGATAATGTTATTTTTTCACTTTAGCATATATTAAACAAGATCTCATCAATGCCAGCCATTATCGTGTTCTCTGCAAAAATAGTAGCTTAGCTCTTTACACAGGATTTAATGTAGATGATCAATGTGCCCTTTCAGTAACAATTGACAGTGAGGTAATATATTTTTCATAGAGTTATTGACTTTAGCTCAAAATGTGACACTATATTAATTGTTTCGATTACTTATAACGTTTTATAGGTAGTTGGACGTAAATCTGATGAGCAGGATGCACCAGTGCGTCTTACTGACATTACATTAGCATTACTGAGTATTGAAGACTGGTATGGCTATCGCACTAACGTTCTCAGGTCAATCCATGTCTATGGTCCATTCAATGGAACGAAAGATCTTCTTTTCAAGGATTCTACCAGTGGACTCGAGAGTACTTCTTCAACCATTAAGTCTGTGCTTGCTTACAAAGAACTGTTTCAACATGTGCAAACTTGTTCTAGTTCAGCTACCTTAGCTCTTATTAGTATAAGTACTATACTTTTCGGAGTACTGTTCTTAGTTCAGACTCTTTAATTATTTCATCTGTATTCTTCATTGTGTATCAATTGTCAGGTTAGATACTCCAATCTAAACTTGAATTTAAAAAGTATTATGTTCCTTCATTAACATTATGTCACCTTTGAGAAACATATGTTTGTATTGCGTTTTCTAAGAATAAAACGAAGGATATGTAGTCCATGTTAGAGTTTTTTTAACCCCATCATTAGTTTTAATTTATTATATTTTGGAGCATGTTTATAAATCTTACTCTTAATTAATCATTCTTAATTAAGAAATTTATTGATAGAAATATCATTTTGTATTAGCAATTTGTTTTAATATGATACCAATTATTGTTCATTTTCTTTCTTATTATTTGTTTAAATTCGCTGGTCGCGCATTAAATTATTTTGGGTCGTTTTGTATTTGAATTTATGAACAGAAGCATGAACGGAAGGTACGAAGTATCCATGACTGTTTTTACGACGCCGTAACTATGGCGGATGCTGCGGCGAGACAGCTTCAGTACGAGTATAAAGCGGTAATTATAAGAAAATATATTAAATTATTTTTAAATAAAGTTGTGCTGACATTTTCTATTTATTAATTTCAATTTTAGTTCTATTGGTATGAAAATTGGATACATTTATACTGTATATTCTGTTTGTTTTCATACGTTCCCAAACGTTTAGGTTAACAAATTGTGCTCGTTCAAAATGTTTTCGTAATTGGAAGATTATATTTCATAAACATTATATTTACAGAATTCCAATCTCGTTTTACAAGCTGACGTTCGGTTAATAGAAAGACGTAGCAGAGATGAAGCTACAGGTGAGGTTATGTCCCTTGTGGGCAAACTTGATGGTACTCGCATGGGTGACAGAGCACAACGTACCAAACCGGGAAAAGCTGAAGAGCGTAAAGTAAAGTATGTATATCTTCCGATTTATTCTAATAACTATGTTTGATGTGCAGTACTTATGTGATACTCATATTATATAGGCGTCAGAAACGTGATGAAGCACAATATGACTTTGCACGAATGAAGGGAGCAACACTGCTTTCCGAGGGCGTTGATGAAATGGTTGGAATTGTATATCGTCCAAAAACTCAAGAAACACGTCAAACGTATGAAGTATTATTGAGTTTTATTCAAGAAGCATTGGGTGATCAACCAAGAGATATTCTTTGTGGTGCTGCCGATGAGGTTTTGGCTGTACTAAAAAATGACAGACTCAAAGAAAAGGAAAAGAAAAAAGAAACAGAACTTTTGCTTGGATCATTGGCAGAAGAGAGATTTGCATTATTAGTGAATTTGGGAAAGAAAATAACAGACTTTGGAAATGATGAAAAGAGTACTACTAATGAGGAAAATATTGACGAAACCTATGGGATCAATGTACAGTTTGAGGAAAGTAGCGAGGAAGATGATGAAGATGTTTATGGAGAAGTGAGGGATAATGATGACGACGGTGATGAAGGTGAAGAAGCTAATGATGACAGAGCCATTCATGCTGAAAACGTGAGTAGATTGATTAAAAGATATAATTAAAGACATTTATAAATATCGCTTTCTTCTTTAACGTAATATAATAAATAATATTTTCTTTAGCTTGGTGGTGCTGAGGAAATGAAAAAAGAAAAGACTTTGCACCCATTGGATATTGATGCATACTGGCTTCAGCGAAGACTGAGTAGAATATATGATGATGCTATGGTTTCACAAGCAAGAGCTGCTGAAGTATTAGCTGTTTTAAGGGATGCTGGAGATGATCGAGATTGTGAAAATCAACTTGTGCTCTTGTTGGGTTACGATTGTTTTGATTTCATCAAACAACTTAAAAAATACAGACACATGAGTGAGTAAAGATTTATCAAGATATAATCTTTTAATAATTCTTAATATTCCTATAAATTTAGAATTTTCACATATATTATTATTAACAATTTTTTTACAGTTGCATATTGTACAATGTTGGCGTCGTCTCAATCGGAATCCGAACGTCAAAAGATACGTAATAAAATGAACGATGATCCCGCACTTGCCAAGATCTTACGTCAATTGGATACTGGCAAGGGTGACGACGAGAATGATGACACGATGGAAGCCAGAGCTCAACGTAAACGGAGAGAAGAAAATGAAGATCAAGGTGGACCTGGTGGACAAGTTCAGGGTACTAGGAATCTAATCGATCTGGAAGATTTAGTATTTGCACAAGGAAGTCACTTTATGGCTAATAAGCGTTGTCAGCTACCAGATGGCAGTTTCAGAAAACAAAGGAAAGGGTATGTGTTCATACTTTTCAAAGCAATCATGCATTTTTTTTTCTTACAAATAATATAGCACGATGTAATCTCTTTTTAATATTTCTGTCTTGCTCTTATGTTAGATACGAGGAAGTTCACGTTCCCGCCTTAAAACCAAAGCCATTTTCTGATAACGAGAAATTGCTTCCTATTGAGCAACTACCAAAATACGTACAGCCTGCCTTTGAAGGCTTTAAGACACTAAACAGGATCCAGAGTCGCTTGCACCATACAGCTTTGGAGAGCGATGAAAATCTGCTACTCTGTGCACCTACAGGTGCTGGTAAAACAAATGTCGCATTGTTATGTATGATGCGTGAGATTGGCAAGCACATAAACGCCGATGGTACTATTAATGCCGACGAGTTTAAAATAATCTACGTCGCTCCAATGCGTTCACTAGTACAAGAAATGGTTGGTAACTTTGGCAAGAGACTGGCGTCGTACAACTTGACCGTGTCCGAGTTGACTGGTGATCACCAGTTGACCCGAGAACAAATAGCTGCAACCCAAGTGATTGTCTGTACTCCTGAGAAATGGGATATCATTACAAGAAAAGGCGGAGAGAAGACTTTCACGTCTTTAGTCCGGCTAGTGATAATCGACGAAATTCATCTTCTACACGACGAAAGAGGTCCAGTCTTAGAAGCGCTAGTTGCCAGGACGATTAGGAACATTGAAACCACTCAAGAGGATGTGCGACTGGTTGGCCTCTCCGCTACTTTGCCAAATTACCAAGATGTAGCAGCGTTTTTACGAATCAAGCCGGAGACAGGACTATTCTATTTCGACAACAGTTTCAGACCAGTCGCCCTGGAGCAACAGTACATTGGTGTGACTGAGAAGAAGGCCCTCAAACGTTTCCAAGTAATGAATGAGATCGTGTACGAAAAGACAATGGAACACGCCGGCAGAAATCAAGTTTTGGTGTTTGTGCATTCGCGAAAGGAAACTGGAAAGACTGCGCGAGCCATCCGCGATATGTGTTTGGAGAAAGATACACTGGGTCAATTTCTAAGGGAAGGTTCAGCATCGATGGAAGTCCTGAGAACAGAAGCCGAACAGGTAAAAAATCAAGAACTAAAGGATTTACTTCCTTATGGATTCGCTATTCATCACGCCGGAATGACGAGAGTTGACAGAACTTTGGTGGAAGATCTGTTTGCCGACAGGCACATACAAGTTCTGGTATCCACTGCTACCCTGGCTTGGGGTGTTAATTTACCAGCTCATACAGTTATAATCAAAGGAACGCAGGTTTACAATCCTGAAAAAGGTAGATGGGTTGAACTTGGAGCTTTAGATGTTCTGCAAATGTTAGGACGTGCTGGCCGGCCTCAATATGACACCAAAGGCGAGGGTATTCTTATCACAAATCACAGTGAATTACAATACTATTTATCACTTCTTAATCAACAACTTCCTATCGAGTCACAATTAATTACCAAAATGTCGGACATGTTGAATGCTGAAGTTGTTCTTGGTACCATTCAGAACATAAGGGATGCTGTCACTTGGCTTGGTTATACTTATCTATACATCAGAATGCTACGGTGTCCAACTCTGTACGGAATAGGCCATGACAAGCTGAAGGAGGATCCTCTCCTGGAAATGCACAGGGCAGACTGTATTCATTCGGCGGCTGTTTCACTAGATCGCAGTGGTTTAATTAAATACGACAGGAAGTCAGGCAATTTCCAAGCTACAGAATTGGGAAGGATTGCTTCGCATTATTATTGTACCCACGAAACCATGTCGACATACAATCAACTGTTGAAAAGAACTTTGAGCGAGATAGAACTATTTAGGGTGTTCTCGCTGTCGAGTGAGTTCAAGAATATCAACGTCCGCGAGGAAGAAAAATTAGAATTACAGAAACTCATGGAGAGAGTACCAATTCCGATAAAGGAAAGCATCGAAGAACCAAGTGCTAAGGTTAACGTGCTTTTACAAGCATATATCTCGCAACTAAAGCTAGAAGGTTTTGCTCTAATGTCGGACATGGTTTTTGTGACGCAGTCAGCGTCTCGATTGATGAGAGCAATCTTCGAAATAGTTTTGTTCCGCGGTTGGGCTCAGCTCGCAGATAAGTGTTTATCACTTTGCAAGATGATAGATCGAAGAATGTGGCAGTCTATGTCCCCATTGAGACAATTCAGAAAGATGCCAGAGGAAATTGTTAAGAAAATCGAAAAGAAAAACTTCCCCTGGGAACGTCTCTACGACCTGGGGCCCAATGAGATCGGTGAATTGATTCGCGTACCAAAATTAGGAAAAACAATCTACAAGTATATTCATCAGTTTCCTAAACTGGAATTGTCGACGCATATTCAACCTATCACCAGATCTACACTCCGCGTTGAACTCACCATCACACCTGACTTTCAGTGGGACGAAAAGATTCATGGCGCATCTGAAGCTTTCTGGATACTCGTTGAGGACGTCGATTCTGAAGTAATACTGCATCATGAGTTCTTCTTGCTGAAAGCCAAATACGCGAGTGATGAACATCTTATTAAGTTCTTCGTACCGGTCTTCGAACCATTACCGCCCCAGTACTTCCTCAGAGTAGTGTCAGACAGATGGATCGGTGCTGAGACTCAACTTCCAGTCAGTTTTCGTCATTTGATTTTGCCGGAGAAGAATTTACCGCCGACTGAGTTATTGGACCTACAACCTTTGCCCATCACAGCTTTGCGCAATTCCAAATTTGAGAGTTTATACATTGAAAAGTTCCCACAGTTCAATCCAATTCAAACGCAAGTATTCAATGCAGTGTATAATTCCGATGACAACGTATTCATCGGGGCTCCTACGGGATCCGGCAAGACTACTATTGCAGAGTTTGCTGTTCTGCGTTTATTAACACAGAACTCTGAAGGTCGTTGCGTCTATATGGTCAGTAAGGAAGCCTTGGCAGAATTGGTTTATGCGGATTGGCTCGTTAAATTCAATCAACAACTCGGACGTAAAGTCGTTCTTTTGACTGGGGAAACCGGAACGGATTTGAAACTTCTGGCTAAAGGACAGATTATCATTACAACAGCAGACAAATGGGATGTACTTTCTCGTAGATGGAAGCAAAGAAAAAATGTTCAAAATATTCAACTCTTTATTGTGGATGAGTTACAGCTGATAGGTGGTGAAGAAGGACCAGTACTGGAAGTAGCGTGCTCCAGAGCGAGATACATCTCATCTCAATTGGATAAACCAACCAGGATAGTAGCACTTTCAGCTTCCTTGGCAGATGCCAAAGATGCATCACAGTGGCTGGGTGCTCCGGCAGCAGCAACCTTTAATTTTCATCCTTCCGTTAGACCCATCCCGCTGGAACTTCACGTCCAAGGTGTAAATATTACTCACAATGCATCAAGATTATCCGCCATGGCGAAACCAGTGTACAATGCTATACTGCGTCATGCACCCCATAAACCAGCCATAGTCTTTGTACCTACCAGAAGACAGGCACGGCTGACTGCTATCGACTTGTTAACATTCACAGCTGCAGAAGGGCAGCCATCTAAATTTTTCCATGCCGAAGAAGCTGACATTAAACCATTTTTGGATAGAATGACTGACAAAACTCTGAAGGAGACTTTATCTCAAGGCGTTGCTTATCTTCATGAAGGTCTATCGGCTGATGATCGTCATCTGGTTGAACAGTTATTTGACAGTGGTGCTATCCAAGTGGCAGTGGCTACGCGAGATCTCTGCTGGGGATTGTCAATTAGTTCTCATCTTGTTGTTGTCATGGATACTCAGTGTTATAATGGGAAAACGCACGCTTACGAGGATTATCCTATAACGGATGTTTTGCAAATGGTCTCACGCGCTAATAGACCTCTGGAAGACGATGACGCTAAATGTGTCTTACTTTGTCAGAGTTCAAAGAAGGACTTCTTTAAAAAGTTCCTAAACGAACCATTGCCCGTCGAGAGTCACTTGGATCACAGGCTGCATGATCACTTCAATGCAGAAATTGTAACAAAAACTATAGAGAACAAGCAAGACGCCGTTGATTATTTGACCTGGACCTTCTTATACCGAAGATTAACTCAAAATCCAAACTATTATGGTCTACAGGGTGTGACACACAGACACTTGTCAGATCACTTATCCGAATTGGTGGAAAGTACTCTCAGTGACTTGGAGCAAGCCAAATGCGTCGCTGTTGAGGATGAGATGGACACATTACCACTAAATCTTGGCATGATAGCTGCATACTACTATATTAATTATGCCACTATAGAATTATTCAGTCTATCTCTTAATAACAAAACGAAGATCAGAGGTCTCCTGGAGATCATCTCAGCCGCTGCTGAGTACGAGAACGTTCCTGTAAGACAGCGAGAAGAAAATTTGCTGAGAAGCTTAGCCGCGAGATTACCACATGCTCCACAAGTCAACAGAATGGCTGATCCACATGTGAAGGCACAGTTATTACTACAAGCTCACCTATCAAGGATTCAACTGGGTCCTGAACTACAGAAGGATACAGAGCTTGTCCTTGGGAAGGCTGTACGCCTGATTCAAGCTTGCGTCGATGTCCTCAGCTCATCCGGTTGGTTGGCACCAGCTGTTGCTGCCATGGAACTGGCTCAAATGGTCACACAAGCCATGTGGTCTAAGGATTCGTACTTGAAGCAATTACCACACTTCACAGCAGACACCATAAAACGCTGTACAGACAAAGGTGTGGAAACTGTCTTTGACGTCATGGAATTGGAAGATGATGACAGAAATAGGCTTCTACAGTTGACAGATTCGCAAATGGCTGACGTTGCCAAATTCTGCAATCGTTATCCTAATATTGAAATGTCTTATGAAGTTCAAGATAAAGATAAGCTACGTAGTGGTGGTACAGTTAACGTTGTCGTTCAATTGGAAAGAGAGGACGAAGTTACAGGACCGGTGGTTGCGCCATTCTTCCCACAGAAGAGAGAAGAGGGTTGGTGGGTTGTTATCGGAGACCCCAAGACAAATTCTTTGTTATCTATCAAAAGGTTAACTCTTCAACAAAAGGCCAAAGTTAAGTTAGATTTTGTTGCCCCTGCGCCAGGTCAGCATTCCTACACTTTGTACTTCATGAGCGACGCTTACCTGGGATGTGATCAAGAGTACAAATTTACCATCAACGTGGGAGAATACGAATCAGATGCTAGTTCGGGCTCGGAGTCCGATTAAATAATTCGTTTAATTCCTGCAGCTTTTATAAATAATTTAGATTATCAGTTGCTTTCGTTCAGGAGCACGTTAACAAGTCATGCTGTAATTACCTGAATTGCGACATCCTTCAGTTTTTCTATTCGATTCCGTAAATGTCCATTTTAATTAGCTTTCCAGGAGAGTCATAAAACTTGTTCACGCTAGAAAAGGAAATGTGGGCGTGGTGGGTTTATTTTTCACACCATAGAAAATGCAAACGATATATATCTTCTGTATTTTTTATTAGGACTTAACTACTAAACTAAGGTATCCGTTAACAAAGAGTTGTAAGTATCGATATCCGTGATTGTAATACTGAAATGGGAAAAAAAAAACATTAAAAATAAGAAAGCTATTCTTGTCTTTTATTTAGTTTGAAAAACTTTAAGATTAATACGGTCATCTAATAACCCAATTATCTTGTAACCATGAGTTGCATGTATCAATAACAACACGGAAGCATTGCAATTGAAACAAATGGCGATAGCTGTATATCAATTATTAAAATGTTAATTGTGTACGCATTAACATTTAAGGCTCTGATAGGAACACGCATTATGAATTAGATATTACGTTTTATATAATAATTAACATGTATACGGGGTGTCTTGAGGATTGCAAAGAATTAATAATAATCATCGTATAGTAACATTAATATATTAAAGGTGGACGCCAAACGCGTTCACAAAAGTTTCAACATGCCGTAACAAAGTATAAAGTTTAGTGTTCCTTAGAAATCCTATTTTTCTCTATTTACGTCATAATCACCGTCTGTAGGAAGATACACGAATCAAACAAGGATCTAAGAAAATGACTAAGAGATCCCCGAGACACCATTTCTCTGTGATTAAAGTAAAGAAAGTATCATTAATTATATGCGAGATCAGTTACAATTTTTTTTACCAAAAACCTAAATCGTGCTGTAATTTTTTTAACATTTTGTCATCTCTGCAGTAAGCCATGTGCGCAGGCATAACTGTACGCTTTGCAACGCGTGACACTTTCACTTATAAATTACTTAAAAAGAGATTGGATATGCTCAATGGAAAGGTATACCTTAATGTCACTGGACGAGAAGGGACGGATGCCTCTCAATCTGTTATAAAATCAGACGAACTTAATTCGTATCAATTCTTAGCACCTCCAAACATTAATTTCTCTTTAAAGTTTTCTCTGAAGTGTTAATTAATATATATTATATCTATATAATATGTATAGCTATCTCGAGTACATCTCATCTAAGGTACGAACAATGAACACCTAATTGCAAATTGCTCACTCGTTATCATTCGTACGTAATACGCATCTCTAAAGCCTGTACGTGTAGACCGGTGCCGTAAAACTCTGTTACGAATAAAAGATAACTGATTTGCCCTAAGATGAGGTACGTGTACTAATAATACAAATATAATCTATATTTATAAAACGTTATCTAAAAAGGTTTCACGATAAACGTAACGTTCTGCGGTGCAAGTTCTCTGATAAGACTTATATACTTGATATAATACTTGGCACACTCCATTTCCGCTTGGGACGAGACTAACATAAGGTTTCTCACGGTCATTTACGTAAATTGCAGACTTTTACGCGCGTGCTCTCTTACGCATTCACACTTGGTACATACATGCGTACATATGCATTCGCACTAACGAACACGTACGATATCCGAGCTTAAAAATACGATTTAACCGTGGAAAAACGTGGGACTTCCAGCCGCCATTTGAAAACGTAAATTCATCTAGATCCTGAATATATTTACATGTACGAAGCACAAAAACCTCCTATGCAGTAATTTTCGGTTAATATTAATGATAAATAATGA
Organism: Syrista parreyssii; assembly: GCA_030142615.1. NCBI lineage: Eukaryota > Metazoa > Arthropoda > Insecta > Hymenoptera > Cephidae > Syrista > Syrista parreyssii. The sequence continues at coordinate 550,026 of JARQTG010000309.1, forward strand.
ATCAGTAACTTCCTGTAAGTGATGGTTGTAGACCCCGTTAATAGAGTCTACTTTCATGTAGCTCGCACCGTTACTATTCCCCCTTTTATTTGTCAACTATGTTTATTGTCGATGTGATTGGAAATTTTTTATAATTGTAAATTAATGCCATTAACTTCTCTGTTGCTGGTTTCTTGAATTCGTACTTAGGTTCTCTACCGTGGGGGGACGATATGAGACCGGTTTTTTCTTCCCGAGAAAGTTGATGATTTGGGGGAAAAAACGATAGTCACTGCGTGACAGGACGAACGACTGACACATCGTTGGAGCGCGTATAAAAGAAGGAAAAAAATGTTACAGTACTCATTGAGCTTACGATACAATAATATTCTCTTATTTATCTAGTGGTCTCTTTGTTTATATGTGAATATCAGGCTAATGGAAATCTTCACGAGATTTAACAGGTATAAAATTCATTCTATGCAACTCCGACAAGATGATATGGGGTTTACGAAGGATCTGCGACGCGAAAGCTTCCATTGTTAAATTGTGCATCATCTAAAGAGTGGAAATTAGACGGAAACTCTAAAGACCTCGTGCTTCGCTATATCTTTACTGTTTTCTTCTTCTTTTATAATTCTCCCAGCAAATGAGAGCCAGTTCCACTGGATCTTTACCAGGATCCTCAAGTGATGTTTTACTGAAGGCTGTCGACGGCCGTGTCGTCCAGAGTATGAAGCCAATTAAAGATCATCATGTTCCTTTCGTATTTAGATAACTGTTTTCCTCGTTCTCTCTCAACGTCCCTAACCGTTAGAGGGAGATTCCTTCCTTTTCGACCAGAAACCGAAGAACCGGAAATAGGCTGTGCTCCAGGTACTGCCAGAGTGGTTCCTGGACTCGTTTGTGCCGCTGATGCTGCAGCTTCCAGTCTGTCCAGATTGAACTCACTTTGGGATAGACGTTCGAGTGCTCTGTACGTAGTCAGCAACCTGTCGAAAGAGATATTCTTATATTTCTTCTCCCTATTTCGTTTTTCTATTTAGCTTGCCGATCTCTCACGGCAGCTTTCTATTGGTTCGGTTACGATCGACAATCGGAGCAAATCGATTTCACTTCACGGCGAATCTCAGGATCGACCTTGACGATATTTATTCACGCAATCTCCTTCCGGCTTTCCAAGTAGACAGATATAAAATATTGCACCGAGTCAAAGCTATGATACTTATATAAATAATACTCTTCCGTGTCTACCATAGCAAGATGCCACCTTACACGAGTCTTAGTACTACTGTTACGTCTGATAAAAAATGACAACCAACCTTCGACGAATGTAATTCTGCCGAACCTTCTTGTTGACTGATCTGACCAGGTCGGCAGCGGTAAAGGGAATCGGTGGTGGATGTGGTGTTACTAGTGGTTGCTGAGCAGCACCACCATGAGGACTAGGTAATTGAGAAGTACTGGCGACATCCCCTACTGCAACCCAAGTACTACAGGATCTCGAGGCGTGATCTAATCTTGCTTGTTCCAGAAGAAGACCATTCCTATGAGCGGAATCTAGGGCTAGTGCTGAAACGGCTGATCTGAGGCCACGTGGTCCAGAGGCGTCCGGACTTGGTAATTGAGATACGTCACTGGTACTGAAACTCTTTTGCAATCCCAATGCAGAAGACAAAGCGCCGCAGCTGCGGATCAGTTCTGTTTCCTCCTCGAACCATAGTATTTCCGGAATGTCAGCAGGCCTGATGGCAAAGAATTATTTTATTAATTTATCATAACCTAGTAGTGGCGTATATAATCTTTAGCATTTGGTCCTGGCAGTGTAATCTATTATCACTTGTGTACTGTCTACGCGATCCAGCTTACGAGTATAAAATTGATCGAGGACTTTGGTACCAAGTGAATTATAATTATTTTCAGGATTCAATTAGTTCACTTAATTACATTGGCATTTCAAACTTTGACTCATGACAAACTCCCTTAATGAATAGACTAGCGTTATAAAAGGTATTGTATATACGTATTCATGCAGACACTCTGTATTTACCGAAGCGTATAAGCCGCACGCTCGATACGTACTCCGGTAGTTTTAACGATCGAACGTCACGAGTAAACTGAATTTCCTGAACCAAGGACGTAGCTAACGAAAAAGATTGACGATTAGATTACATTTTTTAATATATTTTACCAAGATCGTTCAGCCATTCCATCCTACTGACATGATTCAGAGGCTCAATGAATTCTTTTGATTTCCTATTAAATTCTGAATTTTACATTCCTACTGCACTATTAATACGGAGCGACCAATGAATCAAGACTGTTCGCTGTCATACGATTTTAAAACGCGCATTTTCCGAAGGATACTGAGAGAAAAATAATAACATTAGCCGCGTGTAGTTACTAATCTTATCGCTAATTGTCCATTGAGTTATCGGTGACAAATGATGCACGATGATAATACGCTCGTACCTAACACTGTGTTTCAACGATTAGTTTATTCACTATAACTTTATGTTTTTATATTTATTTTATTTGTATTACCTGTTGCCTTGGATCTGTCGATTATCCGGATTGGGCGATGGTCCACGACCTGCCAGTTGCATATCACTGTAAGACTTGAAGGCAACTAATCTGTTTCCGCTTTTCACGTCACTTGTGATCGAGGAAACGCTAAATAACGACAAATCGGTAGTAACACTCTCGTGACTCGGTGAACGCAGCATTCGGCATGCGATCTGAACAACAGGCGTCTGCACCGTCGGCAAAGTGTTCGTAGGCGGCGGCACTGGTGATGCCGATTTTGCTTCCGTTTCGGACATTTTGACAAAACTGAACTTTCCTTTTATACGAATTAGTATCACTTTTTAATTTACATCATTTTTTATACGTCACTTAATCGCGTACGATTTAAATTGTGGATTTATTTCATGGTTGACTTTAATATACAGTCAGTGGCAATATTCACGTGGTTACTTTTCGATTTCACTGCTGCCACATTCAGAGCGAGATGTTTATTGTTTATACATGACTTTACGAAATTTTCGAGTTGATAATTCACTTTCTTGTTAACGTCTTCGCGTGCGTATTCATATTTTCATGTCGAAGCTTTTCGTCGTTATATCTTTCCAGGATTGCTTTTTCTTTCCTGGGCAATAGCGGCGAGGGGCGGCGGGCTGCTTAATATCCTGTAAGAACAGAGGACGAGGTCAATAAGCCACGCGTAATAATACTCAATGAAAAGCGAGGTCGGAACGTCATGCTGATCAAACTTTGCTGGGAAGCATTAATGAAATTGTTGTTATGATCGTTTGATTGATATTGCTTGAATTTAAATGCTATTTTATTCCCATTGACATGGCAGGGCCTCGACACGTTTAGCAAGTAAAATACGGGAGCGAAATAATGAAAAAAAAATGAAAAGATCACTTTCCGTAATTAAAGACTTTGCACTTTCTAAAGTAAGAGACTGTCGATAAAAGAGGGCTTTGAATTTTCAATAGACTTTCATACAGAATACTAATGTACCGCGTATCCAAATGAGAACCTCGGTGCGTGGGTGTTACTTCGATTAAATTTATGTTAAACAAAGAAAAAATAATTGACGTTGTTCCGATTTGCATGAATTTCAAATCGAGTAACTTTGGGTTCACTCTTGGGTCCATAAATCGTCATTAAAACGTCCAATAGTACTGAAAAATGTCTTTAGGACACGTTGAGGACTTTTGAATATACGTGTTGTCCGAGATCATTCTTAAATCACTCGTATGTCATATACCGTGGTACTACGTCACACGTAAGGTTGGGTATATAATCACGCAAGTTCCAAGTATCCGCACGCGTTCTTTTCGTTTATTCCGTATGTATTTTATTCGAACAAATCCCGCCACCTGTCGCTCGTATCGACAGACGTTAACGGCCTCTTTCGTGTACTGTGTAAATTCCCATAAGGTTTAACCCTCCGAATACAAGTAGAATCAGATATGTTTTGGTGCACGACAATGCACAGGAGACTGAGGTGGTCCAGACGCCTGGACCACTCCTGTCGTCAATGCCAGGGCAATTCTTTCTTACTACGTATCTCTTACTCTTTCTGCCACTCTCCAGCACTCGACCTCCTCCGCCCTAACCTCTCTTCGCTCTATGTTACCGTCTGGTCAGACACGCTCGGAGTTATCTAATGGTAAGTCTACCGCCGTATAAGTACAACTGACATTCGCGTGCTAGCAGCTTCATCCATGGCACTACGGCACAGTGCCGTGTCTAGAATGGGAGATCTACCGGGGAGCTATGGCTCTAAATGACTAGGGGAAAAACGAGGCTCATTCGTGCGCAGTAAAAGGAAGAAATCGAGAGGCGGAACCCTCGTAAAATCTTTTCGAGCGTCCCCTGGTCTTCGTGGTTCGAGTATGAATGGAGTGTTAAAATCCGACATAACTAGAGTTCTAGGGTATTATTAACCTAGTGTGTTATTTAACGATCAACCTACGACTCACTGTGAAATGGCTAAAGTGTCTATTATGTCACTGAGGTTTGGTAATTTTAGTCTACTCGAATAATTTACTGGCAAGGCCGTACACAATACTGTACACGTTGCTCGCATCGTAAGAGGACATATTGGTCGAGTCATATGGGGTATTTCCTTGTCAAATTTTCATATTTTTAGTCTGCACAGTATTGCATGTACAGAATACTGGCGTGAATATTTTCTTGTTTTTGTTGATTGTATACTGGGAATTGCATTCTGTCGCATTTATTAATAGAGATGCGAGAAACAGTTAACAATTCTTGTAATCGTGGGGGACAAATGTTTTTTCTTACGTTAAATTTCTTTCGAATTACCACAATTGCCCATTTTCCAGGCAAACGATTTTCAATGACTTGTTTATAATAGATACTCAACTCCTTTTACACGATTGCACTTCTCCACAGGTTATGATTACTGTGCGCTCACGCACGTGAAACTAGTGAGGTTTAATTGCCTGGGGAAGCACGAATCGACCTACCTCAGAACAGAGAGACAGTCCGCGAAAGAAGTTACTGCACGTACCACACACGCACTACGAATGATACGAGGTGCCGTGTCCGAGATGAATGGCGATGGTTTCCGGTGAGCTCCCTGTGCCGGGTTGCTTACTGCACAGGCGTCGATCGATAGGGGTGAGGGAGGTCGTCGCAACGCCACCGATTTCGCCAGGGTAAGTTACTCCTACAAGAAGCAACATTCTGTCCATCTACCTCACAGTTACAGCGACAACCCTTAATGATGTTTTTCATGTTGTGCATAGGTATTTAGCATAAATATCTATACCCGGATATGCCAGCTGAGCAGATTGGCAACTTTCGAAAATCTCCACTCTCCACATACATACACACTGGACCGGACAGCTGAACTTTTCGTAGTTTGCATTCGTAAATTATACAGTGTTTATTCTCAGCTGTATGAAAAATCGATCCGAGTCCAAAGGAAGATCTCAAGTACCGTTCATCTTAGTAGGCGGAACGGGGTGGAAAAATTGTTAATTGCCCAGCTTGGGGTATAGGAACTTTCATAAATTACTAGGCGACCACGTCCAGCAAGGAGCATTAGGTCAAGTTTCCATGCCGCTGGCGCTTAAACTGTACTGCGGGCAGAGAACAAGTTCAGAGCAAAGGAACATGAGGATCTCTTCCAGGAAAAAAAGGTACATTTTTCCTAGTTGTCAGAATGAATCCAATCAACTGTTACTTTGATGCTTCCTTTTGAAATGTGCAACTGTCACGGGTCCTTTGATTAAACTGATTAACGCAGGTTACCATGATTTAGGTTAGGTTACCTGATGGCGCTTCAATTTTACCACAAGCATGAAGTGAAGAGTGGGCAAAGAACACCACTTCTCTAACGTACTCACGACGTGCGGGTTCAACTGAAAACTAGGACATACCACTTCACCAAGAGGCTGAGTGGTGTCCCGCTGACAAGGTGATTGCACCGCTTTAATGCGCTACGATACGGCACGTCAAGATAGTCCCTGCATTACGAAACGTACTGTCCGGCATTCGGGTAAACTGGGAATATTCTCAGCTAAAACTACTTTTCTTGTGCCAAGTATAAACCTTCATGAATATTAGACCAGAAGCGTATCGATCCCATTGTCCACTGGGGTCAAAGTGTACCAGTGTACATAACGGACTATGGTAACCGAGCATATCCTTACAATACAGTACATATACGACCTTGAAAAAAGTTCCTGGTAACCTGGTACTACCAGCAGCTGATATTATTCAGCATACCCCGAGGTACATCAACCCTGGTCATACCTCTTTATCGCGAGAACAATAATCTCCAGTGAGTCCATTTAAAGAATAGAAACTCGGCTGTTGATTAGAAGCCCGAGGAAAGCCAGAATATTAATAGCATGTAATGTTCGCTCGTGCTAATGCGTATTTTCCCTCCGGTGAGCGTGCACGACGTAATATACGATGTAGGCGTGCACGCACCTTCCTTGGTCACATGCGAACTTTAACACAGAAGAAACTTTATAGCTCCGTGTGGAATCTCAACTCTTGTCAAGTGTTCTCGAGGTTCCTATACGCTGGGTGCGATCGATCGTACGAGTATACTCTGCTTATTTTTTTCTTTCTACAGGGCAGTATCTTCCGCTTCCGGTTTCCTGTACAGACAGTAGCCGCACATATCTCATCCAAAGGATGCTGCTATATTCAATGTGGCATCAATCTAATGGTTGAAAGGTATCAATTTATCTAGTGTACGAACAGGAGGCTACACCGCGATAGTCAGGACCATGTATTGGGTTACTCAACACACGTCGCATATATCATTTTGTGTATAAAGATGGTGATGTATCGAAATCGACTAATTGTCGTTTTCCATATAATAAAAATTTCACTCTCTATGTTCTTCACTTCCAAAACTATCCCTGTACGACTATACAAGACGGAGAAGTTTAGTTGAAACTGCTCGATGGTAGTTGGCATGAATTTACTCACTTAGGTGATGCGCGTAGAACATAGGAATAGGCACACACGTGTATATTCGCAGTAGCGAGTGCGTGGGCGCCACATACGTGATCTGGTGTACGAAAGTGTGAGAAGAGAAGAGGATGTGTCTGCTGGCAGTTTGCGTTTAGTTTGGACTTTAGTTAGTGACGGTGTCTCTCACGAGGAGGACCTGCTGCCGGAGATCGAACCGAATTACGCGCGAGAACGATTGTTTACGTTGCGAGACCGACAGACTTTTTGAATTGTCATTACGAGAACGGTAAGTGTCATGGGAAGTTTTGCTAGGTTGCTTATTCATTATGTAACGTTAATGGGTATGAACGAAATTTCATGGAAAGTTATTGATGCTGCATTGTAGGTTAAGATCATTTAGTTCCTGGATTTTGTATATTAATAAAAATAAACACCACTCATATTATACGGTCTGTGCAAAAGTAACGATCTGAACGATTACTGTTGTCAGTTCTTAATATTTGCATTTGTTGCTAACGAATCAAGGCACTCGGAGATGAAAGTAAGAGGCAAAAGTGTGTCGGGTCCTTCAACTCGAAATTCATTCATTTCGCATGTCGAATGCTGCTTTCGATTTCTGTATGATCGAGAATGGGAAGTTTGATGGCTGCAGTTTCCAATGTATTGGCAGATACTCATGGAAGATATGGAGAGCTGAGGTTGCAGTATATACGAATGCGTATTGAATGACATATGTATATGTAGATACCCTGGAGTTCAGTCCAAATGCATCGGGTGAATGTGGCTTTACTATATGAATCAAACGGCGGCGCCAACTTCAGGTGATACGATTGGACTGAATAACCCGGTATGTGAATCTCTATTGGTCTATTGTCAATTTGAAAAACTTCAGAGTCCCAACTGCCTGAGTACAGATGTTAGGTACGTTATCGTCTTCTATTTTCATGCCGACTTGTCATCCCTATATTCAGACGGCGTTTACATATCCGCGTCAACAACCGCCTTAGTCTCCTGGTCTTTCCTACAGATGGATGAATGCAGCGCCAGCATATATTCCTGATGACATAACCGCGATGCTTACGTTAGAACTCTTATCTAGGGAAGGAACGAGCATAGGTGGGTCTCTCTTTGATGTGTACACTTTGTATATAGACGTCGCTGTCCTTTATTTAGAGTCGAGGAACGTCTCGTCTGAGCGTCGCGAAATAACGTACGCTCGGACGCGGATCATCCGTGTTGAATAATATTTCAGTGGACGTGCATTTTGTCTTCCTTTTCCTTTTTTCCCCTTTAGATCTCCGGTCGCCGTACGACGACTTGGAAACTTGCCATAGTGCCAGGTGACGCATACCGTGTACTTATATTTCGAAAGGTCATCGCTGCCAATCGAATTCTCACCTGATAATTTTACTTGACAATAATTATCATTATTTCCCGTTTTCTAAGGTTTTCAATATATGTATATATATATATCTTTGGCACGATTGCAAAATGCTTAGGTGTCATCCTCGTCCTTCAGTTTCGATTTCCATAAATCAAGACGGTATGAAGTCTCGATTATTTTCTCGTTAGAGTCGGCAGTTGGTATACCGTGTATCACGACCCACGGCATCTTACATCGCTCTTGACCGACATTACTGTTTTCTTGATGCAACCATCACCATATTTATTTTCTTCTAATACGATCCTCTTGAGATTGAGAGTGCAATTATCTTGTGTCTCTGAGAGACAAATTTGAATTTGAAAACTTTCAGTAGTACCAAAGTAATCGATTCGTGAGATACCCACGTTTTATTCACGAATATCGATATGCTATTCAGGTCCATGTCAATCTTGTCCCTGAGTACTTTTTGCGTGCAGACGTCCATAAACATGCCGATTGAAAAACACCCACGTTAAGAGCTGTCGGTATTGCTCTTTTGGTTCTCTATGTATACAAACCGTCATTCTTTTGTATTAATGGGCTATTCTCAAGATTGTTATGCTTTGCACGAAGAATTCCTCGAGAAAAAAAAAACGCATTTTTTATGACAGCAAATGAAAAATCGAATTTCCAGTCATCACGTTATACTAGTCGCGTACAGAAGGGATGAAAATTAAGTGATAAAATAAAATGACAGGAAATACAAACATTACCATGGCTACAATTCGAGAGACTCCAGTAACCTCGTGGCGCATGAATGTGTATAAAAATTGCTCGATTTTCACGCACGAAAGTTGGGAACCATCGGAGGGCGCGGCCAACAGGCCACGGCTATGAATAGCGTCGCGATGCCGACGTGAAACCATCAACCGCGTGGCTCGCGAGTTTAAAGTCGCAAAGTCGCACGGGGTCGGGCTTACCTGGACCCTCGAATAGTCTTGCGTCCCTTTTTATTTTTCCTGGATGATATTCTTTGCCAAATTTAGAAATTAGTTCATCGATCGTTTTAGGTTTACAGAATCAACGAGCTAATCATCCGTTACCAAAGGTTCATGACGTTCGGACTAACAGCTCTTTCGTAAATTTCTCGCGGATCCTCATGCCGCCAGTTATTTATAATCTACCGAGGTCGTATCAAAGGGTGGCCTATTTTTCACCGTCAGTTGTTTCTAGACGAAACAGTTGCTTTCCATAAATCAGCATTGCCGAAACTTCACAGTCGCTGCTGGAGAACGAATGACACGAAGAAGGAAGCAACCAAGTGGAAGATAGTTGACATTCTGATAGACATGACGAATTAAATTCTCCTTTTATTTCATCCAGTATAGGAGACTCGTAGATTAGATTCGCTCTCTTCTAAGCATCCACCCGTCCATAAAATGATTGAATAATGCCCTCTGTGTGCACTACTAAGTAATGATTTTTTTTACGACGCGCAATGAAGCGAATGACGACACCGACCAGGTCCATTCATCTCGGATGAATTAAATTATCCTTACACGCGTATCTCGTTTCTAAAGCACCTGTCATGCGTATATCTATACGTATGTATATTTATCGTTTTCACATTGAACCTTGTGAAATCGAACTAATTTTCGTGAAGAATCACAAACCCAAATGTGTCATTTCCGTATCGGTGTTGTTACGAAAGCCGAGACAAAGAAAGCATATTGAAACGTGAGCAAAACGAACCAAAGGCATGTCTACTTTCCCACGTCCTCCGGTGTAACTGCCGCTGTAACCATTCGACTATTCCTTGTCGGACGGTCTCAGTCGACTTTACGGAAGTCTAACGCTCGAGCGATTAGCATTAAAGTAATTTTTTTGTACTGTTCTACAAGAATCTGTTACGTGTCTTTGAGAATCTTGTGTTAATCGGGACACGGCTATTGTTGTTGAGTTTTGTTATTGAGAAGCTGTTGCAGCATTACTCGAATCGTATATCGTTTATATTTACTTGTTTGCATTCCTTGGAATGTTTTTATATATATGCTTCACTGCTTATTCGTTCCATGTGTGTAGAGACGTTAGTGGCCACGTACTGCAGTGCAGTGAGATAACCGTGATACTTTTTAATTGATAAAGTTATTTTTGTTGAGTTCGAGGAACCGGTTGCCATCTACATTTTTCTTGTATTGGGATTAAGTGTTTACACAGACAGATTGGTCAAAGTGATTTTTAACGGTCCTATTTGTCATGGTACGTTTATAGGAGGATAGTCAGGTCTAGTGGGAAGACATTTGAATACAGTTATCTATGGATCCTGATTGATCTTCACTCGTGAGGAGTATATTGATGATACCTTTTGGTATTGTGCTTTTTTGACAGAGACGATGATGAACCCCTCAGCGGGAGACACCGTCAACCCAACGAAGACGAGTTTAACGACTGGGGAGACTTCCGGTGGAGGTAACCGCCGTCCTTCAGCCCGGACTGAATCGAACCCCGTGGCTAGGAAGCGACAGCTGGAACCTCTATCCACGAAAACGGAGATCCCCACGAAGACCCCACGACATGGTGAACATCCCCAGGACGTTGCTAGGAGCAGTAAGCAAGTGGGACGGATGTCCCAGGTTGGAAACGCGAACCCCATGCGAATACGAGGTGGTTCGTCCCTGGCGACGTTGTTGGTGCCAGGTTCCCATGTCGACAAGCTCATAATTGAATCTTCTATGAAAGCTCCGTCCGTTCCGATGGAGCCTGTACTGGATGATGATCGACTGAACATACCGAAGAGCAGCGAACCACAGACTTTGGATAATCCTGAAGTATCTTCTTTGGCTAAGAACAATGAGAAGAAACATAGGTTAGAATGCCCGACTTCTGCCGAGTCTCAAGAAACTAGTATTAGAATAAAAATAAACGAGCAAAATATCCAAGATAACAATACTCCAAAGTCTTTGAAGAGGCCACCTGAAGACTTAGAATCAAATGCTAAGATACAACGAAAAGAAGATCCGGTGGTCCAAGTATCAATTAAGAATAATGAATCTCAAGAAACGTCCAAGACTGTACCCAAAGTATCGTCAATTCCTGTCACATCCGGTGACCCGCAAATTGTTCAAGAAGTCTCAAAAGGCGAAGATGATAAAGAAGTTGGACAAGTTCCTGAGGAAGAGACCAGAAGTGGAGAAGTCAGGGTAACGAAGAAGCCACCGATATATCCAGAGGGACCTCAGCAACGTGCTGCCAGGACCGTTAGGCGCGACGATGCTGCTCGACTTAGAAAAACAATACAGTGGCTCGAGGAAGGTTCACGTAGGATGCGAGAGGATCTTGCGGCTACTAGAGCTGAACTTCACGAGGAGAGAAAAGCTGCCAGGATGGTCAAAAGGGAATTGGATACTGCTGTGAGGGAAGCTCGAAATATGGAGGCTGCCAAACACCAGCAGGTTATTTCCGAATTGAAGACCAGGTACGCACAAAAAATTCATCATGGGTCTGATTCTTTGAGTTTATTCCATAATTGAACCATTCGGCCGGTGGCAAAAATCAGTCTATGCCATAGGCTGTAATTTAATAACCGCAACCGTGGTTCAATTGCGGATTATATCCTTTATTACGTGCATTTTAAGTATCTTTATTCGCTTCTTGAAAAACTGTTGGTGCTTTTTGTTCGATCACTTTCTTGGCTGTATATACATATATACTGCGTATCCTGTATTATGGGACGCCATTACCAACCGATAGCAGACCAGACGGCTGGGTTGCGCTTGCCGGCAACTCAATTTGCTCTCGCGTAATGCAGTTTGCGGCACTACAGGCGCATTTTCATCGATCGATATTGCACTTCTTAGAACTTCTTCTACCATCCTGTCGTTTTTCGCTCGAGAAAGATCATCGTTTTTAACTTGTCACATTCCTCGATGCTATTATTTTAGATGGGATATACGCATCGGGTCTGTTACACCATTCAGTTCTGATTTGATTTGCTGTTCTTACATAGATTTATTATGCATGGATATTATTATTGAAAAAGTAATATACGAACGTACCTGTATACTATGTGAAATAACGTATAACTGATTACGTAGATTTTACATAATGTGAAAATACAGTAAATAATTTTTATTTACTAGACAATAAATACCGGATGGAAGTCACGAAACTGATAAATTCTAAAAAAAATTGTTAAATAGGAAAAATGTATTACCCGCATCTCAAACATCGTTTCATCACACGTGACTTATCACTATTACCACAATATAATTCTAATTTTAGTTTTATCCGATTTAGTACTTTTGTACGAACTAATATGGGACAGTAAACATTGCCCAAGACGTTTTACTGTCCCCGTCGCTATTCACACGCAATTGTCTAACCTCTAAAATAACATTCCTTTATACAGACTTTCTCAGTCACCTTCACGACTTCCGTCGGACGCGACGTCGTCGTCGGCAAAGGCTGAACTATTGAAAGAAGAAAATCATCGGCGGGAGCTTTCAGCCATGAAGAAACGTCTAACGGAGGCCGAATCCACGATACAAAGGTTGAAATCGAATTCGTTGAATCCGAAAGAATCTGGAAAGCGCAGAAAACTGGTTGACGTACGTCCTTTGGAGATCGAAGTTCAAAATCTGCGGGCAGCCAATAAAAGACTGGAGGAAAAATTAAACGTGAGTAGTATTGAAATTCGATCCAGTCTTATAGTCCTGTAGTTGGTGGGCGTAAAAGGTTCCTTGGAAACCAAAGATGCACTTGAGGACCGGATATTTCCAGTAACAGCGCCGTTCAATAACAAGGCTAGAGCGTCGGCCACACCGTGGTCTCCATTATTGAACCACAATAGAGTCCAATTATATTATCGAGCGCCTGTAATGTCACTAATTAGAAATTTCTTTGTCCTATAAATAACAGTCGATTCGATAATTCCACTTTTACGTATTCGTTATATCTGGACAAATATATAGATCGCTATCGATCAATTTATACTATACTAGATTCTCATAAATATCTACTTACACTAGACGTCAGTACTTTATAAAACATCGATTGCTTGAATTTTCACAATTTCCTCACAACTTTTCTCGAAGGTATCAATTCCCCTGAGATTTCCGTGAAACTCTCTAGAAAGTGGCTTCCTTCCGGGAAATGTTTTTAGCCCAGTATCGTTAACTAGCAGTCTAGGTACACTCGGCAGATTGCTAGAAAACGAACGGCTCTCAATCGCACACGTTGAGTGGCACAGCACGCTCTAGGCACAGAGTATTTTTTTCATTAGCAGTGTAGTATTAGCCAGGGGCCTTATGCACGATTTGCATTATTCTGCTCGCTCAGACGGCTTTGACGGCGAGTAATGAAAGTCTTGTTTTCCTCGGCATGGTGAAGTGGACTGGAATATTGCCCCACTGCAGCAAGAATATTGCACTGTCTATCGAATCGGAATACATTCCCAGGACAGATGCCATACTGGAGCTAGACTACTAGCTGCCTGTGTACATTCCAAGTAAGATAGCAATTATTGACAAAAGGCATTCGATTCAAATCCGCGAAACACGTGCGTTGACATTCACATGACTGTTCGAATGTATAAAACTTCTTTGCCTTTTAGAATTCTTGTCGATTCTGCAATGTTAAAAATATATACATTTTTGTAAGATTAAAGTAAACCATCTCTCCTACGAAGACCAGTGTGCTCAGACTAAAACCAATTAGGAGGACACAGAAAACAATTGTACTCTGTTGTATTGACAATTGTACGGGATTTTGCCCTTTCGAATACTTTAGACTCTCGTCAACAAAGAATATTGAATTCCAATGGGCTTCGAGTCCAGCTGATTTGATTTGTAAGATAAGCTGATTAACACGCTCGCGATATGGGCAGCCATAGATAACGGCAAAGCTTTCGAGTGTTGGTAAAATATTAATTTTCATTCGATGAAAGTAAGAAACACCAGCTGGACTTCTGTGCTCGCGTTCCTGCTGTATGTGCTTTGCGTAATCACGTGAAATTGCGTAAGCTTCGCTATTGTCATTCATCTCCAATTTTTGCCAGACTTCGTATATACTCCTGGGATTGTATTTTCTATATAGATCAGCTGACAAATCTTTGTCATCTTCCAAGCTGGTGTACTTTATATGACGAAAGACTTCGAAGGGAATTGTAATGTTTAAATTACTTTTCACCAGGGTGGCCACGTCGTTTATTTCCGGTTCGTACAAGCTCACGGTAAACACAAAGTTCATACTACCTTGGAACGTGTGTTTCATGACTATCCCAAGTACGGCTATGTACATGAAGAAGCATTTGTCGTAAAAGGTCCTGAGGTCGTTTCTTAGTACGATCGACAGACTTACTACGGAGAAGATGTCGCCACCTACCAGTCGCTTCCTTCGACGTCGAATGTACAGCCAGATAATACCACTGGCTATTATTCCTCCCAAGGACGTTAACCAAGTGGAGTGATGTCATGGATGCACAAGAACTTTTAATCGGGACATCACACCGGACTTTGGTACTAGCAGGACTATCTTAGAACCCATGTGTGGATACGTATGCTGATAATATGGATTATTCGTATCGACGAAAGTGCTCGCGAATAATATATCGGTCATGTTTAATTTGAATATATCCAGCAAGTCTGACTGTTGGTTGAACTGATTCAAGAAGTTGAAGGCTACCTTTCTCCCTGGCACTGCAATGATACTTGCGTTCAATTTACTAGTAATTATCTGCATATATTGCTCCTCGGTATTTGACGATTTGTAACTTATCGTGGAGTTTCTGACTCTTGGACCCGTAACTCTCACAGGGTATCCGTCTAGTTGAAGAATATTTTGAAAAACCATCTCATCGGTTAATTCAGCTTCCTCGAGGGAAAACACTTGTTTCTTAAATAAATCACATTTGTATAATTTAATATCAACTCTCGTAATCTGAACCAGCACAGCTCTTGCTGCCCTATACTTTCGCATAAGACCGCACACTTCTTGAGAAATTGTCGCTGAAGTCATCTCAGTGATAATTTGAAATTTCGTATTGGAATTCCAGTAATCACAGGACGTCCAACGTTGTATCATTTTTTCAAACATATACAGGTCGTCCAGAAATATGACGAGTCCTTGTACCTGTTTCTCCCAGTTGACAAAAGTACCATTTTTGATGATCAATTTTGGTAGGTAAAATTGTTTGTGACGTAAAATACCATTAAAGAGTTTGGAATTATTTCCTTGTATACCAATTATACTATGTGTATCTCTATAGCACATTGCCATAAGTTTATGGATGGTTTTATAAATTTTATCGTTTCCGGTTTCAATCGCAGGTATTTTGTACGCCATTGTCACGTGTAGCAGAAGACACAAGGTGTATTTTTCAAAAAAGTCTTTCATACTTTCTACGTATAAATGTCACACTGTACAACAGAACTACTTCGTGGGCCACTGTCTTCTGTGTGACGTATAATTCCTATGCGTCGTTCGAACTCATACCGAAATTCCATTAGGGTATGTAAGACGCCATTTTTCGTTTTCCAAGCGCGGAGCACTTACTGGTAAACTGTCTGCACTTTGAGTCCATTTATGGTGCACAATAAACTTCTCCCTTTTGGCAGGCCGTGTTATTACGGTTATACGAATTCGCGGTTGTTATGAAAATTGTATACGAGACAATTTTCTTTAACACCGCCGTTACGCTTCTACTTAAATCACAAAATAGATGTAGCTTTATATAGAAAGAAACCTACTTACAAATTTCATAAGAGTTTTAAATTCATAGCCAAGCTACGTCCTATGACCCAATGTGGATCTCTGTCATGAGTCAAGGACGTACAATTGCATTTGATTACGTCAATAACAATCGTTACATTAGTTCGTGGGACTTTGACTTGTCCCGTTATATATATATATATATATATATATATATATATATATATTGTATTGTGTATGCTATATTTATGCTATATTATAAATTTACCGCTTGATTTTTAGATGGTAGTTGAAGCCGAAAGATGTCGAACCGTGGAGCTAAGGGTGCAGCATGAAAATCACGAGACTGAGTTGGCTGCTCTTCAAAAAACATTACGTAGCGACACCATCAAAATGGTGAGTAACCACTGTCTCGAAACATACATAAAAGTGCATTTATCAATAAGTGTGCGTAATCGAAGTTTTGGTACGTGAGGATCATCGGAGTGGAGACGCGAGAATCGTCGAGAATGTCGTAGAGGAATTTTCGAGCTTGTCGATTCAGAGCACAACAGTTCCTGTCGTTGATCTCGTGTGAAGGGTATAGAAAGCCCTATTATTGTTATTATGATTTCAGGGACGTGTGCCCCGAAGGGGTGTGGTTAGGGCCCCTGGCACGCGATACTCCCACAGTCGAAAGCCCGTTAAAGGCAGTTATTAAAAATTGGGCCTGAGGCCCAAGTCTGGCTGGGGTCGTAGAAAAATTGTCTGAAATTCATGACGTCCTTTCGCTGCTATTCCTGGTCAAGACTTATGCTTTTTAAGGAAATGCCTGCCATGCCACTGCGGTAGGAGTTCCTAGCCGTGTAATTACATGAAATATCTTCCCACACTATTTTTAGGATTTTTGCGTGTTCCTTCTAATTTACTGGATCTGCCTACTATCGTCCTCAGGATCATTTCTATCTCTTTCTTATTGTTTGTATACCGTTTACCTGTCCATATTGTTATTATCATTCCTTTTACTTTCACAATACTCCTTGCTAACTTTGTTCATAAATTTCAAAAAGGGATGATCTTGCTCTTTCGTGGGTCAGCTTGAAATTTCTAGTTTCATAATTTCCCGCTCATTTTCCAGATCCTAGTCACTGTAGCGAGCCGAGTAACGGATGTTTCGTGATGATCTTTAATGTGGTGGCCAGTCTGCCTCTTGGGTTTTAATTGTTTTCCTTTGAAACGCCCGTAAAGATTAGACGGACACGCCTGTAAAGTGCACCGCTATAATGATACATTTATGTGACACCGTGTATGTTCTTCCGCGTTACTTACCTACCACTCACGGACTAATGTCGGTTCCATAACGATAACGATAATGCCAATATACTGATATCATCATCTATCCAGTTGGATAGGACCAGTTGAAATATCAAGGAAATATACGAAGGTCGAAACGAGTAAAAATTTGGAGAAGAAACAAAATGTACGTTCAGGATAATATATATTATATGGAAAATGGAAAATGACTGAGTCTGTTCTAGTGGGGAATCGAGTTAACGATCAATGCTATGAAAACGCCCTGAGGCAATAAGTCTTTAGCAGTTTAAAGGCACGACAATAGACCAGGTTCACACGCTCCAACTCCTCTACATCAGCACGTAGTAGTTCGTTCAGCTGGTTCTTTCAGGATAGCCTAGGGCAATGGTCTCGCTGAAATTTTTTTTTTTTTTTTCGGTTTCATTCCAGAGCGATTCATTCATCCGTGAAGCCACGATTATTAATAACGAGAAGAATGCAAATGGAATTTTTTTTTTTTTTTACCCATATGGAGCCACCTATTTGTTTCTTTTGTCATTTTTCAAGTTTTTCTCTTTCTCGCTCCACACTTTTCTCTTGGTTTTTCGTTTCGGCAAAGATCGCAATACTTCGGCATGATTCGTTTATTCGAGCGTGTGAATTTGGGCTGTGGTCGAAACGAGTTTCTCGCAGCGTGGGAAAAACCGCGCGGCGCGACCTCTGCCCGCGGTGCGCGATGCAGGTTGCATTATTTGATATTCTGTGCTCGAGCGAATGTTATGGTCGTTACGTTACGTCGCGTATGCACTCAATTTCTTGGACGAATAGGGATTCTTTTACTTGTTATTTCAAGAATAAATAATTCAGTTAGTATAGGGATTGTTAGTGAATCTATGAACGAACGATGAAAGATATACAAAATTGTGGAAGTTTTCATTTTGAAAAATATAAAAGGCTCAAATGAAAGAGCAGACACTAAACTATAGAAAAAAGCCGAGCGTGGGACGCCACGTGGTGGAAGTGAAACTTATCGATAATTCTACTCACCGCTCAGTCCCCCCCCCCCCCCCACTACTCTCCCATCACTTCCCCTTTTCTCTTAACCCTACATAACATCCCAATTCTCATTTACCCCCGACGGCAGCTACAGAAACAAAAGAAATTTCACTTCGAAATATGTTTAAACGTCCAAGTCGTACCTACCCCAACAATATTCTAAATAATAGCTCGGGCGAAAACTATGAAAGCGAAAATTACAAAAGTCCTTTTAAAACGTAAAAATATTCGTCCGCGCCAATACATAGCATTGTTGATTAAAATATTTCGAAAATTCAAACACCTCAGAGATACATGTACCCGTTTTTGAATTTATAACCCATAAATTATAGAATGTCAAAAATAATGTTATCACGCATAAAAAAAATCCAATGTTATTCATCTACAAAAATTCTATTTCATATACTATTCACTTTGTGCTTGAATCCCAAAACTCTGATCCAAGATGGGCTAAACGGTGCAGAGAATGTGAGCGATTGAACACGAGTGAATGGAGACGTCGGAAGCGGGTCATAGGTTAGACCTAGTCGCTCAAGGATAACTCAACGATATAATCGTCAGTCACCGCAGCGAATAATGCAACGAGGCTTGATTCAAGACGCACCGTAAATTGGGAATGTGGGTCAAGTCTCCCAGAGAGAGTCTACAGTTACTACATAGTCCAATGGGATTGTTTTGCACCAAGCTGATCAGTCGTTAAAATCAAAATAATCTTTAGGCCGATATACAGTGTTAAAAATTGTCCAGTCACGACTATCCCAAGGAATTGACGATGCTCGTCGATGCATTTTGTGTCACGAAAACATCGCCATCCGGTCTTTTCTTCTACGGTTATATCCATTTAAATCGACATTCCAATTCCATGGGTTATTCGAGACACTTCACGCAGCACGATTAGCATTTCGTATCCCGTAGAGCATGGCGCACGCCAACATAAATTCAAACGCCGTGTGGCATCTAGCCAAGCATACTAGAAGGATCTCTTGCTAAGAGTGACCTTAGGTGAATATTTTTTTCCAATAAATTCATATATATCTATTATAATCCTACACCTATTACATTACCTATTATGCACACGTATATATGGGAACGAGTAAATTTTCTTCATTCCACATTGCAAGGACATAACTGCATACGAGATCTAATAATACGTGCGGCTACGCCTTGTCGACTGTTGCGCACGGATTGAGCGACGGTCGACTTGTTTTTATCGAAGAGGGAAGGAAACTAGATATTCACGCATCGCACGCAATAAAAATGTATTTAGAATTTACATTGCTTTAGAAAATATACAGGGACTTTCTCTATGGTGTATCGTACGCGCGATACGAAAATTTGTTTTTCGGTCGTAAACTGCAGGTTATGGTAATAAAAGTATAAGGCAATAAATCTCACAGAAATAAAGTATCAAAAGTAATAACGAAGTAACAGCGACTCTTGGTTCATTTCGCTTCGCCGTGTCCTATGTCTGTCGACGTTGTCATCCTCGGAAAGCTTCTTCTCAGGCTTCTTTGCCACGTAATAAGTAATAAGCACAAACGCTTCTGTCTTATACTTGCCACATGATCCCAAGAGGCGCGTCGTCTGCTCTTATGACTATAATTGTACATTTCTATAGCAATTTACGATGATTCGCGATGCTTTTCTTGCGGAAACTTAGAAAGGCAAGGTGAAGGTGAAGGCCCCCAGGCTGATTGTCAGACTGGTCCACGTGGAAGACGGAGAAGCCGATGGAGAGAGTCTTTCCTGTTCGACGGGCAGTCAAAAGTAGAGCAAAAAAATTCAGTCAGACACAGACAGGGCAACCTTGCAATTTATCAGACGCATTCGAACGCGGCTGGATAATCGATATCTTAGCTACGAGCTTGTTAACTTCGAGATATACAGTCTTATTATCAGGACTTAATTTTTACCTGAAAGCTGCTTCATATATTTCAAGCTTACTGCGTGCCAATTTCTAACGACCTGACGAATCTTTCTTTTTATCAGTTTACCCGTTCCTTCTTTTTGTCTTTTGACATGGTACGAGAAACGTACGTATTTTACGTTAACTACATTTTTTACGTGTCTCAGACACGAGGGATCACGTTGACAGCATCCTTCCGTACACACGCCCTCTAGCAAGTTCCTCTACACGTGCGAGCGATCTCTTCCGCTTCAGCGAGAGAGAAAGTTTTCTTTCATGGACGGAGACCTTTTGGCGAAATATTAATTGCCTGGGATTTCGCGAGTTCGTTATCCCACTAACCCCACTGGTTGTCAGGAGGAATAATAATTACAGCGTATAAACGTCCATATCAATCCCCTGAATTATTTTCATACAATTTCATCCAATTACTCTGGTATTAAAAAATGTAATAAAATGTCAAGAAAAAATAAATCAACGATCATACCAATCGCATTGTCACGCTCTATCCTAACGATGCTTTTACCTTTCTCTTCTCACATACAGATGGACGAAATACGAAGTAAAAACAGAGAAATTGAGAAACTGGAAAAACTCGTGCAGGAGGGCTCGCAGATGCATCGAAAACTACAGACAAAGGAGGACGATCTGGTAAGTTATTATTTTTTTTTCAGGGAATTAATTTACTTTAATCTTACCTTTTTTTTTACTCTTAACGAACGACTACTAGTTACGGCGAGTTCGGTTGAAATCCTATCCGGCATAACGGCCACTCCTACACACAGCTGGAGCAACGTGACAGTGGCTTGTGAAAGCTCTAGGGACAAATAAGTGTACTCAGGTTGGTATCGCGACCTGTAGCGATAACGTGAAACGACGCGGACCCGCGGCCACTCAGTCAAAGTCCCAGGGCGTGCAACTTCTTATTGCTGAACTCTCACAACGGTTTCTTTAAAAGGCAGCTAACCGATATCGCGCAGTGAATATTATTGATGTCTGCTTTCACGATACGCGCCATTATGACGTTCTTTGTATATCTATATGTATACGTTTATAATACCGTTGAAACTCGTGTGTCGCCATTCGACAGTTTGAATCGAGAGTGAGAGAAAGATAGAGATATACCTCATTCACTCGCTCACTCGTTCGAGAGAGAACCTTCTCACGAGCTTCTCCTATCTCCTTGGATAAGTTTCACGAAGAACATTTCGAGCGAGCGAGTCCTTCGAGGATAATAGCTTTGTCGACCACTAATGAAGAACGTGTCGGGTCCATTATGGATTTCCGGTTAATGCCCAATGGAATTCTTGATAGTTTAGTATAACCGCTATACATGTATTATCCATCGATTGAGTTATAACGCATAGGACTTTTGCTCTTGTACAAATTTCTCTTTACAGAAGGTGAAAATTTGTTTCTCTTTATTTTTGTATCAATCAAACTCACGGGATGCCGTTTGAAATTCTTACTTGTTTCTCGGTTATCGGAAACACGGGAATCCTAACGAGGACGCTAACCTCTCGTGTTTATCAAGATCATTTTTCTTGTAGTCATAGATTTTCCCATGGACATGAGCGGGCAGGCTTTTATCTTGGGTACAATAGCTTCTAGGTATCCGGCTGCAGTTACGGTAATTTTGGAATATGCGAGTCCAACAACCTCGTTATTATACTGCAGGTGTCGGTTGGTTGTTTCAAATGGTTTACCTAAATGAAAAATATTGACCAAAAAATACACGAAACAATTTTCGTCCTGAAGCTATCAAACGTTTACTCGTTGTCTTCAAATGGTTTACCGAAAATCGCAGGAACTTGTCTCGTGTAGACAAGTCGTATGCTTGCAAAGTGTATTCTTTCGTGTCCTCTTGTAGATTCATGTATTTATGAATATTCATGACCGTACAAATATCATGGATCCCAGTATGTAAGCGTCGATATTCAAAAATGGCTATGAGAGTCATCAGCGTTTTTGCACCTTGTTTAATGTAAATTCTATAATAAAGTCGTCAGCAGCACGAGCCCATACCGATAATATATTTGTACGAAGTGCGACGTACCTATATAGGTAGGTGCGCAAGTTCGCACCTAGCAGTACTGGCAAGAGAAAAACCGTTAGAAAAATAATAACAGCATCGCCGTGAAGGGGACGCTTAACGCGCCGCGTGATCGTACGTGAGCTCCCGTTGACCTGACCCAGACTAACCGTACGTTAATAACTTCATTAAAATACGATTTGAACTCATGCTATAACTAAGTCACTTACTTCCTGACTTCCTGAGGCAACTTACGTGCGCGCCTTTAGAATCACCGATCGCATCGAACAAACAATGAATCAAGTTGCGTGGCGCTGATCATCGTTAATTTCAAACTGTTAGTAAGGAATGTGGCCGCTAGGCGTCTTGTTGACTTGTCTCACTAGTACGAATTTCAAGCTGGTATACTAAGCAGTGGGGCATTATGGTTAACACAAGTAATAACGCATTACTCTAGTAGTCATACCGCAAGCAGTGAATACTTAAGTAGTAGTATAGTTGGCAGTAGAAGTGGCAGTAGAAGTGGCAGTAATTTCTGTTTGCGCTATAGCCAGCGCCAAGGGAAGGAAAGGATGTGCCTGCAGGTAGTAGAAGGCCACGATCGGACTTCAGTCTTGTCTAGACATCGGGACAGTGCACACGCCTTCCGTACTTTCTCACGGTTTCATTCGGCGTGTCCTTATTCAAAAGTCTTTCGAGTTGTTAAAGAAAAGATCAGTGCCGGTCTTCGGATTCGCTACGAGACTTATTTGTTATATGAGTCGGTCAAGTCAACGCGCGGCTGATGGGGTTCGCGTGGAACGAGGTAAGGGACTTTACGACCCTTCCATTTTAATATCACGGAGACGTTATAGTTTTTTTATCTACCATCCCCTAAGCTTTTATTTACCTCGGATAAGACCCCACGGGGAAATCCTTGTGACTTATCGCTGTGTTCTTGGTGATTTTTTTTATCATTATCCAACCGCAACTTTTTCTTCTTGAATATTAAAGTGCTCTGTGTATATATAATGATAATCATCAGCGTCGTCAGGGGCGCCAGGAAGACTTTCAATTTTTCTCCAGTCTCCCCCCCCCCCCGTCTACATATATTGCATCTATACACATATAATGTCAAACTAAGGTCTTCCAACATGTGTAATTATTTTGCAACTGCCTTACGCGACCGGTTTTAGTTTTTCGATATGTATTTTCTTGACCTGGAAACATATACTTTACATAGATTCTCCATTGATGCAACAGACTATCTTCAGTGCATATACGTATTAAGGCGTCTTCATCTAAGTATTAATTTTTTTTCTTCAAGATTCTAAAATACTTATACATATTCCGCCTTCGCTAAGGATTCACTTAGTCTTTCTGACTCTGTCACAACGATCATGCGCGAACCCATCGGCAGTGGTTTAGAGAACGAAACGAAGGAAAAGAAAAACAACCAAGAGTTGCGACACGACCTGGGCGAATACCTGGAAACGGCAGGGAGTACGATTGTACTACGTCGAACTTGCTGAAGGCAAAACAACGTAAAAAAGTAGAGTTCCGTCACCGTCTCTGTTTACAGTGTCTCGAGTCGCCATGCTGACAGCGTCGACACACTGACCTTTTCCACGTTGTTTCGTTGTCCGAGCTGCGAGATCCGATCTGGCGGTAACCACACGAACTCTCCTTACAATTTCAAATTACGCAAGTTCCAAGTGACTGTCGAGCGTCAAACTATATCTGTGTGTAATATTGTCGACTTCACGTTTCTTACGCTTATCGTTGGTCTTCTTTTTCTACAAAATATCCTCTCTCACTCGCAATTCGATACGATGTATCGAAATGAATTCTTTTCGATATTTTTTCTTTTTTTTTTTCTTTTCTTTCTTTTTCTATTAACCCATACAGTATTCCCGGAAGACTTTCACTCGACTTACACAAGAGTGTCGTTTTTCATGGTCAAGATCTTCAAAAATTATACCCGCGGCATTCACCGTGAACGCCACCGTATCCCATTGCCGCGTGAGCAATAATTCTCGCGGCGACGCGCGCAATTCTTCATGGCGCGAACGCGTTTCGAAAACAAATGCCATATCACTTTCGACTTTTACACGTGGCGCGCATGCATTTCGCATTATTCCCTTCCTTGAAACTACGGCACACTTTGTTCACTCTTAGTTGCCCGTGCGCCTAGTTGCATGTGAATATGCTTTTCACGCCACGTGCCGTACGCAAAGCACGCGCTCGCGTGTTCCCCTGTGACACAGATTGCAATTCTCGTTTCTCGACTGACATATACGAGCGATTTTATGAATCGAGAAAAAGAGAAAGACGCGAGCGAGAATACGCTCTGGCATCTTCCAGGTGTAATTATCCTTGATGAATTAACAAATAGTAATCTGTTCTAATATTAACAGTGACCTACCTGATACATTATAGTCAACATGGATCGACTGTCATCCTATTGTCATAAGGTTCACCATATAAGATTATCGTGAGTCACCATAAGCCGCTAGAAGTAAAGTGAAGGTGGTGACCATAACGTAAGAAATAGTTGGCAACATTTATAACACCTTGGAACCCATGTTACTATATAATATATATTTTCATTCTATTGACTTACATACATATATATATATGTCTGATATATTCATGTATTATAAGTATATGTAATGACTGTCCTCATTCCCTTAGGTAGCACGATGTAAAGTGACGCTTAAAAATCGAAAACGTAATGACTCCGCGTGTCCGGGATTCACGGGAAAATCGTTGCAATCCTTTTCAAAGCCGTTGCCACCTAATTACCCAAGGCATAGTGCTTTCTTATGATAAAATCAACTGCGCTGTGTTTTCACAGCCTGATGCATTCAGTGATCCATTTATTAGAAACTGTGACGAGGCACGCGATCAGCGGTCACATACCTAAAGCAATAGACTATAGGGACAGACTCGAATCCCTTTCGATTAAACCAGACACGCATTTCATTCACAGATCTGGCACGCGTCACGTTACAGTTATCTTGAATAGAGTATATATCCCTGGAGTAAGTATATTTAACAGAAGGTATCACAAAGCAAAGAAGTTTTGTCTCATTTAATCCACATGATCAGACTCTATCCAATCTTAATCGAGGTTATGAGCCACGAGAGGTTAACCATGTCAATCTCCAATGAAATCTCACCTCGCCACCTTCTATACTTCCGGGACCGGAAAATCTAGCAAGTGTATCTGTACGCATTGCATATGTAAATAGTAGGGTAATACATACGCCTGATTCAGGCCGGTGCTTTTCACCTTTAAGAAACTCGTCAATCTCTCGTCCTGCGGTGTAAACGTATAGTGGCTGCGTATCAGGTCAATGGCTAGTAGAAAACTTAACGTGTGCAGGATCTCGGATGCCAATGAATGTCTGTTATAGATTTCCAGACTTTTCAATCCCTTGGCTAGGCGTAACGTGGGGTCACTGACTGGCTGCCAGTGACTATATACAGTAGCGGCACTCGTACGGGTCGTGTAACAAACTATACCGTGGGCGGCACAGTTTTCTCTTGATTCGAATATGGGCGCGACTGCTCTTGCCGAAATATCCGCAAGAATACAACAGTCTTTGTACCGTCGACTTCCCTTACCCACGATCGTATGAGTAATCGATCCGTGCAATGGATACAGTAGCTACATTGATCTTGGCCGTAGACTAAGACGTCTACGGTTAAGCAATAACAGAGTGGATTGATAACTGACACTCTCGATAGGCAAGAGTCTTTCAGATACAGGCGTTGTCTAACTGCTTGCCTGGATGCCTGCCTGCCTACCTGTTTGCTTCCTCAACCAGCGAGAGGCGGTACGTTGACTTTCAGGAGAAAGGTGATAGTTTTGAAAGACACTCTACTGACCCACGCACCATTTGTGTCACGTCGACCATATTACTATAGCGCGAAACTCGTTCTCTTGCACCTGTGTCTTAAGGAGTGAGAAAGAGAAAAGACGTCTTCTTAAATCTGCGCCGTCTCATCTGGATTATCGATACCAAATGGCAAACGAACGGATCCCGTATAGAATCGGCCGGATATTCGACTGTGGTCCGTGAGCTACTTTTCAGAAGTAACTTTCCAGCCGGTTATAGTGTTCTATACTTATTACAGGTAGGCTGGGTATGCCTACCTGTTCGCTTCACGTAATCTACTAGGTACGTATACCTGTATGGTACGTATATACAAAACACCTGCATTACTCGCAATGATAACCCGCGCGTGCTCCAATCTATACTCTCGATAAGGATTGCCTTAAGGTTTGAGATTTACGTCGTGCACTGTAGCTATGTATATTGGCTGCTTTCATGAAAATGGCTACCTCGTATACGAGATCGTAAAGTCCACGGTATGTTAATGACTGTTTTCAGGTAACGAGGAACTCACATGTTTCACTACGTTTTTATCGTTACGATTCGAATCATCACGATATTTTATTTCTAATGGACGACAGCAACTGCGTTAAATATTTACCTACCGTATGACAGTATTGCTGCTTATTGATATATTTATGGCTGGTGAAACGATCCATTGAATATTGCAGTGAGTAATTAGTAATCAAGACTCGTACAGGAACGTCGTTTGCGGCTCTATTGATACGTGCAAAACGATTCTCTTGCGAATTCCAGTATGAAACAGTCAGAGTCTGGCAGGAACTTTGTAACGTCGAGTAAGAAAATTTGGATATATATATATATGCCAATAAGATACATAATAACACGCGAAGGAAGCCCGTCATGTATTTCTTATATACATTTCATTTCCGGTTGAGCTAACCGGCAGGATCTCGAGAATGGATATTAAAGGTATTTGGCGTTTATTGGTTCGAAATTAGAGAATTAATGTTCGTGTAGGCATCTAAGGCTGATCGAGTGAACTCACGTGGAGTATACAGGGCTTTTTTAAGGTTTCAAACAATCATGGAATTTAATACCTATATTTTGTATCCTAAGCAATATGGTATTGTGTAACCTGCAATTCTTGAAATGATTTTACATCGGGTCGAGTCCATTGGAATATTCCAGAACGACAATAACAATTTCGTGTCGTAAAGTTCCTATGAAGTTCGTACAGTATTGTGTTTGTTGTATATATTACACATGTAATGCCGCTACCCATGTGCGTGGTATACGAGGACTTTCGAATGGCTCTGTAACATTGGTAAAAAGATATAGCCATTGTCGATGGGACGTTGTGGTCGAGCCGTGAGGATGCGTGAGTTTATTGAGGCGTGGAGAACGCGTGGGAGACCGTTGACTTACGTAGCCTCACGCAGATATGTAATTCCAGTTCATACTTGCGGTCGTGTTATTCATAATGAAAGCCAAGTATGCATTTCGATTTACAATTAGCTAGGCTAGTATATATGCATGGGGTACGTGTTTATGCAATACCACAGACCGTCAACAATGATGGCTGCCATATAGCTAGGCGCTTCTTAGAACGGGCAATGACATTGATAACGTATGAATTCACCGCGAGGACTGGTAGTGTTGATACAATTGAAATTATTCGTTTATACACCAAAGCGACTAACATTCATTGTTGCGTTGAAACAAATAGACGAAGAACCTTTGTTCGCGATTATACCTATACTTTTCGTAAGAACGAATTTACGTTTTGGCATTTTTATTTCATATCGGAATTTCGTAAACATGGCGACTCCTTCGTGACTGGTAAAAATGTTCAGGTCGATCGTGCAACCGCCATTCTGGATGAATTATTCATTGCGTGACCAGCGCGGGTACTGTCCTCGGCGAGGAGTATCGAATTTCTTCGTGTATTTG
This sequence comes from Syrista parreyssii, assembly GCA_030142615.1. NCBI lineage: Eukaryota > Metazoa > Arthropoda > Insecta > Hymenoptera > Cephidae > Syrista > Syrista parreyssii. Next base: position 578,111 of record JARQTG010000309.1, read on the forward strand.
GGAAAATTGAAGTGATCTTGATTGGGTTAAATATAAGTCGTTACGCGGCGAGAGATCGCTGCCAATGCACAAGCGGTTACGGGGATAATTTCTACGTGGGACTTCCGCGAGGAGTGTAGCTATGAATCAGTATTGTGTATTGCGAGAGAGGCGGAGAGACACAGAGGAGGAGCAATACTTTTCCGAAGTAACGAGTTACGTGGCGAACGTTACTCACGACTGGAATTATTAACTCGTGCCCGAAGAAGAAGCGTAGACAGTTTGAAGCGGATGAAAGCGGCCATGAAATTTATGACTGTGCACTATGAGGTTCCCGGTGTCCGATCCTGAAAATTCGCTCTCCATTATTACCTCGATAGTCGAGAGTCTTCACATTGGCTATTTCCGGTCATACGTATGTATACACGTATATACGTTACGTACGCCGGGACGCTAGCACATCGTGGGGCACTATGGGATAAATCTTTGAAGGTTTATGGTTCCTTTGACCTGTCAGGAGGACTGTAATATAACGTGAGACCACGGACTATATTTCTGAACCCTTATCCCAGGTATTTCGATACGAGGGATCGACTTGTGCATAGTAGCAATGATATGGCTATGCCCTATAGATATTTATCGCGTTTTGCGTATTCGATTTTTTCTTGTTTTTACGGCACCGATATGTGCTCGTTCGATAGCGATCATATATGTAAATGATTACGGTTGATTCTCATTGTTCGAATGTGGTTCGATCCATGATTCTATACGTGTACGTGGGCGAGGTGACGTCATTGATCGACGTTACCGATTAGGGGAAGTAGTTTGGGGATGAAATTATTTGATTTTTTAAAGGCGAGGGAAAAATGTTTCAATTTTATTTTGAGATTCTAACCAGAGAGTAGGACTCGAGGTGGTGAGGGCCTTTCTTTGGACAGCCGTCAATTGCTACGATACATTCTTATTCAACTCTTGCTTCGACTGTTGGCATCAGCTGGCTCATCAACATTCTACCGGGACTCGGGAAAATAGCGACTTTACTACGCGCGGCTCGTTCAGACTTTACTTTTACATTGAGTCTCTTCGATTTCCAATGCCGGAACACGCGTCACGCTGTTCCATGACTTATGTACTCTTTGAAGCTCGAGAGGAAAAGAATTTCTCTCCTTTCTCACTGGTTATAGTTCGAAGGAAATGTACACGAAGGATTCTCGCCCGTAGCCACGGACTTTTGTATTCTTTATTTAAAATTGCCGCTGAATTTCAATATACGCGTATTTATGCATTTATGTATACGATATGCAAAACGTATTCGGTGTAGAATGTTTATTTCGTACGAAAGTGTATTGGTTGTATTTTTACCTTTCGTTTTCTTGAAACGTGCTTGACAGGCGACTGAGCCTTGTCGCTAATTGGAAACACACGGCCGAGTTACGATGTGTCTTGAAATGAGATTTGAGAGAATTAGCAGTTTCCCGCGCAAGTTTCTCTACACGCATTGCGCAATACTTAACTAGCCGGATTGTGGCTTGTCAATGCACTCAATGAGTACTTTACTTTGAACACTTGTATATCGTTAAACTTTATTATCATTTATAGCTAATGCTTTATACCCATGCCAAGTGTCCCTTTCACTCTTCCATGCTGGAACGTTCGCCAGGTGCTAACATTGGTCTATATATATATAGCTATGGAACAGGAATCCATATATACCATGTAACCGTAATATATGCATGCCAAACGCCAAACGGAATTCGTATTTGGCGAAAAAAGCAAATCAATTAAATTACCTGTGAAATATAATTTATGTACGTCTTGAGACGAGGTTGGCCATTGCACAGTTCTTGGACATTAATAAATCAATTTATAGTAATATTTACCTTTCGAAAAATTCAAATACAATGACCACGTATATCGGCAATACCGAGACACGTAAGCGTGCAGTGATTAGGGAGACACGGTGTAAATAAACTGTTTGAAAATCCAGCCACGCGCTACGAGAAGAATGAGGTGCGGTTGTGAAATATTTATTTATCAGAAAAGCACAATAAAATTAAATCAAAAAAGTGTATCTCGCACGTTAAATAAATATTGCGACAGATACGAAATCTCCATAGAGAAATAATGATAAAGACACTTGGACGTTTTATTGCTCGTCAAAACTGAGCCGAGTAATGCACGCGGCCATCTTACGAACGATCTGATCAATACGTCTCACGATATGGGATTTGCTATAAACTCTCGATGCTTTACTGGTTTCCTATTGCTGTACTATAGGTAGAGACTAGTATGTATCGTACGTCTACTCATGGGCGTCATTACAGCCAGTGCATGTTTCATGCCTCTGCGCACCGATTTATGTCAACGTAATAGCCAAATGACTGGCGTATATGGGCTAGTAGTTCTTGCCGGTTTCTTGCTCGAGTCTATGCACGTACCTAGATCCACGCACCCGCTAATTTACAGCGTCGTTGAACCAAGTGACTCGACTTGCTGGCTGAGCAATGCAAATGTCTGAGAAGCATCATAGAAGTTTCTCAGACCGTCAGCCACGTCAACAGAAACTATCCCATTCCTTCCTTCTCTTCGCTACTCACCCTGACCTTCTATCGGTGCCAAAGGTTTCCACGTCTACAGTTGATACCAAAGAATTTCCCATGGTAAGATCCTTGTCGTCCCTAATATACGGATTCGCACGAGGATCCACGTTACTTTTACAGACAGGCAAATTTCTTTACTCAAACTTCTTCCTTTCCTCCACGCTGGACAAGGTGTAGTATTCACTGAGTAGAAATACCAAACCGCGCAATATGGTGGCATAGTGATCAGGTCTAGTAAGACCAAGTATACGTCTGGAGGATTGCCCTACGGTGTAACCGCCAGCGCAACCCAAGACGAAGTCATTGAAATCTAATGCGTTGATACATCAAGACAATAAAAAGTGAAGATTCCATTGAAGTAAGTATAGATGCACAAGTACCGTGTATTATCTCCTTCCCAGTTGTTTTTGCTGATCTGACAGTCGTTCTGGGAAGGAAACGTATTACGCTAATGTTATATGTACGAAACAGTCACATATTCATCTATCTCGTGCAAAGCTAACGAGAACGTTATCGCTCCGGATCTCGTTTCATTCAGCGACTCGTTCAACGTTCCGACCAAACAAACGCTGCTACGAACTTCAATCTGTCATCTTGCATTTCGCCGGGTATAAACAACGTGTTGTCTTGTCGTCGATAAAGTGAAGAGTAACAAAGATGGTAGGAGCGGACCGGTCGACGTGCGTATCTCAGTAGGGAAACAATGACTTGGTAAAAATGCTAATGTTAAATTTATAATGGCCAAAGATCGTTCTGTTGATCTGTTACGAAATTGTCAAGGGACGCTATTCGCCTTTGTTCTTCTTCCGATTCCTAGCAGAGTCGCAGACTCTAATTAGGAGACTTTCTACGTCCAGATTTGGGTGTAATATAAATTTACGATTTTATAGGTCTGATTTATTCTGATCTATGGACAATTCTATGTGGAGATAGGCAGTAGCTTCACTGTAGTATATTGATATTTATTACTTTCACGGATTTCTTCATTTTGTAATTTTGAGTAAGCAACTAGGAATCTTCATATCTTAGACAAACACTGTATAAGCACTGGGATTGAACCATGTAAACGCATTATTTAACCTCGGTGCGGTATTATACTGACAGGCAGAACGAACGTGAATTAATAGAAGACTCGATTCTAGCGGTTGTTTGACTTGGGGCTGTTGCAAGTCGGGTATAAGAAATCGGCGTTGCCGAAGACAAGCAGTCCAGGCCGGGAAACGTCTTAACAGCTACGATTTAACTGTTAACTGGATTAAATAAAAAAAAACAGTAACTCCACACGAGCTGGGAAGGTCGTTTATCTCGTGTAAAAATTACATTGCTTCCTTACTCCTTTTTATGATATATCGTAACGTGTCTTTGATTTTTGCAGCAAGCAATGAGTACGTGTATATAATTGACATATTAATCAGTCGTGAAAACAATGGAAAACCCAGTGCCTACTGGTAGTTCAAATCTATCGTGACGTAAGGTACACTAGTTTAGCATCTAAAATGGAAGACCTGCTGTTTCGAATGGAGAGTCGGCGTATTACGACAGAGGCGGCTTTATCAAACTGAAACGGGATTAATATTTGCAATTTCATTGGCGATATCGAGCGCGCGCCATTTACGGCGTGCCGTTAGGCCTTGCACAAGAGCTTGAGAGACTGAGAGCAAGACACGCTCTCGGGCTTGTACTCATTGCTTATGTCTTCGGTATATATAACATGGTATATATGTAATACATACGTTAGTATACTCTTCGGTCGTTCTGGTGAGCCAAAAAACGCAGGCAGATGTCGACTTGAGGATAATTGAAGAAAAGGCTGAAAGAAAGTTACGGACACGGTGCGTCGCGATGCCTGCATGTATATAACGTATAGAATACAGGGTGTTCAGAAACGATCGAACCTGGATAACGGGATTGGACGGTCCGTACGAAATTAAAATATAATTGCATTAATGATTTTTGACTTTCCAAGGTTTAGTCTTTGCGGATACCAATATTGCGTATTATAGCCGGTGACCTATATCTGACATAGCAATTCCACGCAGTGGGCTATGTTCGTGAAATGTACAACGTGAATTTTGTTTCTTTTTTTTCTGACGGCTTCGGTTTATGTACGAGGTAAGTGCCGGTTCAGAATTTCATATATGGGAAGTAACCATGTGTGGGATATATTATAGCATAGTTAAATGCACGGTAGTTGAATCGAGATTAAGCACAGTTGACTACATCGACTACAGACTGCACAGCTATAAGCTAACAGTTGCACATTTTCATGGCAGAGTCTCTAGATTTTGATATAAAAAATATAACCGGACGTCACCACGTGTTCGATTAGGTCGTATTTAAAAATATATAGTATATCTAATTTTCATGAAAAATTCTATCGATTTACAATGAGCCTCCTTTATATTTACTATTATATAAGATTTTCCAGAATTCAGAAGGTTAACACGCCTGTTTCATACCTGCGGTTGAAATAACCATGGATTGTCCATCTATTCTATATCGCCCTGTGCGTATATCGAGAAGGTGAAATTGTATTTAAGACAAACGCGCAATCGCATTAAATTCTTTTCGCGGTCTTCACCGTTCTTATGCATCGGGTCTCGCCAAGAGTGGTACTTGAGCCAAAGAGTAAAACGGCGAAGAAAGGGTCTCACTAGTAGCTGGCACGATTTCACGTTCACAGGACGCACGCTACGCCGATGAAAATCGATTACATTGCGCGCAGTCGGGTACCCATCGTCTTGCGGCCTAGGGCGATGCAGCCTACCGACGTACTCGCACGGAAGAACGATGTTTTAATACACGAAATGATATGTGGCCGTGCGAGTCCCGATATGGATTTAATCATAAAGAATATTGCCTGTATGGCGCAGCTTGTATCATAACGATGGCATCGCCCTACGAGTAGAACTGATCGTAGCGCATAGAATGTATAAACACATATAGGTGGATAAGAGCACAGTGAATCGTGATTAGGTACAAATTAAGTTCCCCGTCTGGCTACGGGACCAGTTCCTGAATAATCGGGTAGCAAGTAGGCCGACGCCATTAAGAACTCCTTACGCATCCGCGAGGCTCATAGCCTTTATCAAGAATTCATCAAAAGGCACCTTTCGTCGCTCTATCCTTCAACCTCGTCTTCAACGACGTTCGCCCGCGAAAGGTCAGGACTTCTTCTCGTGCCTCCTTCAGTGTTTAACCTAACCTAACTCTAGCCCGCCTTGACTAAATACGTTAACGATACTCACGTAAAATCTGAACACGTCCAACGTTATTGCGCCATTTTGTGCATCCTTTTCTCTGTCGTTTGTTCGCGAAATACCGAACGGTCTTGTAGACAGGAAACCAAGACCCAAATCACGTTCCAATCGTCCGTCGATCCTTAAGAGGATCACAATGGGACCATGTACCGCATTCTGAAGGCTCTGAACAAAATTCTATGACGCCGTATCGTCATGACTCGCAATGCTAGGTACGTTCCTGAAATGTACCATCTGCCATTTTGTTCCTATAAACATGTTCGATGGGCGTTAGGTACGCGATTTATTTAATGCTCGAGCACAAGTCACGTTTTGTATATCGAGTGAGGGGAAGGAATTGGAGCATCAGGATGCCCGGCTGGTGAGCCTCGCGAATCGCTCTGAAGTAGCCGACGATATATCGTTCACCATGAATCGAAGGGAACCGGTCAGTCGACTACGGGATTCGCTGTAATTTTTTGCTCGTGAGTTCTTCTCTTTCCTGGAGTTTCTGGATTTGGCCGTAGCCTGGTGTCCCTTCCTCGAATGTTACATCGAGGATCAAGTGGGCCGTATCCTATGTATACGTATACGTGATCCTCGAGCGTTGCATACGGAAACGAACGCCCATACGACTGAGAGTCAGTGAAAGTGACTGTAGACATTTTGGTTAGGACGACGTCGCCCCAGGCTGTGTATGCTTAGCTTTTGGCCAGCTGAGAAGAACCGATCGATTAGACTGTGTAATTCGATGAAATTGATAGCTACACTTGTATACCTATATATGCCATGTCTATATTTCACATTGAATATACTATATTATATTTATATAGGACTTTCGACACGATTTACCCTTTCATTACCGAGAGTGGAGTAGAGCATTGTGGTTGAGGCATTGCAGTGCACGATGGGCTACGATAAGTGAACTCTTCTCGCCGTTCAACTGGAATGTAGATACATGTATTTATATAGACCCAACACGGGGCCAATGCGCCACGGCTAAACGCGACTAATCCGTCTGACCATAATACCCATAAGTACATAGCAATTTGTAAAGCTAATTGTCCGTATAATTATTTGCGGACTTTAATTACAGGTGTACCTCTCTGGCACCATATAGTTTGCCTTTAGCGGATGCCCGAGAGGATGGAGGTTTTGTCGTTGCTGCATTGGACGTAAAGTGATTAACGAGTAAATTCCATTTGTCGCTAACACTACGGACGACACTAATTTTTTTCCCAAGAGTTCACTGTTATGGGAGAAAAAGGCGAGGATTTTATTTTTTTATTCATTATTTTACCTCAGGCCTGTAATCATCAAATTTTATTCGTTTTTACTTGGTTCTGTTATGAAAGAGTCTATAGTGGCCACGGGTGTTTTTTTTTTTTTTTTTTTTTTTTTTTTCATTGTCTTACACGATGCACGCTTTGATCAAGCCAAATAGGAATTGTAATTGTCGGTTAAATTTATCCAGGAATTATATCTAACACGGCGCTTTTTCTTTATTCGTGAAATTATGGATAATTGAGAGGGTCGTTCGATTATATAGGCCACTCGGTGTTGCATACTCGTTACCTGTCGTTATAGGATAGACAAGAGATGAGCTTATAGCTATACCTACTTCCCACGCACGTGTTTACCATACTGTCGTCGTCAATTTAATAAAACCATAAAGATACGTCGTGTATGATTAAACGAGCTGTCATCTAATAAAATAGAGAGCCATGTTCATCGACGTGTGGGAGAAAGAAACGTTGAGGAGAGATGAGAGAAGTACAGATAACGGTAACACAGCATACCCAGCTCACCTGTCCCAATATACCTACCAATAGTCAGGGCCGGCTCCAATGTCCGTTGAAAGGGGCCCCCCGAGTACGGTGCACGTGCAACAGAAAAGACAATTTTTAAAAATCACGATCAAATACGTCATCCTGATATTGTGTTTATTTTGTAAGAAATTTTTTTTATTTTCCACTACGTTGTGACTCGTGACAGGTATCTGGCCTAGATTTATATTATTTCCTGACAGAAAACATTAAGTGACCATTAATTGTAACAGTAAGTCTTGATCAGCCGTGATTGGTCTTACCGATGCGTCATAAAACCTATGGCTGTAACCTATATAGGTATATGTAATCAAACAATGTCATAAAGCAGTGCAAGTCCAATAACTTGTTTAGTCTCGGATATGAAAACGCAACTCGAGTCATGCACCGAGGTGGTATGCGAGGAATGCCTGAAAATGATTAATCGGTGCGGCTAACAATTAGCACGAGGATTCGAATTAATCGAGTCACGATAATGGATGGCAGCTGTCAGCTTCTTCTTGTTCGCTATCATTCGATATCGAGCGAGTGCTTAGCTGGGGAATTACATGTCCTCCTGTCACTATCGAAAGATGCCGTAATCCTTCTTCCGAAAGAACATCGGGGGACACGTGCATCCATTTAAAACTGCTCGTATGCTATATCTATATGTGCACGTCTTATTCTCTATAATATATTGGAAATCGATTTCTGTAATCTTGATAAGTCCTAAGAAAGTTTTACCTAACTAGCTTACGTTCCTTAGAGATGCACAGAGGGTACGTGCGGGTTGCGCAATACATTCACTTAGCCGTACCTACTCGTGTGTCAACGTATACATATCCAGGGAGCGTCGCGTTTGGTAGGACTGGATGGATGGCGAGAGAACGGGATGGAGGGATCGCAAATCCACGAGATCGGCAAGTGTGGTCCAGCGCGGTAGCCTCATGCTCAGTAGGTCGCATGCTTAACCACATATCACGTCTTCGCGCCTCCGCGCTACAGTTCGCTACCTGTCGACTTATGAATAAATCATCAACCGTCCCGCGCGCCGCGTAAGAATCATTAAACAAACATGCCGGCCCTGCGGGATAATCAACTTGCTTCTTGACCAATCTGACGGTTCCTTTAACACGACAAACGGCCGCCCGTGTACCTTCTACGTCACAATTCGAAACCTTTAGTTCGTATCGGATCATTTGGATACGGTGAATGAGAACCGACAGGTCTTTGACATGGAAACAATTGTTACTCTTGTGCGTGAATTAAAAGTGTTTATTCGGTACGGTTAATGGTGTAATTTTGAAATTGCAGTTTTTATAAGTGTCATGGATGAATTTAACGTAATCAGTGCTTTTTATTAATTTTTTTTTTTATCACTTTTTTTAATTAATTTTCTGTCCTTTCATATCGTGTTTTCTCATTTCTACAATAGTAAAATTGTGCTCTACTCAAGTGCGTGCAAATGCCTTGAAACTGATAACTGTTATCGTGAACTTGTGCTGTTTCGAACTAATGAATATTTACGTTTGGGCAAAAGAACGTCGTAAGGAATGTGCGGCTACTAGATACGTGTAAATGGGATCGAGTTTGTTCGCCATAGCGAGGGAACTTCTTGTTATCCGTAACAATGCTACTACCTGGAATTACCCGGAAACAAAGTCCCGGGCTGAAAATCGTTTAAGATATTCGAGAATCGAACGCAGAAAGAGCGCGTGTCGTGCAACTTTCATCGGAGGCATTTTTCCGTGCGCTCAGTGCCGTAAGAGCAAATCGTCTGACCAGTTTTTCGTCGGCCACTCTCCTGCGCAATGTTACGCAGCTACGTTCGTCTGGTTCCTGATGTAGCCACTTGAAGTGGTGCGACAAGAATATTCGTGGGAGATAAATAGGCGGATTATTACCGCGAGTAGGAGTTAGCCGAATGATTTGAATAATAACGACTCGAAATAGAATTTACTCACTATGGACACCTACGCTTACTACGGGATGATGTCCTGCGCTGGTAACATTATAAAATCTGTAAGTATCGTCAGACACGTACGTGTCGCGTAAAGTATTCGCACTGAGCGGTACCGAAAAATATATTAAACGTCCATGATAACGATCTTTGACGTCGGTCAGACTAGAGCAAACAGTCCCTTCTTTTCCTGTATGCTTTGGCATTTACCACGCGATGTTTGCGAAGCTTTTAACGCGCGCTTACTGCCAATGCATTGGAAAAGGTATGTACCGGAAGAGACGAAGCTACTCGATTCATTTGTTATCAATGCTTCTCGAAGTTTCTACAGTTTCGAGAAAGACTATGTTTACATTAAATAAAGAACGTTTCACTTTTCGTGCATCGACTAGGCTTACTTATGAATTTTCCATGAGTCGCTCGAGCAGCAGATTCGACGAGATTTGACGTTATCGATGATTCGTCAAAAGACGGCTCGATTGCATAACTTTACGAAAATTCGTAGTGAATTCAACTTGAATTTATGTATATTACTATGTGTCGTGAAACGAGAGAATATTTTATTAACGCCCAACTAGTAATCGAAGATCTTTCAACTGTAGGGTAATAATTGTCTTGATAAAGTGGACATTGTAATAGAACGCGATACGAGGTATTATAATTATTAAATTAAGACGTCGCTTATAGTGACGCAATTTAAAGTAGACTTAATTTATTCATTTGATGCGTGACGTTCGACATAGGCGGAACTAGACGAAAAAGGAAACTCGTCCCGAGAAACTTTTCACATTTAGGTTGTCCAGTGGGACCACGCGATTAATAATCGGTAATTTGCATATTTATATTTCAATTTGCGAATCGAGACGCAAGTCACTTCGGACACGAGCGCGGATTAACACGGATTATTTATAGGCTATATTCTCGCTGCTATGAATTCCCAACAAGTCTTATGTCTATTTGAACCCTGCGTCTACACCTTTGTAAAGTTTATACCTGAGAAATCAACTTGATTACTTATTATTTAATACCGTGAGGTATTCGATCGGGCCCAATAATACACCTGACCCATTGGTACGGCACAGGTTGTGGACGGCACTCGGACGCCAACACGTAGGCTTACTTAAAGCCAGTCAGCTGTGTGTCAGGGGGCCAACCTAACGGTCCAACACTCTTACGATCACAGCATCCGCTGCCATTTGCCTCATTCATATCTTACGATCATCACCTGCCTACTGCCACTTCCGATCGACTACCGATTCAATTCTCAAATTGCATAATCTAGTACGATTCAATAGAATCACTATGGAGCAAAGTCGATAAATTGATTCATTTATTATATTTATGGAACAAAAAATTATTTCTATTTTTTATTTTTCAAATAATTCTACACTGCACCATATATTGGCACATCATAAGAATCGGTGACCCAATCGAGTGTCAATGTTAACCAGGTGCAGAATATTTGTCTTAATGTATATTTATTGCAGTGATCCTGCATATGCAGATATTCACATGCTATCGATATATATATATATATATATACATCTATATAGATATAGATACAAGAAAGAATACGCATGACGTGCCTGAGGGCGAGTTCGCGTGAAGAAGGAAACTGTGTCACTGAACGCGGTGGCTGCCTGCTGGGACCGCTTCGTGGGATCCTCCTCAGGGACAATAAGCAATTCATTTTAATTATAATACTGATCGGGAAACACCGTTACTCCACTCGAGATAAGTCGAATGGCCTAACGAGCCTGTCCGCGAAATGGCCGTTGCTACAGCCGTCCCTTTTACGTTCGCGATGTGTGTCAATAGGCGCGCCTCGTGACACGCCGTCAGAGGACTGTAGGTTATAGGTATTGGACGACTCTTGCAATTCATTCTACATCTTCAATTCTCTAGGATCTTGACCTCCTCGTGCAAGATTATTCTCTTCCGTAATATTTTATTATATCTATACATTACTCCATGAAACAATCAGCATCCTCATGAACCTGACCTCGGCTCATCTTAGACATTCGGATTTGACCTCTGTACCTGAAATCATTATCAATGAGGAAGTATACATATGTACGTCGGGTAATGAAACTCGGCAGGCTTGAAAGTACGTTTAATCATATAATATCGATCGAAGATATATAAGACATTTATGTAAATACATATTCTACGTAAAACGTCGAGTTGACGTATGACGTATTAAGTTACGTTGAGCAACTTAATACTTGAAAAATTTCATTTCCTTTATATTAGTGACTCGTGATTCTACGATGCACAGAGCGTAGATGCCCATTACGTTTGCGGAGGCTGAACACAGTTTCTTATATGTTTTCACGTTAAACCTCATATCGTACAAGAAGCATTCAGCAGTAAAGGCTATTTGTTCCTCAGTGACGTTTCCATGTAATCAAGATAATTTCTTTCTACTCTTTCTCTAATACAATTAATCACTACGGGTAATCGGATTGGTTTGTTTTTCTTTTTCTCATTATTCTTCCTGCACCCTCTTCTCGCTTTTTTTCTTCTTTCTTTCCTTCCTTCTTTTCAATGCTAGCATTGCGTGCTGGCGTCACTGAGAATCGTCCACGGGAGCAGTACGATATCACGCAGTGGTTGCAGACCTTTCGTGTCAGACATATCGGTATTTATAGCGCGAGCTAATGGCAACTAGGAATGGTACCTGCTGGTGGTTTCTGCTATGGAAGTTGTTAGCGAGCATTACTGTTTGTTCGTGATGCTTCGATATAGACCACTGACCATTTATGAACTTGCAATCAGTACATCGTGATAGTAGTGTATGGATATTGGTTTCCGAGTGCGTAAATACGTGTGAGATATATTATTATTTAGTGCGAATGACCTTTATGGGATTAGCATTGGATCTTATTTGATTTCATAGAAATCCGACTGTAACTCTTGAAACTATTATATTAGGATATCGACCTCGAACTTGAAGCAGATGCTTTCCCTCGTCGTCTTGCGAGATATTGGCGTTTGATATACACCAAAACGCACATGGGCATTAAACGTCTGGAGTCATAGAACTTCTAGAGGCATTTATAGCCTTACGTAAAGATACTTTCACGGGATTTTAATGATCAATTAGATTTATAAACCAGGCATTTTCAATGTTCACGTGATTCGGTCGAGCGTCGTTGTACAATTTTTATTTTACAAAATTCTCCTGCACCGAGGTTCTGTAAACGTGTGTCCTCGATCTTTGTTTATTGTTCTTCGTTATTCTTCTCACTGTTGAGTGACGAGACTCGTAATTTGTGTATCGATTGCCGGAAGCGATGAATTTTCAAAGGTTCGTTCCACTCGGTCGCTGACACTTATAGACGCGCGTCCGCAAATTCGGTATGCATATTCATGTCAGCAGGCTCGCAGGAGCTATAAATATTAAAAGCGAACCATCGCGAGTCATTCTAATCATCCATTGTACTTGAACTTTCAAATTTGACGAAGAAAATCTTCAGAATTAATCAGTAGGAAATACTGATTGAATTACTATTGTATCAATCATTACCAATCACTCTTTCGATTTGCTACTATCTGAATAGCATTTCTTCACCGTGAATCTCGTCGAGGAACCGAAAGCATAGATATGCTGATATAACCGAGGCATAATAAAAAGAATTATTTCTTGAAGTTTCAGCATTGCAATGCAATGTCCACTAACGCGTAGTCGTATACTATTTACAGTACCGTACGAGGTACCAGCGAAAGAGCATTCTAGAAGCACTGCCGCTTTACGGGTTACCCCTTCCTTTGCATATGTGGGTCGCAGATGGTTTACGATCGCGGAAGAAGTGCTTGCCCGAGCAGAAGAAGAGGAGGCTATGGCTGGTCAGTGGCCGTAGTAGACCTTAACCGGACGTACGTTAACTCGAAGGTCTTCCTGGGTGGCTCGAGTCATCTGCGAGGAGCGGAGAGAGTCATTCACTTTCACTAATCAAGCGTAGAGACGGCCGCTAGGCGTCGATGATATTTTTTATTTTCCATTTCTATCTCAGGATGTCTACTTGTCGAGGCTGTTTAGCTCGTGCGCATGCGCACGCGTCCATGACGTCCGTGCCTTTACTACAGTAGGGGAAGTCAAGTCGAAGGCTTTGAACAGGCGATTTTTGTTGAATGTATTTTTTTATATGGATTTCGCCACGTGGAAAGTCATGGCCCGTCGGTATCGTACGCTTGTCATGATCTGCCTTTTACTGCCGGCAATGATCTTGACTTTTATAAGTTGCACTTCATACCGCCTGAGGTGGATCTGCTTGATTAAGTTTTTATTGATACGTCGTTGGCTCTTTTTGAATCTTTGTTATTTTATTAATCGTGCAGTAGGTACTAAATGCTAATAGGTCAAGCACAAGGTAATGGATCAGTACTTCTGGTGACTGGACCGGATATCAATTGATGTTCCAGTATGGCTACTTCCGTTTTTCTGACTTGTTGCTTTCCTATTGGATTTCACGTATAGCTGGTTATGGTATCGGTTGGTGGTTTCATGAGCGTACGCAATTATGCGTGATCTTGCAGTTAATCGGAGCGTCTCTGTTATGACTGGTGCTAATCAGAGCTGAACGCCACTTGGCCTGTTGCAGATGCGAAAACTGCGGGAGAGCGAAAGGAATCATCAGATTCGACTCGCACCTCGCATCGACGAGAAGATCCCTGGCGGTGACCATGCGGTACGTACCTAATTACGTTTAGTTACATAGCCGATACATCTATCGGGTTGTCTCTTGATATTATTGTACGATGACTGGCGATGATGATTTTACACGAAGGTGCTAGACCCCTGCAATTTCTATTCAGGTCGACTTGTGCAAAGGGGATTGCGACGCTGTGGCGGAGGTTGAGCGCCTTCGGGAGCTCGCGGTGGAACAGCAGGAGGTCATCGAGGTACTCAGGCAGGCAGTCAAGGTAATTTTATCATCATCATCATCATTATTATCATTACGGTCGTCATCATCATCATCGTCACAATCACAATCATAATCACGTTCGTATACTACGTTCGCGGGCAAAGGGTGTCTAGCGCCAATTTTCACGCTGCAATTTACACACATGGGCTGCACGTGCGTGAAATTAATTGAAAATCTTGACAGTCTTGTACAAGATATTGAATTATATTACAAAGCGAATGAGATTGTTTCGCTGATCCAGCGGGAAGATTTGCCGGGCGGTGCTGACGTCTTTCTTATTTTAGGAGAAGGAGCGGAAATTGGATCAATTGTCGAACAAGAAGCGGAAGGAAGAATTTTATAGACAATGGTTAGAACTGGAACCGGTTGCTGAGGTAGACGACGAAGAGGAACACGAGGAAGGTGATAGCGCACTTTCCAGTGCTCCGTCATCCTTGTCGCCACAACCTGGTGGATGCGGGCAATGGCAGGCGAATGGGGTTACCCGGGAAGCCTATGAAGCTATCATCCTTGAAGTTGAGGAGCTGCAGACCAAACTCCTGGAAGAGCAACAGGAACTGGCTCATGCCAAAAGTCAGGTGCGGGATCTTGAGAAAGCTCTTCTTCAGGAGGTAAGTGAGCAAGGACGTATAGAATATCAATTGAGCTTTGCTGTAATAATATAATAATAATAATTGTGTCATTCAAGACGAGAGGCAGTCAAAATAGCAGACAGGCACTCAGCGACAAGCTACGTGAAGCCGAGGAACGCGAAGCAGTCCTTGTGTCTGAAATCTCAGAACTTCGGGAGCAGAACGAGCTCCTGGAATTCCGCGTTCTGGAATTGGAGGAAGCGCCATGTACAAGAGACACGCCTGATCCGGCAGACAGTGGGATAGTTTCCCCGGAACCGATACACATCTACAAGGTAAACTTCTACGTTCCCACGAGGTTTCGTTTGCTTAGCGTGACAACTTACAGATACGAAACTATTACAAGTACTTCTCAGTATTCTTGTGACGTCTGAGACCAGTTGGAATACAATAAAGCTTTTAGTATTCTAATAAGTCAGATATCCATAACTGGTGCTGAATTAGTTGAAATATATGTATTAGGGACTTTGGTCACTATTGTTAACCAGTAAATGAATTTCAACTAGAAAACTATGAAAGTGGTACGCCACTTTGCAGTAGAAGAACAGCATACGTGATAGGAATATTTAATTACTTGTGAGTTTGACAGTTTTTGGAAAATCCATTCCAAATGCAAACCGTGATACTTCTCTTTAACTGTACCTGTACAAATAGATCTCATATTTTAGCAAATATATTGGCCACTGGTGTAAAAGAGCTAAGTTTATCTTTTCATATTTTCTCATGACCTTTCAGGATCAGTCGAATAAGCAACGAGACCGAGCCGTGGCGACAGTGATACCTTACAACACCTACACACATCCGATATCCCCTGTACCGCAGAAGACGCCGTTGTCACTTCAGGAAAGCGGAATTTTTGATGAGGAGGATGAGACTGAAATAGAACTGGCGAGTCGTGGTACGCAAACTGAAGCCCCGGCTGGCGAGTTGCTCCAGGAAGTCCAACGTCTTCACGAGCTTCGTGCTCGTATTCAGGAGCGAGCTGTCAAGGTCCCGGTTCCTATTATCGATGCTAAGAACAATTGCAGTCCTGAGGTCGTAGGTACTGTCGATATTGCTCAGGTCACTTCATACCAGGAGCGAATTCGCGAATTAGAAGAACGACTTTGTTCTTACGAAGAAGCAGAAGAAAAGCAGCTTTTAGATAAGCAAGTCTCAAAGCAGAGGGAAGAAGAACTCTTGGATGAGAATTATCGGCTGACCGAAAGAGTATACTGGGTTGAGAATGAGTTACGTAATGTAAAAGATAAAGAGAAGAGTGTATGCGAAGCGGGGACGATAACTGATATCCAGATTTTGCCTAAAGGCGATTCATCTTCGCTTGCCATGACTGAAAAGCTCCAGTTTTCACCCGGTGAAAATATATCTGGTGAAAATTCAAACGTCGCAAAAGACACTATTCACATTTCTTCAATTTCTCATTGTGGAAAGATCTTCCACCACGCTATGGAGAAGCTGGCAGATGACACTGCCTTTGAAATGAAGGATTATCCTACGTCAGATGACTTGAAGAAGTTCCTGGACTTGGGTCAGTTAGGTTGCGCCAAAGGTGAATGCATCGAATGCAGAAATCTTTGGATCGCTTGTTCCAACAAGATCCAACAACTCACGGAGGAGGAGCAGCAGATGAAAGAACAGATATCCGACCTGGAGCGCAGAGAGGAAGTCTTCACCAAGACTCTTCAGCAAGCAGATAGCATGTGGTTACAGTTAGAGTCAGAGTATGCGACTCAACTGAAGGAACTGCGAGATCAATTGAGCGAGAAAGTCGATGTCAATCAAAGACTGACGAGTCGTCTCTGTGACCTGGAAGAGGAGGTTCGTAGGACCACCTCTCATCAAAATCCGTTCCAGGGGATGTGGAAGTCTGTGAAGGGTACCAAAGACGAGGTTGACTGTTCGACGATGATGGAATCATGCTGTGCGGAACCAATGGAGGTAGACGTTGACGAAACGCCGAGTTCAAAGAACTCGTTCGAACAAAATCCTCATAGAAATGTAATCGATGAAGAGCTCGAAGATGTGAAAGAGCCGGTATCTGCAGTCTCAAGAGGAAGAGTCACCGCCGATGGTGAAGTTGTTGCAGGAAGTAACGGAGGGGAGAGAGCCGTGGTAGGTTCAAGCAAGGCCGAGGTCACGAGGTTCACGCAAACAGATGAGTTTACCACGACGCTCGAGGACTGGCGCCATTCGGCCAAAAGTAACCAACACGATAAGCCACGGTCAACACAACCTGTTTCTGATGGCAACGTGAAAACGGACTCGCCTCTCGTTTCCCAGGTGGAATCGGTGTCATGCCATGACGCCGTGGCGTCCTTAGCACATAGTCGAATCACGGTAAGTATTTCTTTGCATTGTTGCCAGTTTTATTATAGGCAACGTATCTGAAACTGGTCTTAATGTGCTTTTATAGGTTGACGTGCCTTCGGTCCAGGAGACGAATTTGCAGCAACCTGAATTAGCTAAGGAGGCCAGAGAAGAAGACTTCGCTGCTGGAACCACGGAAAACTCCGTTGAGGCAGATAGAGAAGTATCGCAGGCCCTGGCCGTTGTCGAGGAGGAATACGCCGATGAAGAGGAAGCGGTCGTTACATTTACAGAAAGAGAACCGGAAAAGAAGGTTAGATACTGTCAGAATGAGGTTATGAAAAGGGAAGGGTGGGCAATGAGAGCGTGGAACATAAAAGCTAGGGCTGGCAGTTTTTTTAAACGGAATCAGACGAGGACCCAATCACATCGACTGGTTTTATATCAGGAGATTTGCGTCTAGAGATGATCTTCTCCGAGAGAATTTCACGTATTCTGAGTTATTTCGTTTAATCTGAAGAGTCGTGTGTAGATAACGTGTAGGGACACTCATATTATTGTGACGTGACTTTAACGCGACATCCTCAACACGGGAAACGATTGCACGCACTTCTACCAAGAAGATCAAAAGATTGAAAGATCAGCATCAAATAGTTTATCACAGACTTTTCAAGGATCACAAACCGTCATCGTTCACCTTCGAAGATGTGACGAGTTTATACCAATGAGAATTTCACGATAAATAAGAGGATAGAACAAATCTGACTGACAATCTTCAATGAAGAAACATTATCTACTTGAAAAGAGTCAAATACCGACGTCAACGAAAGGCTACGTAACGCATAGCCTTTCGTATACACAGAAAGACATTGCTAAGCAGTGCTACTGCGCTAGAGAAGACTGAGGAATCTCGAAAAGTAACTTCCGGAAGCGATGACTCCAGGAAGAGAAAGACACCGAAACGAGAAGTTTCAAAAAAAGAGAACCTGCATACAACGTATATGCGTGTTTATGCACAAACATTTGGCACACTGTATCCGGTGACGGCAGTTTAGAAATGGAGACAGGATATCCGGCAGGATTCGTGCCGTATTTCAACAAGGACGATTTGAACAGGACTATACACATCCTGGGAATACGCGAGTCTGTTCCTCGTTGCACTTTATCCTATGACCCAGTTTGGCAGCTGGTTCTGAACTGGCCCAAGGTCAGTCTGTCAAATTGTCGCTCTTTATGCCAATCTACGCTGCTATCCAATCACTCATACTTCACTTAATGCCGCTCCGGCAGGATCTCTCGTCCGTTCAGGCTTCCTCATATTGCGCGTATCCCTCATCCTACCTATTTATTTTCTACTGACTCTTGGGTGCCGTGTTTTTTATTATTCTTAATCCAATTATTGTCATCGTGCAAGACGTCTTTGCGTCGAGTAGTCGCCGATTAAAGCGCGAGCTCTCGTAGATCAGTTGGCTCTCGTAGATCTCGTAGAATTCTTGAAACGGAAGTGGCGTACGTACTAGGTGCTTGTTCCTCTCTTCCTTCAGTCTGGTGTGCTTACGGTGTTGGAATTTATTCTTGTGACTTAGGTAATGCTCTCACTCGTCTTTGGAAGATCAATTTGGGGTTGTTCGAGGATATTCAACTTTTACAGAAATGAGTTTCATCTATTTTTATATTATTGCATGTAAACCGTCTATGGAAGATATTTTGGGCATCTTTGATCTACCCCGATAAGGATCTTTCTGGTTCGGGTATTGGAACAGTTTCGAAATGCTATGGAAACTGTCTTTATAATATTACTTTTGTTCTACTGCCCGAACAGAGATACGCTCGCTTTCTATACCATAATCTTTTGTTAACTTAGCGGGACTGTCTTTCCGTTAATTAGTTAATATCGTTCATTAATATGTTACATATACTACGCAACGCTTTGCGTTTATGAGAGCAATGTCTGTACATTGAAAATGTAAATTATGTCTACTGGATAGAATCGATGGTCCAGAGGGCAAGTATTTTTTTTGTGGGTTTTACAATTTTGGGTTAATTTTTATTTCTTTGTTTTACCTTCCAAACTTTTAATATATACCGAATAGCAATCTCATTGAACTCTACAAACCTACGTTAATTTATATCTACCGATTTTTCATATTGTCAATAATTTTTCGTGCATATCTGGAGTTCAGTTGAATTTGCTAATCGGTGAGCTTCTTGTCTACCTGAAAAGAGTCTCCCATCTGAGCAGTAACGTTTTGCAACAGATTATCTACTTTCGCTGGAGGTGAAGGTCTCAGCCTTTCTTCGTTGCGGTACCCATTTTACTCGAGTCGGTGGCTTTACTTTCGCAGCGAGCTTCTTGCGCGTCCAGTTCATCCTACAGGATGTGTCGAGGAATTGCGGTTTTCGAAGCATCAATGAGGTGAGAATACGTTGCACATGAAAACTGGTGTCAGCTGCCACCACTGAGATCCCATCTTGCTTTACTACCACTTTGTCATATTTCTCTTTTGTTTCAGGACAATACTGGCTGGCGCTGCTTGGTAGGCCCAAGTGACGTTCAGAAATGGTACGTCCTGCCGCACGATGGAAGTCGCCTCCAAATTTTAAATCATTGAAAGAAACAACATTGTCACCGGTCGCTCCCAATGCATATCGCATAGCCGTAAACGCGAAATGCGTCGCGACTGATAAAAACAAAAGCAATGAAACATATCTACGTTACGTGCCTTACTATTTCCTTCTTTATACCAAGAATATGGTAGCTAGAGATTATCAGTAGGCCGTAGTGAAGCTTACAGACGCCCATGGTGCTTCATTTAAAATCTTAGACCAAGCGTCATGTATGTAGATGATACCGAAGGAGAAGATATTAATTGTCCACTTTATTATTTGCCGTTTCTTATCGTTGCACTTGATTTCTTATTGCTGAATTATTTTCATTTTCTCGTTCCTTTTCATCATCGATTCATTCATATAACACAGATTTTTATATATTCACGTAACGATCTATTGATTCGTATTCTATGTAATGGCGCTTGGTCTAGCGGATGCGTCGCTGCCTCCTATTTCTTTTAAGTTGGGATATTTGAAAAATTTTATTTTTTTTTAAGGCTGTTCTATTTAAAATCGTCACGGTCCAAGTGCAATGTACCGGTACATTTTGACTATTTGATGGAATGCATGTGCATTCGTGTCGATAAAAAAAATGCGATTTTTTAGTACCAAATTTTTCTCGCTACTGTATAGAGGCAGTGTATGAGACCGCAATTGCAATAACAATTGAACGTGAACGAGCATGAAGTATGACTGTATCTTTTTCTTAATCAACTCACCGGTTTATTGCCCACCGTTGAAATTAGTCGAAATATTAAAAAATGAAGTCTTCAGAAGTAAATATGATTTTCCTATGAATTCTAATGCGAAGATAATTTTTGCAAAATATTCGATAAAAGCGATTGGCCAAGGAAACGCCGATTTTATAAACGAAACGACTCGACTGCGATACGACCTGTTATACATATATGTATGCACGTATATGTAATTTGTGTAGTTTGTAAATTGATTTCTTCGATTTCCGTTTCTCCTATTTTCATTTTTTTCTCTTTTTATTTGATTTACTTCTCCGTTGAATCGCGAAGGCCTCTCTTCTTTCTCCTGGGAGAGGCTGATTCGATTTCGTTTGATTGGCCCTAAAGGTGCAGGTGTGTTGAACGTAATTATTATAAGTTTAAATGCTGCCGTGAGTAAGAATCCGTTAATGAGCATAAGCGAAATAAGTTAGTAATTAGTTACTGTCTCTAGTCGATTTATTTTCTAACGTTCTCAGTCCTACATCGTTTATCGCGATTGCTCTCACCGCAGTGCTCGATTAGTTCATAAGTTTTGATTGATTCTATTTGTATTTAAGTCGACTGGCCGATGCTATTCGTGCTTCCGATTTGTATAATAGCGTTACCCTCCTATGCGCAATACATATTTTAAGGACTCACCGTTATTATGGTGTATAAGTAATGTATTTTGATTGCATATAGGTTACCCAATAAATTTAATTAATGTGTTAATTACTGTACCTTTAATTAATTGTATAATCAATACTTTTCTTAAATTTTACAGGTCGAATTTATTTCAAGTTTGCTGTTCAATGTCTGAATTATAATTACAATTGCATTCATTAATAACTATCTTAGTTAGGGATCCGATTAATTTAATGCATTCTTTGCACGTATCCTATCTGTCTTCCCCAAGTGTCTGCCACTGGAGTTTGTGGGATTCTGATTGCGATTGATTTTATATCCCGCCCTGAATCAAAATTTTTTGTATGTTATTCTTATGGCGAAACAATGTTCAGGTTGTCTATTTAGACTAAATAACCAAGTATAGTACTTAAGTAGAGGAAATAATAATTTTAACCTATACCTCATTCTCTATCTGCATGACTTTTACTTATTTATTTGTCCATGGTAGGATATTACCTGCCAATTGTGGCTTGAGCTTTTAATGAGTCAGGAGTACTCTTCATATTTACTACAGCACCCATTAACAACGAAGGCAAAGTGCACTCCATAAAACGCACTCTTTCTATCAGTGCAGCTTGTTTTTTCTCAAGTAATGCATTTCGTTCCTCATAATGATTCAGTACATGTTTCCAGTAACTGTTTCTTGCGTTTTTCATCCCGTCTGTTTTAGTAGTGGAAGCATCCATATCAGTTGTATTAGAATAATTAGATTTACCGAGTCACAATGAATTTTAACGTCTTATACAATCCGAATGTATCTGTAATATCCTTAAACAAAATTTCACCCTGAAATTGACTGCACCTGAACTTTTGTTTTACTGTCAGAACGAATATGACAGATTGAAATTTGTAATATGGCACGATATCGTGATTTTGATAGAAATTTTTGAAAGGCGATGTGAATGGTTCTTCAAGGAATAAAATTCACTAGTGAAACATGGAACCTGCATCGACCAATGTGTCAGCTGACAGTGGTTCATCGTATTCGAACAGTCGTAGCCCCCAGACAAGACGTAATCATTGGACAGATACGTTAACCTTCTTTGAGAAGAATAAAGCTTCCCTTGAATGCAGACAAGCCCAACTTACGAGTAGACTTCAAATTCTTGAGCGCAATCTACGCAATGTCTTCTTGAAGATCAGTCTGGCGTTACGATCTGGAAAAGATGTTCCTAATATAAACCTGGCAAGAATTCTTGCAGACTCAGAAATTCCTGCGTGTCCTTGTCCACCCTGTAGATATTCTGATTGTTCAAAATGCTCAGGATATCAAAGTACCAAACAATCAAATGACTTACAACTGGTCTACGATAGAAGAAATGTATCTAAGTCTGATGAAGACATGGAAGGTCCTTTGAGAACTCAACAAAGCATCACTCTTGCACCTCTAGGAAAGCATAAAGATCTGAATATAAGGAACTGTCCAATGGCGTGCAAGCAGAATCCTCCAGCATGCAACAGAGTTCCATCTGCAGATTCCAACTCTGTTTCCATAGTGACTTCGTCTGATCTTGCTACGATCAACAAGGTCCAAGATTTGGCTAAACATGAACGTGAACTTAAGAAACACATAAAGCAATTAGAAAGCCGTGAAAGGATGTTCATAAAAACATTACAAAAGGCAAATGTGTTATTAAATGATCCACATCAAATACATAAAAGCTCATCGGCCTGCGCCCAACTCAAAGGGTCGTCCTTCAATGATTCACAGTTAATCAGACTACAGAAACTAGAATCTCATAACAAGAAGGTGATCGAAAGTACGAATGATTTATCCGTGGACAGGAGGCTAATGGTGAACCAGACTGAAGTTCGGAAAAGTCGACTCAAGGACACGCGGAAGAAGTTTGGTGTTGTTCAAAAAGAAGTGTTTGGCGTGGACCATGTTAACTGCGATTCTAAGGATTCGTCGACCAGATCTTTTCAAGGCGAATACAGCTGTACGTCTTTGATGGCTAAGGATCAAATCACAAATAAGGATAGCGTCACTCTTACAGATTTGGCTAAGCAATTTGAAGAGGCCCTTGAGAAAGTACAGGTATAGTAAACCGATAGATCAATACTCATAGGTGAATAAAATGAAAATTTCAATTTCTCTTATGACTTTCATTCAGAGTCATGGGTTGAGCGAGCTCGCCAATCTCGTGAAGGCAGCCGCGTCGGCGTTGAAGGAACTGAGCAAGATCGAGGAACAGAAATGCCTTTGTGATTGCAATTGCAATTTCACTGCGAGTGATTATCCTGAAGTAAGGATGAGCCATCCTCGCGAGCATCCAGGCTTTCCAGGGACGACACGCCATTCCGCATTTTCTAACCTATCTTCATTTTATTTCCAGAAACGTTAAGGCTCTCCCTGGAAAGCCCGGTGACGCGCATCGACGCCCAAGAAAGGGAGTGTCAGTTTTAAGAATTTAACGGAATTTCATGGTAACAGTTCGAAGAAACGTTTACCTGTAATTGCGACGAATGGGGACCGGATGTGCTGGGTCCTTCCGGGGAATGGATTTGTAAAAATTGTGAAGAAATACATTACACCCAATCCGACATAGCACAGTCGCTTCGTAAACAAGTGCTCGATAAAAAAATGGATATCAAACACTCTGCTAATTCTGAAAATCAAAAAAATTCAATTTGTAATTGTGGATGCGGCACGACCAGCGTGCCTTGCGATTGCGGTTGTAATGATACTGATAAAAAATTAATATTACCTAAAATTAATGACAAACGCAAATCTTCGAGAAAACCAATCAGTACTATATCTCAGATGAGTTGCAGCTTGAACCTTCAAAGAAATTGTGCAATCAGTAAGCCACAAGTGGATAAGATGAATAAAATATTTTCAAAAAATATAATCAAAATTCCTGACAAATATAAAGCATCTAGAAAGCAAAACTCCATGGAATGTATGTCTATTGATTGGAGTGATATAGGAGAATTTGATACACGCTCTGTAAAGATAGGAGTCAATATATCTGGAACACCCGTTACATTGAGTCAGTGCAGTGACAAGACAGTAGACGAGGACAAAGAGGAAGGCTATGTGATGTTATTGAAGGAAGGGAAAGTGAAGATCGTGGAAAGTAAATCGCCCAGTGGAACCATACTGGCGCAAAGTAAATCTTTAACGAAGGATTGGCAACCATGTCTGGGTTTAAAAAAAAAATCAATATCTCCAGATAAAAAGGGTAATGATTTAATTAATATTTTTGCTGTGAGTAAATTACATGTACTTGGGCATATATATATTTTTTAAATTATTCTATACAATTTTTATTCAAGACTGCTGTCGTTGCACGGAGATACACGATTCAGGAAATGCCTGTCAATACGAAAGTAATGGTTCGTTGAAGGATATGAATATTCAAAAAGGATTGGTATTAGTGGATGGGAATTTATTAACTTCATGCGGTTCAAAGCATAGATATAAGACCTTGCAGAGTACCTGTAGCTATTCGAAAATTGTCATGAGTTCATCTTCTAGTGGACAAGGTACATATATATTCATTTGATTCAATTATTAATGAAATAGCAAAAAGTATGAGTTTTACATGTGTATAAGGTACAGACGGTTTCGAATGTAATGATGGCAATTTCTGTGATACAAAAACCGATTCCAAACCACGGATGAATGTGAATCGGAAGTCTTTGATGCTTTTGAAAACCACAAATTTACCTGCCTTTTCACGTGCTAAAGTATCCAATAAATTACCGGTACAAAGTAAGAACCTTTTCTGAAAATTTAAAAAGTCAGTTTTAAATCGAAAAATCTGTAATAACGATTGTCGTAATGTATTATTCGCTGTGGTTTATGTGAAGATAATAAAGACATATTGGAGTGCGAGGGGCCGAATCCTTGCGTCGATTGTCTACGGGAGGAAAAGAATGCTGAAAATAAAGCATCTTTGGATGATCCTTTCTGGAACAGCGAACTTCTTTGCCCAGAGTGCTGGGTTAGAGAGCAAAATCATATGGCATGTCCTGCTTCACAAAATTTGAAAAAAGTAAGCACAATAATATGAGGTTCAGATTTTGAATTTTAACCATATTCCTATGATAAGTAGGAATATAGAAATACAGGAAACTTAGTACCTCAGTGTAAATGCATTAAATGAACTGTAACTTGAGAAAAGCGTAGGCGTTTTTCGATATAAGCGAACGACATAAATCACAAGAAGCATTATTGTGTAACACGAGCTAAATATTTCGTTACAGCTGTGTCCGTGCGGTTGCGGTTTCTCCGTCGATGGTGAGAACGAAACTTGCCCCTGCGGATGTGGTAAGCTTGCAGAATCCCCGTCAATAAAGGATGCTTGTTTTACGACACGGACAAAAGAGATACGAGCTCTCACGACCGAGTAAGCTCTACCGATAATATAGGTATCCGTCGGTAAAGCAGGGATTCTATGAAAATATTCCTGTAGATGCGATTGCGAACGTTTTGGCAATTGTAAACTCTGTGCTTGTCCGGAAGACCTTTGTAAAGTACCTAAGGATAACGTGGTCCATGAATCCTCGAAATCATTTTCCAATAACGTAAGCATGGATGCGGGACAGCAACAGCTGGAGACAAAACTTCGACAAGGATTTCATACGGATGGCAGCAAACAAAAGAAGTTTCAAGAGATAATAAGCACGTGTTGCTATTCGAACAAGAACATGCAGAATAACTTTGACGAGGAATGTTCTTCTCCGACAACCATAAAACCTACGTTTTCCGGTTAGAAATGAGTTTCTCCTGTTAATTACAATATGAAAATATGTAGCAATAAGTCACTTTCAGGACTTATGACGACAGTTGAAATTCTGCGTGCCAAATGCCGCAGTAAAGATAGCATAATTGCTGTCCTGGCTGAAGAATTGAGAGGATCCGGAAGTATAGATAAAATCACTAAAAATTTAGCTGCGCCCTGTCTGAGTTCTACTGCGTGGGATTTCGACAAATGTGCATTATATAATTATCTGACTGAGTTCAAAGTTGTAAAATGCGACGAGTCAGTTGCTTCCAATTCAACGAATACAATTTCAAAACCAAGTAATTTCAAAGTCGTTCGAGAAATATGCGGCTGCCTTTTACTCTCGTGGGAGATGCCAAAAGACATCAGTCGGATCAAAGGATACAAGATCTTCGTAAATGGGTTTGGACATTTAAAATATCTAAACTTCGTATTTAAATATTGCCTGATATTTTTTTAACACTTCATTCTCCTTTTTATTGTCAGATACTTTGCGGCTCACGTAAGGTCTCCCACGCGTACAGAAGCTTTATTGGATCCTTTAGATACCTCAGAAAAATTCACTCTCAAGCTATACGCCATGGACATTAAAGGGAACCTCTCTGATCCCGTAAATATAATTTATCAATCATCTTCACTAAGGGATGATTGAATTTTAAAAATTATGTCTCAAGTTCAATTTATTTAACTCGTGACTTTCGTCGCATGTACGTCTACAGTGTATTATCATGCGATTACCATAATAGGTGAACAATTGAAACACTGTAATTTTAATAAAAAATTTATTCGAATAAAAAATACAATACCTTGTATAATTTAACGCAATTTTGCTCTTGGTATATAAAACAATTTCCTGCGATCAATAAGATCCTCAAGACTATTCAGATCAGGCAGACTAGCCGGGATGTCAAATTGTACATTAAGTAATGGCGATTGTGTTGAAAATTGAAATAATTTTGGTCGTTTGTCATCATCCCTAGGTGTGTAATATGCTTCTGTTGTTCCAGGGATTCTTGGGTAATACGGATCAAATTCTAATTCATTAGGTATCAATGGTTTCAATGAGGCAGTAAATAAGTCCACAGGAACATCAGTATGAATCACTGGTACTGGAGTTGTTGTTGTCGAAGTCGAGGAAAAGACCTGAGTATGATTTTGTATTGATCTTAAAGTTTCACTGTAAGGATAATTCATATTATGAAAAGTAAAGGGTGACTTGGTTATATATGGTAACGGCCGAGGAGTCAGTGTTAACTGGAAAGTTCTGCTTAATTCTCGAATATGAGAATTATCCTTATTTAAATTAAAAACAGTTTTCGGAGTGGTTAAAATCTCCCTTGCAGAACTCATGTCGCTAGCTGTATTCGTTTTAGCGTTGTCTGGTCTGCCAAAAGCATTTGAAAAACTAGGAAAACTATTAGACAATCCTTGTTTAATTTTCGGGCCTTGAGTTACCGGCCACTTACTGGTAAATTCTTCATTTCGATTGTACGAATTGCATCGCGCTGATCTTTCATTGCAATTTACAAAACCTGTTATCTGTTGGGTAACAGGGTTTGAGATTTGATTGTTTTGACGATTGAAAAATGTCTTCGTGTCCTCGTAACGGCCAATGGTAATATCAGATGCAAGGGAATACACTGGTTCTTTATTATTCATTAATTTCTGTGTGGTATTCGTAGCAAACGGCTTCTGAGTTATTCGAAAAGATCGTAGTGGAACTGGAGTGGTAAATTGCTTGAAAAAATTAAACTGAACGTTTCTGTTCAGTCCGGTTTTGTCGATTGAATATTTGGCAGTGGTTCTGCCTTCGTGTGATTCTGCAATCTTTAGTACGCGTCTGCCTTTCTGGCAATCAACCAGGTGAGCGTGATCACATATCATGGCTTCCTGTCGAAATGCCGTCTCCTCGGGACAATTGTAGGTAAATTTATTACCCTGATCATCGCAGGTATGATAAATGCGGCAATTGGCCTCAATGTCCGCATAGAATCCCATCGCTCTGCCCACGCATGAGAAATTCGAGTATATCGGACGTGGCGTGGTGTTCTGTAAGGTTAAATAGAAGAAATGTGTCTTTGAAAAAGATGAAAGGTGAACGAATAATAATTATATTAAAATCCCAAATAAATCAACTCATATATAATTGTATGTGTATTGGGTGGAATGAAATACGTTAAATTGAAATTGACCAGAAACAAAGTGAGCGGTAAGAAAGTGACGACTAGAAAAATTGAATAATGACTATTAAATTGCTTTCTTAATAATAGTCTAGTATAGTTATACAGTTAGTTACCACTTACAAAAAATTCCTCACAGAGACAAGGAATGTGTAACAAGCACAGGATACCAAGAACGCACCAGGAGTAATAATCCATGTCAAATGTCACCGATAATACGATAAAAGTCGTAAGCACTGTTTAAATAGAGTTGCACGATATCTTTGAGCATAGGAGCAAGGAGTGTATAGCACGCGACGAGATGAGCGAAGTGAAAGTGAAGAGGATAAGTTTAGGATGTAGGAGAAGAAGCCAAGCACCTCCTTCTACCTCCGTCACGTATCCTGATGGATTCACGGTTTTGGATTGACAACAGAAATTTGTGAAAATCAAACGATGACGCAGGAGGACGAGGAATTCTGCGCGAAAGGAACGGCAGCAGTTAAATATGATTGCATTGTAGCGGGATGCGGAAAAACTTAAATCCTCGTGTTTCCATTGTCTCTGCAGGCGAAGTAGTTGCTGCCATTGTTGTCAATTAAGGGAAAGTACACAAGTTGAAAGGCATTAGACACTCAACAAGTTTAGAGCACTTCTAGGAAACGAATTGTTCTTATCATTCGTAATATCCGTTTTTAATGTACGTGTAATGTTGATTTCATCGCACTTTCTACTGGAGAAATAAAGTTTCTCTGATACTTCCTGTGCTTATATGCAGAGTTATGGATTATATTCATAACGGGCCATTTTGCAATTGGTGATTATTGTTTTGTGATCGGTACGGGAAATAAAATATCCTCGAAGCATAAATAGTAGCATCCTTGGCATTATGGCCTATTTGCAGTCACTGTGAAAGGTTACCTATGGCTCTCAGTCATTCCTCCTATAGTTACGCTTATGAAGATTGATCTTATACAACCGGTTACATAAGAAAACAGTGACGCGGTTGTATGGGTGGATTGCCCAGATGGATTTCTTGATAGAATTTCATAGACTTGTCTATAAGGTAGAAAAGTATTCTTCGTCATGTGTTTACAGAAAATAACTGATTATATTTTCTATGCTGGAAGATATGGGGCAGGTCCTTGTTTCGGTTTACTCGTATATCGGAGTCATCGTTTATGTTTCCCCTTCACCGATTATATTTCTTTTATTGTTCTTGATCTTCATAATACTATACTGTAAGAAAGGAAGAGATTTCATAAAACATCGTTTTTGCGCAGTTTACCCTCGAAGGAATCTTGCACTTCTTTATCGATAAAGCTTGGCATCTCAATGTACATTTACCGCGAATTTAACGAGATAGCGGCGCGGGTTCGATTCTTGTAAAGACTCGTATGTAACATCTTGTAAAAGTTATTACGACTCACGTAAAGTGATATTGTAATTAAAATGAACGTGGTGCCAGGGACGGCATCGCTTCTCGAAGAACTTGATAGTACGTGCTGTTCTGTCATTCAGTCACATTTCAATACATAAAGATTGCAGTAGGTTAGTTTGACAGCTAACCTCTCGATTTTTCCTCTTGTAACATATTAATCATATTATGTTTCTTTTTGCGTTCAGAGAAGCTTATGGTTTTGTTGAGGGATGGCAGAACTCTAATTGGATATCTCAGGAGTGTCGATCAGTTTGCAAACTTGGTGCTACATCGTACTATTGAGAGGATTCATGTTGGTAAAGAATATGGTGATATTCCTAGAGGAGTCTTCATTGTGAGAGGAGAAAATGTTGTACTTCTAGGTGAAATTGTAAGGGCCCATAAAATTTTTCAAGAGTTATATTTGAGAGAATAGTTATTAGTGTTATTTAACGGATATTTGCTCTGTAGGATAGAGAAAAGGAAAAGGATCTACCATTGTCTGAGGTATCAGTAGATGATATTTTGGATGCACAGAGAAGAGAACAAGAACTAAAACAGGATCAAGAACGACTTATGAGTAAAGCATTAAAGGAGCGTGGACTTTCATACATCCCTGACTTAGGACATGACGATATGTTCTGACCCATACCTTCTCTTCCTACTACCTCTCTGTCATCTTCTGCATCCTCACGCAGCTCTGAATAAGTGAGCATTATTCAAGATCACTTCTCATTTTTCAGATTATTTACATCAGTTTCTCAATTTATTGTGAATGAACTTGTACTGTACTATCATCTGATGTATATAGATATAATCTTTAAGAAGAAAAAGTAATCTACGCATATTAATTATCACACATCATTTGTTGCAAAAGAAATGAATTCATATAACCGAATAGAAATGATTTTTGTATCTTGAATAAATAATAATCACTTCACAAATACAGTATATTTTGTTAATATGAAAAATGGGAGTAATTAGAATCATACACAGTAAGAACTTTTATATTTTTATTACCAACTGTTCAGGTATACACCTTATTTTTATGCAAAATACAATTATTTATAAAGCATATCCAACATGCTTTGACTTTTTGGCACTGTTAACATAATGCATTCGTACTTTCGAGTATAATTTATTAATAAACACGACAAAATGTCTAAAGTACCATTTTCTTTTAATGTCTGAATATGCTAACAGTTTCATATATTCAAAATCAGTAGTTCACTCGTGAATAAATTATCGGAGTCATGTCTTTCAGTTATCTAGCAGTATATCACGTAGCAAAATATTGCTATAAAACTGAAAAAAAAAAAATCAGCAAATATTGAGTCACCAGGTGACAGTCGACGTTGAATAACAATAACTTTAATAGGAAATATACAATAGTAAATACATGGTCAAAACTGGTGAACTTGGAGTATTTTAACTTAATTTCGTTTTACTTACACAATAAGTATATACCCTTATGGGTTAGAAAGACGTCTCTTGGAATGTTTCCTTGAGTTTCATTGAATTTAATGTCGATTCGCTGAGCTGTTTATTCTTCAGAGCTTGATTTTTTAATTTACTCGTCACTGTTTTTTCTCTGACTGATCGTTTGGAATCATTTCGCTGTAAGCTGGTGCCTCTCTTCCTAGGAGTCAGCACCACGTCTTCAATCTTTTCCATGGAATTATTAGCACTGTTTGTGCTTCCTGAAGCTATACCCGATGTATCGGATCCAGGATTATTGCCGTCTAGACAATGCAGTAGACTATCAGACAATCTGTCCTCATTCAAGATGTTTAAATCCGATTCAGACTGTTCAAAATCGCCAGTGCGCGATGTAAAGCTAAGATCGACTGGACTTGCAGTGAGCACACTTCTAGATAGCAAATATTCCCTGAAGGTACTGGTTATGGAAATAGGACTTCGTTGCACAGTAGATTCGTAATTGTCTTCCATAGAAGTCACAAAATTTCGGTCTTCACATTTATCATCAGAAACATTATTCTCCTTATTCTCCAAGTCGATGTTGCCTAACGGAATAATTTCACTTGTGGTACTGTCTGCCCTCTGTGACTCTTCTAAAATGGAAGTGCAATTTTTGCGACCAACGAGATCCACATTTGATCCGCGTAAATTTGTCGTTGAACCATACTGTGACCATCCATTGTTGAGAGTCGCTAGATTGCAAAGATTTGAACCAGATACCATTATAACTGGTTTCCGAGATCGGGGCGTCATCATAGTTTCCTATTATAGAATTCATATGTTAATAAATCAATAATAAATAAATAAATCAATAACAATATTATGACTAGTGACACATATATAGCACATAATGTTTAGTAAATGATGCTTTTAAATATTAGCCGTGCAAACTTCAATACACAGTATAAACATTTTCGTACCGGAACATTCATAAATTGTGTGCAAGCGATTAGAATTAAGATACTCGACAGGCAAAATAAAAGAATGAATATATAAAAGTATACAAGCAAATGCATGCTGCACATACCTGCATGGCCTTGCTCATCTTAGTTGTACTTTGAGTAATGGGACTCATGCTTTTATCATGATCCGTGATAGGCGTCAATACGTAATCATTATTAACTAGGCTTCGTCGTAATAAATTCGATGGCGTTGATGTATGCGCGTTGTATAAATTCCAAAATTTGTTCTTTGCCACTGGTGGAGAATGAATTGTCGTGCTACTCAATGAAGGATCTAATTTTGACGGTGAACGCGTTGATTTAAGATCAGGCATCGAACTTCTTGGCGTAAAGACGACCTCTATGTTGGAGCATCGCGACACCGGAAATATTGTGTCCGAAATTTGTCTGACTAGTTCCTTTTCCTTTTCATTGATTTCATTAAACACGGTTTGTGAGTATAAGTCATTAGGCTCGCTGAGATTTCGCGACAAAGTTACTGTAGCAGAACGACTGATATCGTGAAGACTGCGACTCTTGTTAATGCATTTTTCATCCATTGGTGATATTTTCTCTTCTGATTCTGTTGTGGCGCTAGTATCATCACTCATTATCACTTCTTCCTTTTGTAATCTTTGCATGGATTCCTTTTTATTATACTTCATTTGTCCCTCCTCCTCCTCTCCAATATTTACAAAACTCATTAACATCACTTTCTTCTTTCCTTTATAGCTTCCTAAAGTAGGCGTATCCAGGCTGCCTGTACTGTTACTCATATGCTTTATCTGAAGAAGATTCTCACTCTCCAATGTATCGGAATTATTTATGCTAAGTTCGTCGTCCGATTTACTGAATAGTGTTTTCGATGGGAGCAGCGACTTTTCAAGACTCTGTGTGGAATGTGCAATCAGGCGGATTAGCTACGTTATGCGTGCAACAATCTTGTTAGTCAATTAAACATGTATGAAGGATTTGGGATACAAGAAGCAGTTTTTGTTTTGGCAATCCATGGAATACATTCAATAAAGCCATAGGATGGCAAAGACCATATATTACTTACCGTCGATAGTATGTTTTCCTCGCTACTCGATCTGCTGATATTGCAGCCTATATTAATATCAATAAGTTTTTTATGACCCAGGAGTTTCTTTTGGAAGATATGTTTCTTTATCGAGTCTCCCAAACTTTTCGTTCTGCAGTGCTTCACTTGTCTGGGAGTGCCTTGGCCATTTTCTTTATTGAACTGTTTAACGAGCCTCCGCTTTTTTGCGGATTCAGGCATCGCCTGTATATGAGCATAAAGCTGGGCTAAAGCAGCCTGCGTATCTTGTGTAGAATTCGCTTTGGCCGTCAGCTTGTGATCAACAAAGCTGAAAACCGTATGGGCCGTACTCGTTGCATCCGACGTTGATTCGTTCAACTATAATTATAGAAACTTACATTTTGCTATTCAAGAATTAAAACTATTAAAGTAATAACTTCATATAAGACGTACATCAGATTTTTTAGGACTCAACAATTTTCTCTCTTGCTCTACCCAATAAGCTCTAATATCAGTGGCTAGTTTTGGGGGAATTTCGAATAAGTCCATGCCTTTCCTAATCATGAAAGCAACCAGTCCTGATAGACTCTGAGAGGTGATGTGCAGTGCCTCTGGAGATAATTTCCTTGGGCACATTAAATGAGGCGTAAAAAGTGTAGCCAAAGTATCACAATTCATTTTGTTACTGCATTCAAATGTAGCTGTTTTGTTCAATAGTATTAGGACGTGCTTCAGTAAAGTCCTGTTCTCAGTCGGAAGTAACAATAGCAATAGCTGTAGAGATCGTAATAATCTTGAGTCATTTGTATTAGCATCTAAACTGTATAATTCTGGAAAATAAATATACAATGATAGTTTATTAGTATAAAAGACTTTAAATATGGTTTAATCGATAAAATGTACCAGCTATCTGACAATGAGCAGGATAATGTAAATCAGTCAATAAAGGTTCTGGTAATTCTGCCAAGAATCCTTTCAATACAGAGGCACAGTCATGAACACTAAAACGACCATCTTCAAGATCTAAGGGTACACCTTGGCATAGTGCTGTCTTTAAGTCTTGTTGTCGTGTTAACTTTCCAGTTCGTCGAAATATTCCTTCCTGAACAATACCTAGAAAAGTTATTTTTAACAAGACAAATAGATTAGTAAATATTCATTTAAAAATAAAGTGATAATGATGTTTCATACATTTTTGATAAACTTACTTTGTTCTTTTGACAGGTATTCAATCAATTGTTTAACCTGAATAATTCCCTCCTGAGTTAAAGCAATACCTTCCATTCCTTTTTGAAGGTTCATTGTCGACTTTGGTTTTTTCGAGAAGCTTAGTAAACCCCATTTTTTTTCTTTTGCTTTCTCTGCCACACAATCACTGCTGAAATATATCAAATAGTTGTAATTTATTACTGATAAATAACTAACTTTAAGGCTTTCTGAATGATCAATGAGCTTTGTTTTCCCAGAATGATAAATACTTCATATTCAACAAATAAAATAATCCATCACCAAGCATATCCAGAAATAGCTGTAATAGAGAGTACCAACCATAAACAGAACGGTTGATTACATCCTGTATTCAGCACAGAAGGACTCGAAGAACAGACAAGACTTTTAGCTTCGCGCCAAACATTACCCAACGTGTGCAAAACACATTGACAGGATGGAGCACAAATCTTGTCCAAACTTGATTCAAAACTATATACACATTGACATGATCATATACTTCAAGCAAAACTTATAAAACAATATATATAAAAATGAAGAGAAGGGACAAGACAATGAAAGATTACATAAAATATAAAGACATGTAACTAAAAACGATGTTTCCATAATGCATGCTAGATCTATTACACAAATGCAATATAAATGCAATATGATTGTAACTTTAATGCTTACATTCTCCTTACATTATTCTTTCATTCCTAATTGTCAAACAAAACAGCACATATTCTTGTAACGATATTTAATATATGATATAACACACAGAAAATTAATAAATTAAAAAAATATCACAGAACAATTAAGAAAACGGATGCAGTTAAATGTTTATAATACTCACTCTTCCGTATTCAGATCCAATTCAAAAGACAGGTGCATTTTGACAAGAGTATGAAATTGTTCTGGATTGACTTTTCGCAATCTCGATGCAAGTTTACCATCAACCCCTTCATTAAAATCTTCCATTTTTGCAGTTTGTTGAATAAAGAGCTAAATACGTTTCCTCATATTCGAATTTCACCGAGTAGTACGCACGCCTAAGGAGGGCTTTTAACGGCGGTTATGTCCATACGAATGCATCTCACGGTTTTCTTGCGCAGCAATATAAAAATAACAATTATACGTGAACATCGTATATCAACACACAATCAGTAATCAAAACCAATAAATATTCTTGATGAAATTAACGTTCCCCTCAAGAATGTAACGAATAAACATTCATACGATTTGCACCGGTTACAGAGAAGCACCGACAGACATCCATAAACGACAGTCACGTGACCAGTATGGTCGCATTCGATTGGGCGAGATCCTCAAACACCTAACTGTAATTGAGTAGTGTTTGATGCACTTATTGCAGATGTCTCAATGAATGCTCTAAGAAAAGAATAAAAATACAGTTAACTTTAAAACAAGTTCAATTTCTATTTGAATTCTGTCAGCAGTTATATTCCTTGTTTTTACATTTTGTGTATGAGCAGAGTGTGTTATTTTAAAGATATTTCTTTTTTGCATTTGTTTAACACCACATATGTTATAGCAAACAATGAACTGTTTAAATCTTTATTAAAGGTGTAATATTTTGTTTGCTAGAACATTGCAGGCAGAAGGTTGAGCTTAGAAAAAAAGAAATACGAGAATGTAATGAATGAATTTGTAGAGAATAAAAGGAATAACAAATGTGTTATTGATTTGTTATTATGATGTTAATAGTTTGCGGGTTATTAAAAATTAATAGCACAAAGTCTAGTCTAATCATGCATTTAAAAAAATTTGTTATTTAATTCAAAGTGTAAAAATTGAAAGTATCAATTAACCGAAGCATACGATGGTTCACAAAAAAGAAAATTTTTGACGCACAATTACACAATATTAATATATAACAATATTTAAAAAATGATCTGTTACGAGTACGGACGGAGGTCGAATGTCTTCGAATGTTACTCCTCGTAGAGACGACTGCGACTTTTTTGCTATTATCAAATTTTTTATATTTTTC
Source organism: Syrista parreyssii (assembly GCA_030142615.1). Classification (NCBI taxonomy): domain Eukaryota; kingdom Metazoa; phylum Arthropoda; class Insecta; order Hymenoptera; family Cephidae; genus Syrista; species Syrista parreyssii. The sequence goes on from JARQTG010000309.1 coordinate 614,568, forward strand.
TTGTATTACTTGACATGACAAAAATATTATTTCTTTTTGCGAACGGAAGTTAAAACAGGAAACACAATATACTCACCGCATCAAATTTTCGATACCGTGCACCGTTTAGGCACAAATCACAAAATGCGTTCCAAGGTTGACTGAAGAGGATAAATAAGGCATTTTATGGGATATGGGAAAATATATATATAGATAAATATTCTACATATCAGAATCGCGAGGCACAGAATATATCAGTATGTGTAATCAATTTATTTATTTAATTTAGTCAATGGTTCTAGGCTGCAATACTTTATATGGTATGACTAGTTCATGTTAGTTCACGAGTAGAAGCGTTGACTAAATATAAATAGACAAGACATGCCCGTATATTCTGTGCCTCGTGATTTCTGCTAAGTAGAATATATATCTAGATATAGCATTTCAATGGGTAAAGTCCATTTTTAGGTGTCAGAGAGATCCAAGTACGCGTGACGACATATCCCATAAGATGTTCAATCTATTTGCCTCTTCAGTCAACGGTAGAAGATATTTCAGTCGGTAAGTATTTGGGTAAAGTAGGACATTCGACAGGTATGAGCTTCCATCGAAGAGATTCTAGTAAAGAGGGCGTGCTTTATGGGGCTTTGTCGCTGTGTTCCGAAATATACTGCCAGTACTCGCATTATTGAAAGCTGCAATCTTAAGTGAAACACAGTTTAATATAGTTTTGCCAATGACGCCATGAATCTTGATGACATTCTTACTATGGCTATTACAGCTAGAACGGTCAGACAGTGACAGTACGTCGCGTACACTGCTATCTCTTTCATTTTTGAATGCACGGAGGCTGACCCTCTTTACCAATATCTCTTCGGTGTTTCTGTCACTATGTGAAGCAGACTATAAAATTTATTAAAAATCTATGTATTACTCGATAGCGTTTGCGATCAGATATATATATTGTACAAAGACAGGTGTAAGCGTTGATATCATTCTATTGGTTGAGAATTGTGAGGTACATACATAGTTTAACTTGTAACGTACATCTTCTATTCAACGTAATAAAAATGTCAACCGAAAATTCTCTAAGAACAAAACGAAAAAAATTTCTTGTCCATGTTTTGTATCTTAGAACTCAAGCGAAAGTCCTCGATTGCTAATGAAATTTTGTGATAGCAACATCTAGTAGCATAAATACAAAATTCTAAGTAGAGGAAATATTTACCCTAGCCGCAATTTTTATTTTCACTAGCTGGTAAATGTTATATAACAAGTTCACAGTGATACTCACAGATGGTGCGAACGTCGCTATTCATTCCTCTAGAACTTATCCAAAATCTTCTTCTTCTAACTGTAGAGTTAATTATGTATAGAAACGGAACAAACACATAAACTGCTGTTAGCGCATCCGGTTGATTTCTATAGTCAAGAACTCCCAGTTGCTACGATTTCTTTGAATAAACCAAACCTCATATTTCTTCATCTCTTTGAAGAAGCAAGTAGCAGAAAGAATACTTTTCCGTTGAAAAAGGCTAAGAAAAATGCTTTAGGGTTCTTGTGTCAAGTCCCGTTAAGCTGAACTAAGTAATTCTTCAGTCTTAATTCACTCAGTTAAAATTATACCTATTATTATTGAACGGGGCGATGACTTCGAGATAATCGTTATAGTTGCTGTTCCACTCCCCAGAGAGCACAAGACATGCTTGTACTGTGTATATACTAAGAATATTTTCATTGTATTTTACATATATGTATATTCAAGATAACCGAGAACATACGGATATATTCTAACTATATACCGAGGATGATCTGATGTTCTCAATTTTTCTAAACTCAGGATGTAGTGTGAATATCAAATAGTATGTTCTCAAGATATTCCTAGTATACATTTGAAAATATTGGTTTTAACAGTTATAATTAGAAAAAATTAAATTCAACTCTGTTTTATATTTATAGAATATCGTGGATTTGTATTAATATAGTTTTTTAATTTAATTTTCTTGATTTCCAGCAAGACTAATACAAATATAACATGTAATATAATAAATGATTTCGATTTACAAATACTATAATGAGAATTGATGAAACATGAGGTAAAACTTGTATTTACCTGGCGTTTAGTATATAAATCTACTAGTAGAAGAAAGAAAGCTAAAGTGTATTGTAATGAAAATGCCGACAATAGAAGGTATAATTTCTTGTCTTCCGTACAGCATGAATAAGAAACGTTGATTAATTGCTTTAATAATGATATTTGGTTATTGGAATTAGGTGAAATTATACAAAAAAATTTTTTTAACAAAAGGTATACATTACTTAAGAAAGGACAGAGAAATTTAATTGTATCTTGTATACTTAGCGTAGCTTGTAGCTTGATGAATAAAATGGTTTCGTACTTAAATTGTGTCTACACATAGTTGTTTCAGTCTCCAAGAGACATCTTCTGGACTATATTTAAAAATTAGTGTGTAATTTTATTGCGCTACATCAAATTGCAGGTAAATTCAAAATAATTAAGGCTATCATTTTCTAAGTCAGAGCTCATGAAACGTAGCGCAAAATATTGTGTGAGGTATTTTAACTCATAAACAGACCAACTTAAGGTAGCCGTGCATTTGAGCTGATCGACCGTGCATTATTATTAGAACGTTAGAAAAGTGAAGTTTGCAGCCGTTAGCTTTGAAAATTAAAAAAAGTGCTCGACCGTGGATTCTTTGTTTTTGATTCCAGAGTTGGTTCAAAGGAATGCTGGAACACCCAAGATGTCGGGTAAAATCCTGCATCCGGGTTATAAATCTGTTTTTTCGATAAAATGCAGCGAAACGATAAATTAGAAAAATGTAAAGTAACTCGAAGGACACGTCCATATTTTGGAACACACTGTCATACATTCAAAGTGAACAACCATCTTCGCTACCACAAGTAACATTGCCATGTCCTGCTGTGAAGGAAAGAGTGGACAGGAACGTTACCCAGGAACAGGATGTTGCGGTTAGTCGATTGAACTCTGTGGATTTGATATGAGTTCAACTTTTAGCGAACTCCATTTAAGTTTTATAAATATCCTTGGGATCTGAAGAACAAGAAGAAGGTTATATTATATAAGTGTATTTAACATTTTGTGTAATTCTTGAGTTTGTAAAGTAATCTAAAGACTCTTGAAGGATATTAAATATTTCTATAATACAGACATTCTGAAGAGGGTGCTCTGCTTTCATTTCAATCCTATTGTTGAGGATTGAAGGATTGAGGATCTTCTTTCTCAGACATCACTTTGACAATTCCTGCTGGATTGAAATCGTATTTAAATATCAAAACAGGATCGAGCTGTGCCGGTTCAAAAACTGGATGTTCTGCGTCAGAACCTCGCATCCGATCATGCTTGTGTCAGAACAACGTGGGTTGTCTGGATCGTGCTGATTGTGGTGGATTTCGTCCCAGCGGAACCGCCGCAACCGGAGCTTGCCCAGGACCATGTCAATGCGCTGAAGAAGAAGCTTGGAACCGGAATATCCCACCAAAACCTAACTGCGAATGGCTCTCAAATTTTTGTGAGTTACGTCGGCAATGGAGTGATCATGGTCGCCAGGAGAATTGCAAGTGCTGCAACTGTCGACCATGGTAAGAAATCTTATTGACGATAAAAGTTATGAAAATTAAAATAAATAATGTAATTTTTTAACGAATTTTTCACCATTGTGAATATTCTAGTAAGACTGCTGCTCCATGTCATCCATGCGCACCACCACCACCACCACAACCTTCTTGTTCCACGTCCACACTTCCACCAACCGACTGTCAGGTACGATCCTCGAGACAACAGAGGATTTTTTGAAAAAACTCGACTATTTTTGGAAACCATCAGGAATGCTGCGATGGTCGTCTAGCAGGTGGAGCTTGCGGTCCACCAAGTAATACATCCTGCTGTTCACCAAATTTAGAAGAGTTCAGTCCTCTACGATCATACGAAGGATGTCCGCCTCCTGGTTGCAATAGTCAAATAGGAAAATGCCCACCGAATCTTTCTGCGTGTCCTCCATCATGTCCACCAGCTACACGCTGCCCAGTGCCAGATCCTTGTTCGATTCCGTGTCAGGTTCCAAGCAGTTGTCAACCTTGTGCACCATCGCCTCGTCCAATTCTGAAGAAAAGAAGTTGCTGTCAATGCATAGGTGGTTACTGTCTGTGTCAACCGATGCCGAGGAATTGCAACTGTCCACCTCCGGTTCAAGTCGATGCTCGTAGTGATCGGGAATGCTCCTGCGATTGTCCATCTTCACCAGAGTGCGCATGTCCACCTAGTGAACGAAGATTCCCAAGAACCAAGATCCGATGTCCAAACGCTAAATTATGCTGTCCCATGCCAAGACTTCCACCAGGTCCCAAATGTTGTTGCACTCAGTGTCAACCTTGTTTACCTCCACCCTGTGATCCCTGCACGTCTACTAAATGTCACAGTTCAACTCCAAGAGTGAAACCTTGTCGATCTGATTCTCCCTGTCCACCAAGATCACCTTGTCGACCTGGTACTCCACCTCCAGTACCATGTCGTCCAATACCACCATGTGCATCCTGTCGAAAAATAGGCCCACCGTGTCGCACTCCAACACTCTACCGATCTTCAACTTCATCGCCTACAAGATCACTTGCCAGGTCGTCTTCACCTGGTGGCTCCAGCACGTGTTCCACGCCATGCAAAGGATCAGGTCAGTCTCCATGTAATTGTGGTTCTAGTGATCATGATGGAGATGGAGATGATGGAGAGATTGGCATGGCTTATCAGTGTGATTGTGGGCCTGACGGGAGAGGCTGTGCTACCGAATGCGGTCATTGTTGTTCTTTAAATTGCGCAGACACTGCGATATCAGATGATGCAGATGATGATGAAAATTTTGAATCTGACGAAAAAGATTTTGCAGTATATGCAACTGCAAGTCCAAATAGTACAGAATCTGTAGTTATTAACGTTAATTATAATGAAACTTTAGCTGATGAAACTAAACTATTTGATCAGAAATCTTCTAAAAACGTTACATCCAAACCAATCAATGAATCTATGCATATGCAATCGGCAAATGGTTTACAGACTCTACCTGTGGTATCTTCTACCATCACCGATGATGAAAAGTCCTCTAGAATCGGTGGTTCACCTGGTCATCTCAATTTATTGACAGTTCCTATAAAACGTTCAATTATGAAAACTACGCCATCGGTAGCACAAGGTGGTCCTGTCTCTCCCCGGTCATCCCCTAAATCAGCCACCCCTGTAGCATTGCGACTGAATGCCACAGAGGCCAATCGAATACCGACCGATACAATCCCATCCCGTATTCGAAACAAACGAAAATCAGGAGGCGAACCTGTAGCTCGTAATTGGCAACGATCGGCAAATGGTGGTCCATGGGCTACAAAGATTTTTCCAAAAATTAAATTATGATTAGAATCGGGGACACAAACCAAAACAAAAGTTCCAAATAACAGAAATTCTTGCGACGGGTAATAACGGGTGACTTCAGTAAATAGAAAAAAATTAGATTAATATCCGGAAATTTCTTACGTTGTGAAATGACAGTGTGAAATCCTATAATAAGAATTTCCTTGTAAGATAAAAACTGATGGTTGTATGTACCCTTGTAACTAAAGGTGTATGACGGTGTGGTGCCTCCAGTAGGTGGCGGCGACGTGGAACCAATATGCACTTGCACCTGCGTCTGCAACTGCAACTGGAAGTGCAAAAGGGGTGGCTGCAATTTAATCTCTTACCTTGGAAACATTGGCCGCTCAATTTTCGTGCCTGGTCCACTCACCCTCATTTCCTTCGTCCTGCTGATCCTCGTTGCCGTTACCTGGGCTTCCGGCCTCGCCCTCTACCACCGATATTTCAATGTTAAGAAAGTATGTTCGAGATTTTCTGGTCGATGATTAAATGATTATTACGAAAATATTAAAAAATTGTATCATTATTTGTCTTTTAATTGTCCTACCTGGTCGGTACTAGTTATGCTGACTAGATATTCTAAAGACTCTTGGGGGTTGGTCAATAAATTTTAGAATATGTTGTATCAGTTTCTTTATATATATATATTGCATTGTTTGTATTCTTGCAGAAATTCAAGCGGATGATATCGGCTTTAAGGATTCTATAGAAATAAATGAGAAGAGGTAAGTAATTTATTTTTTTTACTAAAGAAAGCGATTGGTTTCTCTACTTTGTAAGACTTTTAATTTATTATGTTATAATACATTTCGTCTTTTTTGTAGAATCCCAGGATCGCATCTGCAGTCTTGCAATCACAATACCGGAAGTGCAGCCACGTTTCAGAATAATTGCAATTTCTATCATTTGTCTAAAGGACCAAGTCATTTTCAATGCCCAATATGTTTTTCTGTATTATCTTGGACGTGGTTCCCTCCACTTTCTGAGGTACCACGTAGCTCATCAGCACCAGCTTCTACCAACTCATCCACATGCATCGAAAAACATGTCACAACCCCTGTTCAGAGATATTCAATTTTGTCGAAACAGAAGAATATTTCTGACAGTAATTTACATGAAAAAGTTACTGTAAAACCTCGAAAAATTGATCGTTTTGATTGTTTTGACAAAACAAACGAAATATGTATACCGACTTGTGCCGTGGACCAACGATTGGACAAATTGGTGCAGAAACTAGATACAGGACATTTCGTCAAATTTTCAGAATGCCAACAAAATTCTGAAACCATTGACGATCATTCCTATCATATTCCAATCGATTGTGGAGAATTTGCGAAATCTCGTAGGCAATGCACATGCGGATATGACGGCATGTCCTGCGCACCTGATTGTACCTTCTGCTGCGCTCTGGAATGCGCCACAGTTAGTCCTAAATTCGATAATTCGAAGAATCAAGGTTCCCAATTCAAACCTGTATCATCCTTGGTTGCACACTCGTGTGAAACTTCCTGTAAAGATACAATAAGGGATGATGTTTCAAAAATACAGTGCAGATGTGGACCTGACGAAAATTCCTGCGCAGCTGACTGCAATTATTGCTGTGCATTGAATTGCACTTCTAGCAATGTTCGTTTAAACGATCAGCCGACTGACAACAAGTGCTTGTCCATGAGGCAAAAGCATCCACAACAATGCGCATGCGGCTCTGATAAAATGTCCTGCGCAACGAATTGCGAATTTTGTTGTGCAATAAATTGCAACACTCCGAGCATTTCGCGCGATAAATATAGAAACACGGTTACAAAAAAGATTAACGAAAATAGATCAAACACAGTTTTGGAATGCGTATCACTGTTATCCACAGCATTAAATGTAGACAAGGAACAAATAGAAAAGCGTATCAAGAGGAACGTACAGAGTCCGGGTAACAGCAAGGAGAAGATTAATATTGGAAATACATGATCTTTCGCTATAAAATATGGCTTTAAAGAATGAGATTAAAAAGTCATTGCAAAGTAGTTATCGGTTCGGATAAAAAATCATGAAAAACAAGTTAAATATAAATTTAACGAGTGATTGGATTTATGATGTCATAATCAATGTATCTTTACGTTTAATATTTATTATTTATGTAAATCGTAGCGAACTGAAATAAATATATCAGAAACTGTGGTCAAAGTTGTTACCCAGAATGCAAACTTTCACTAGAATGTATTCGAAATTTACTATCCCACACACATTCCACATACCTCAAAAGCGAATATTACTAAACGATACGTGCCAATGTAAAATACTTTCTGCCTAACTTAGTGCTGCATACAGAGGAATGTGAACAGGGTGAGCTGATAAATGACATTACATGAAAAGATTCATGAAGCAAGTGAATAAAGATAATCAAAGTAAAAAATAATTATATCACAAAAAAATGTTGTTACCCGTTGTAATCGCAAAGCATAACAAACAGAAAACATAACCTTCGCGATATTTATTATCTAACGTATTCATTGCATATAGTCGGTGCACGAGTTCGATGTAATTTTTTGATACAAATGACACGTGTCACTGCATAGAATATTTGTTACAAAATACGCATATATGATTTTGCACTAAATATATTATATTTTTATATTTTACCATATACTTATGTTATTTTATCAAAAACCATGTGTGTTTAGCTAAGGAATGCATTACTTGCGAACTGTCAAAAAAACACATTGAACTCGTGACCCGACTATAGATATTATAAACGACTGGTAAGTAGTGGCCAAAAAGTACAGCCACTGCGCTCTCTCTCTCTCGCGATCTTTCCCGAATGATAATTTTTTTCCGATTTCTTTGTAAAGACGCATCACAAATTAACTGGCATGAATTATCTACATATGACACTCTTCCTCTTCGCCGTACTGTGGACGCGTAGAGTCGCGTAATACGGGACAGTAATCTCGTATCCTCTCCTTGCTTCCCTTGTCCATCCTCGTGGTCTGGACGTGTCGCGCTTGGGCATTGTCAGTCGGTGAAATGACTCGCAGGGGAGTGTTCCTGGTACTGTTGTTGAGCATTACTACCAGCCGGCAAGTGAAATGTCTTGTGGAGGAAAATGTCGTACAGAACGTAACCACGAAAGTGCAGATCGAGGGTTGTAATGAGTGTGCTGATTACAGGTGGGCAAAAAAGTACTATTGAAATAAAAAAAAATTATCATTAAAAAAATTTTTGTTTACATAACTACAGATGCCCCGAGGATCCAAGTAAATGCCTTTTGGGCTCTGTTCCTGATTCTTGTGAATGTTGCGTAGCTGGTATCTGCGCCAGGCTCGATGGGGATAGCTGCTGGAATGCTAGTATTCCCGAATTACTTTCCAAGAGCCGTAACGAAGGATTCTGTGCGAGAAATTATCTCTGCCAATTACGTCCTGATCTTCACGAAGAGGTATGGTATTTAGTAAAACTTTTGAGTAGGATTAATCTGATTGTTTGGTATAGCTTAGGTTATCGATAGTGTCTATAGTCATTTACAATGTTTCTTATTGAATATTGTAAATATCAGACACACTGTTTTATTTAATATTTTATTATTTCTTTGATACCTGATACAGAATGATCACATTCTCAAAATTGTGTTAGCTCTCTAACCTTGGTTAATGTTAGTCTTGGGTATTTGATTTATTTTGAAAATGCGATAGAGGGCGACACAATCGTTTCATCTATTTACTTCAATAACGAACTCCCACGCTCGTGCAATAAATTTTAACGAATCGTTGGGATGGATAGTGTCGCTGACCCGTGCTCTCATCACTTTATTTCTCACGGTGTGGGTCGGACAATAACCACCATGCAATCAAACAATCAGACCAACTTTATGTATATAGAAGTTATTGCCGTGTACAAGGCGTTTCTCAACTAACTAAAAAAGACGTGTAGGATGAGCCAGAAGCAGTTTGCGTCTGCAAGGAGCAAAGTCCGGCCTGCGGGAGCAACAATGAGACTTACGAAACGCCCTGCGCCCTTCACGAACGTGCTATGAGGCATAAGAATTCCTCCCTCAAGCTGCAGCATTTGGGACCATGTCCAACTCGACCTTGGATACTAACCGAGCTCAGAGACGTCGTTTCCATTTCCGGACAAAGAGTGGCCTTGAACTGTGAAGTCAAAGGATTCCCCGTACCAGACATTTCTTGGGAATTTGATTCAACCCTTGGGGACATTGTGTTAAAATTACCAAGTGCGCCACTTAAATAGTCTGTTGCACCAGAAATAAGAGAAAAAGATGTAGATAGTAATCTCATGTATTTTACTTTCTTTTTATACAGGTAAGGAACACGAAGGCGTTGTGAACACAAACGAAGGTCCAGAACCCTTGATGAAAACATCCTGGATGCAATTGGCTCGTATGGAAAACCGTCTCGTTGGGACGTATCGATGCATTGCCAATAATACTATGGGTGAAGCTAGTTCAGCTGCCTTCGTCTCCATGTTGTGAATTAGTCTGAGAACGTTGAAAGGTTGCGCGAAATGTGCTAGAAGGATGAGACGGAACTCAAGACGTCCAAACTGGTTCACTATTCTGTGGGATAAAAACACTTTCATCGCCTTAGCAGTCTTTTATTTAGTCGAAAAGGTCTGTTACTTTTGCATGCCGTTACTTTGGCGTTTCCTTCTCTTGCATCACCAGCCATCCTGAGGTGGTGGTGGACTGAAAGTGGATGTTTCCGCGCGATTACGACATGCACTAGAATATTTTGAATAACGAGATAGGTTATATACTTACTCCGGAGTGCGCCAAGTTTCCCGATCTATAACAACGGTGTCGGGGCTCTCCCTAGAAATATTGAAAATAAAATTGCAACATTGCACGAAGCGAGAACTAGGAAATTATAGTGTAATGTGAGAATAAAAGGTACTAACGTTCTTGCCGGTAGGAGGGCAGTTTCCTTGCTGGAAAACTGCTTTCTGTACACTAGAGCCAAGCAATGAGCCGTAGGGGTACTGAGTATCATGATGATGGCGCACAAGAACGTGGCGAACCAAAACCCATTCTAAAATGTATTATATATTCACATGAGATAAGGTGAACGTGGCTTGACACACTGCTTATATATTTTTCTCTCTCAAGAGAAAAAAAAAATTTCATGTCACCGTAAATAACTTAATACGTGCCATAGGGCCTAACACATGCTGGCAAAGTAGCAATCTGAGCCCATGAAGAATGTCCCATAGAGGTCGACACCTCGCCACTCCGGATCCCATTTCTGTGAGTACGTGACTGCGCCATTGGTCCAGATAAGTTCCCAATCTGTCTGTGTATGATTTTGTATTCTATGAAACAAAACGAACTTTTCATTATAAAGTGGTAAATATATTTCGCATAGAAATTAAAAGAGTGTAGAAGCTAATTGCACGTACCAACTGAGCAATCATTTCACCACGATTATCAATGTAGTACTGAATTGTTTTGAGATGCGAGATCGACTGATTGACTTGTCTCTGCAGAGGCAGCAATTGCAATTCCAGACCAGCCAGTTGATAAACAAGCTCGTCCTGCATTTTCATTAACGGCTTAACTTGCCGCAGTAGAAGATTTCTCATAGAAGTAGCGATAATCTCCAAGTCTCTCGCAGTTCTTCGATCCTTCAGCTGCCGTGCTACATTTACTACCTGGTCCGATAGAGCACTTAGGTCCCTGTTCAGAATTGGTCCTTGAATCTGTGGACATCGCAAGGTTACGACAGACCTTAATCCCTTTGTCGAGAAGTGTCTCTCCTAATCCTTAAATTCTTGGTAAAACCGATCTAGATCAGGAATTATACATCCTATAGATCCTACGGACTCTATAGATCCGCCTAGTAGTCTTCAAGGATTTTTCTCTTCCTTGCTCTTCTTCCTTTTCACCAATTTTCCTTCGACTTGTGCGAATAGCGGAAACGTTATTGAAGTCATGGAACGGATCGATGATGGAAGGTGGACGAGAGAAAATGAGATTGTGATTCGGTTACCAAGGGTGACAGACCCTTATCGCTAATGACATGACGCATCCTTACGTGTGATAAGACGGTGTCAAATGTTGACGTTACGCGGAAAAACCATGAAGATATTTTAAAGTACTTGAAATAAGCATTCTTTATATTTTCTTTAATATTCCCATATCATACCATAATTCTATGCTCGGTAAGATTTGGTCCGCAGGCGTAAAGGAGACTTTGCAAACGCTGCTGCAAGTTCGGCGTGAGAATTCGCAGTCCCTTGAGGTCTACCTTAACTCTTTGAAGAGCTTTGGACAATCCTGACCATGTCCAATGAGCCGTGAGCTGTTCCAACTTCATAGAACTTCCCAATTGGAACGCCGGATAAGCTGCTTCATTCTGCTGACACTTACTACAGTTCAGCAAATTGTTATCATTGACATAAACTTTTCCTCTTATCCCCATAGCTTAACTAAACTCGTGATAAGATAAGTAGCTGTGACTAGCACGTATCAAGCGTATGACGGTATACATATTTGTAACCATTTACTTCCTAATTACTAAGTCTCCCCAATGAGCGTATCAGTCACATAGAAGAGGATTATTAGCAAGTAGGGTCGCTAATTTAGTGCTACTTACTTGAATAGATCCTTCAAAGGAATACTTAGTGGCTTCCCAAGAAAGGCTTCAGTCTCCAGGATAGTCTCTAATGTGCGAAATTCTGGATCGTAAAGTGGTCGACAGACCAGCATCTCCGTCTGGCTGGATACGGCAAGGCCTGTGAGAAAGACCACCCACACGACGATGGAGACGACACAGCTCGTTAGCACTCCGCTAAAATGAAGCATTGTTGATTCATGGAATGGCTCGTGCTTGATCGATCACCTTACCATAATAGTGTCGCCCGAACTTTTCCCTCGGGTGTTCCGCAGCGGCAGCACAATGCCCCAACCAGGAGGGACCAGACAAAGAAGACACAGAGGACGGTACCTGGGAAAATGAAAAAGAAAGAATTTTGCGTTCTTGCCCTGTCCTCATCGATCCTCCTACGTGTAGATATGCTATACATATATAGCATATAATAGATTAGGCGCTTGTATCCCGTTACCCACGACTACCCTTTGTCACCCTTCGACCCCGAGGTATGCCTCTGAATTGGATCGAACTTTGAACGCAATTTGAGACCCGAACTTTCATTCGATTTTGAACTTTTTCCTGAGAGGTTCAATCGTCAGTTTACAATGTTAAGCATTTCTTTGGAAGCTACTTGGTTGTATACCTGTGTGATTCGTGAGCTTGTATACCATACAGGTTCCACGATTGAATTTTAAACGATTCGTACCTGCAAGTTGTATTTAACAGATACTCATTATGTATGTAATTGGACCAACCTAGCCCGACGAACCATCTGTGTTCTTCAAAGATATTGATATAAGGTATCACGTAATTTGCTATCTTTCTGGCTGATTTCAGCTGCTTTGTCAGTTCAGTGTTGCTGGATTCCATATGCTTAGCTTCGTCGAATATTTTGGCACGCACAGCGTTGATCTCCTGACGAATTTCTAGGAAAGAAAAAAAAAAGTTTCACTGGGCTACTGAAGCCTTTAGATATCCATTGAAAAGTTGCGAGACCAGGTTTCCTACGGAATCACCATGGGGAAAAGTTTTCTAAAAAAAAAAAAAGATTCGATTCTCACATAGGTACTTATCATACACTTTGGCTTGTTGCGCAAAAGCTTCGCGTCGATTTGTCAATGTGATATTTTTTCCCCTCAAATAGTAAAACACGATATGGATTTCACATTAGCCATGATGCTGGTAGTGGTTCACCCTTCCTAGACTGCTCACTGACTATGGGTGGGCTGCACGGGGTTTGTTCAAAAAAGTAGAGAGAAATACAGAACGCGACAGGACACCTTGTCAACACAGGACATCCATCGCATCAATCACAACGAAATCATGAGTTAGGATGGACATTTGAGCGATTCTGACATCAGCAGAACACATTTCTAGATATTTTTCCATATAAAAGGGATGAGACGTTCCGTGTCTCAACATTATGAACAAAAAAAGTCCTCGTCTACTAGCTACTCGTTTATCATCAACAGCCACATTTTAATCGTGCATAAATGGTGGGGCAATTTTTTTTCAAACATTTTTTTATACTACCCTTATTATGTTATACAGATTATCCATCTTTCCAGCAAAGCTGCTAGTAACTCATTCTGCTCTCTTACGATGAGCGTCAAGGACTATTTCGTGAGAGCTAACAAGAAACAAAACTCCACGAAGCGCAACATGGCTGGCAGACGAGCAAAAAATTACGAAGACTATTACTATTATTCCGGGGAAGCTGGGAATGCGAGGGTTGAGTCACAAATGGCTGAGAAACGGAACGCTCGCAATTGTCAGAAAATTAATATCGACTCATTGAACTCTGGAGCTCTAAAACTACTCGGTACGCTCTTGGCTTGGCAGGTCTCTATGAATTTTAACGTTCGTACCCGCTGACCCATTTTAGAAAGGGATAAAGATATCGAAATTTTTCTTAACTTCCATCTATCCTCTTGTCTTGTTTTTGTGCTCTTCTCCATTCTTTGCTTACGATATAATTGAACATTCAAGTATATATATATATATATACAGGGGGAGAATTTTTCATTAATTTCTCGTACAAAATTCACGGTTGAAGTTACCGTGGAAGAAACAGTAACCGTGGGACGTCTTGGCGTTCCATCATCGTTTACCGATAATACAGAATGTTTTTAATTAATGGCGGCAGAAGCAAACTTTACAGTATGCACGTAACATCCAAGCAAAGTTAAAGTTGGTCCAAAATAAGTAAAAATCTATTTTTCGGTGAACAGATAAAAAGTATATAGATTATTTTTAGATACTCGTACACGTTAAGCGAGGTATAGATTTCAGTTTTACTCGATATGTTTTCAAGTATTATAACCATGATATATTTTTACGATTGCACTTCGGTTAAAAAAAAAGAATGTCCCGTGCTTCAAGTTCTACTATGTCTTGACGAATTATTCTAAAATAAACAGATCTTATGTTTGGAAATCTCACGATCTCTCAGGGTTACCCTGATGCTTATGACAATTTTTAATGATTCTCTCTCCCTTTAGTTATCAATAAAAGTTATCAACCCTGCTCGGTTGTAATCCATTTCGCATTGACTTGATATGTGTCGGGACGTGATACTGGGGTTGTTACGTCCGCGGCAACTACGCCCCCAAAATTTTCCACCAAATTTCCCTACCCTGTTCTTTTTCCGCAAAATCAAACGCGAAAATATAATCGGTCCTTACTAACATCTAGCTTTTCCATAGTATAAGTTAGAAATAAGATATTAATAATCTTAGCGCAGTAAGTCCATAGGAACGATTCACATGTGGAATATTCCTACTAATATCACTAGTGGGTAGAAGAAAGAAAGTTTATCCAATTTGGCATATACTAAAGAACCTTATGACTATGAACTCTGAAGTACGTGCCGATAACGCGACAAGACCGCAGAAACCAAGAACAATCCATGGCAGTCTGAAATGCACAAAACCAACATTTTAGCATCCCTTCTCCAGGTCCACGATGCTCTCTGAGCTTGGATCCACAGAAGGAATAGTCAGTCTACTTAGTAGCCTCGTCTTACACAGTCGTTGCTTTTCTTCACTCTAAATTTTGAGTCTCAGTCGAACTTAGCGTGAACGAGTTGTGTAGAGTCAAGATACCCTAGGGCCTATCTTGCCTTCCTCGCCTTAGGACCGAGCAGAAAAAACCAACGAGTGAATCGCAACATAGTTCTAGCACTATAGAACTCAGTGATCTTGTGTCATTGTAACCATTGAATTAGTTCTAGTGCCTACCTTAGCGGCCAGAACAAGGATCAATATTTGGCAATTGGATTATCAGTTCTACTCTTCAATTCAACATCTCCAAATCTCTCTTCTCACTGCTGTTGAGCCTTTTTAAGTTACTAATATTGTTAGTCGCACTATAGAATACGTTTATACTCAAATCTGCTTATTTACATGTAGCTACGTACCTTTGTATTACTAATTACATCTACACTACCAATACTCAACCTTTGTAACACTACACGCATACACACATATGCAATTCTCACTACCGAGTGGATATCGATATCGGGCGATAAGAACGTCGCACTCGTCGTAGAGCAACTACCAATAACTTATAAATGCTTGTAAACTTACCTTATCAAACATTTAATACAGATATCGTTTGACAGCATTGTATTATCACTTGAATCATTTCTAAAATACTAATTTTCTTTACTTTCATCGTGTACTCAAGATTCCGAACATCGCTCTACGCCCACAAGAATAAGCAACGGAACAGTCGGATGTGCTTCAGTAGTTTAAAGCGGCAAAATACCCAAAAATAATAATAAGTTCATCCTCCACGTTCATTCCTTCGGCCTAAGACGTGTCGGACGTAACAGGGTAACAAATCTTTCCTCGGAAATATATATTCTCAAGGTTTCTACTCCTTGGACATCGAATCTGAATGTTCTGCAGGAGGGCAGGTTTCTCACCCTATTCGTGTCAACCCAACTGTTACCAGCCGCAAACGTGTGCTTTCGA
This sequence comes from Syrista parreyssii, assembly GCA_030142615.1. Lineage (NCBI taxonomy): Eukaryota > Metazoa > Arthropoda > Insecta > Hymenoptera > Cephidae > Syrista > Syrista parreyssii. The sequence continues at coordinate 630,560 of JARQTG010000309.1, forward strand.
GAAATACATTGCCTATTCATCTTACTCAACTCCCTGATTTACGAAAGTTAAGGAAAATTCAAAGTATCGTGTGGTTCAAAAGTCACTAAATGTAAAATGTCTTTAAGTCATTCTCGGACTTTAAGCTCTTTTAGATATAGGTATATCTTTAGTATTGCATTTCTTATGGAAATAGCTTACGATTGCGAGCGTCCAATGTCGCCCTGGCAACGTGGTGAGGTACGTAGAGATATTCTCCACGAGCTTGTCGACCAGCTTCAGTAAGATTTTCTCGTCCAGTTCCACGAAGCCGAAGTAGACGATCATCCCTAAGGAGCTGGAAATTTAACGAGATCTTTAGCTTTGTGTTACAGCAATTTTGTGCGAAGGAAATGCCTATATTCGTTTTAGTCCTTTTTTAAGGACTGTGTGTGTGTATTTGCAATAGCAGGTTAGGTTACTACGATTAGAAAGGTATGAATGCATTTAAATAATTTCACGAACGAAAATAATTCCCTGGTACAGCGAAAGAAATTGTTTATGATCAGATCCAAAATTTCTCTCTATTTGATCATATTTGATTAGATTTAAAGTTTTACACTATGAAGATGTAAATTCTATACAAATGATATCCCCTTAAATAGTTGTAACGAACCCATTTATGGATTAAACTACTCTTTGGGAATATTATTTATATAATGTTCACATTTTAACTCTAAATTCTTATAAAATCTTATATCTCAACTGATATACATTCGAGAGCAACGCGAAAGTTTCGAGAGATTTTTCTTCGATTTTACGAAAAACATAACTCACGCGATTACTCCAGTTTTATTTCGAAGTGAGCTTTGAATAATAAAATTTATGAATTCTAATAATTGTAAGGTTTCAATGCACAGTGCGTAAGTAGATGAAAAGTGTCACTAATAATATCGAGGACTTCTATTCCGCTAGATTGGAAAAAAAAAAATTATTGAATTTAAGACATACTTTTCCTCTAAGCTCGTATAATCGAAAGCCAACGATTATTTCAATTAAACTAAAATTTGTCTAATGAAAAATGAAAAACTGAAAGAGAAATCCGATCCAAAAATGTCTCATTACTTGCGATTTTTTATGTAGAATTTCTCGACCAATTTCTATTTATTCCCATTTAAGATTATACTATCTATCCACTCTATGCGTTTGACAAAAAATCATATATTTTTTCCACAATCCGTATATGTGCAATATTTATGAATCAATCGTATACGAGTAGTCTCGAAGAATTATAGATAAAGAAGATTTTAACGTTCATCAGTTATTCACTTTATAATAGTCCTAATGTAGGAATCGTGTCAAATTGCAATTCACGATCTGAATCGAATTGTTTGAGAAAAGTATTAATATCCTGAGCAAAATGTATTCAGCCAAGTAAAGGGCTAAATCTCCTTCCGCAGGAGGCTTCTAGGACTTTTATGGCTTTCCAAGATTCAATTTATTCACTGGGGCGACGTCAGCCAATGATCGTATTCAAACATGGCGCTGTTCGCGCTCAGAATCCCCTTTGAATTTTCGCGATGGATCGAAGCTTCCATAACACGTGGCAGATTGAATGGATTTCGATGGAATATGAGGGGCAAGTATAATAGAAGGGATCAGGTAATCAGTGCATTTCGTTCATCCTGACCATTCGCGCCTATCTACATGTATACTAATCCACTACAGACTGTATATTCCGTTTTCTGCACTATGTATGTCTCTGAATTTGCATCTCATTCGACTCTCTGTCCCTGCTTAGTACGTAATGCTCAGACCCTGATCCCCGTCTGAGTAAATATTTGAGGGTCCAATTTATGTCGCCGTTGATCCAAGTGTTATTTGAAATTTTCTGCAAAATTTGGCATGAACTATACCGAGTGTCTGATACACGCACGTGATGATTCATTCAATCAAATTTGTATCATTAGTGTACAAATCCGATTTTGATGATTCGTAAAGTGACGTATATTCTCTAGGAAGATTTTGAAAATCCTATAAATTTTTTAAACCGGATTACGGGTTCCCATCTTGGCATGTTTCAGGTTGAATATTTTTCATTGATCATAGATGAAACCATGAGGTTAATCGGGTCGTGAACTCTGCGCGTTCTTTGGTTTGTCTTTGAAGCGGAATGAACTCATCGGGCAGGATGCGCAAGGTAAAAAAGACTCCAAGAATTTTACGGATTGCGTGATTTATTTCCTGGGACCAATTAGGAGAGAAGGAGGTCAGACCCATAAGTTTCAGTGTGTGATAGAGAGGTTGAAGTAGGGAGAAACGGTACTCGAAGACGAGGGTACAGTAAGAGAAAGGACTACACGAAAGAGTCCTTGAAAAGTTACCACTGCTCTTTGTCCTATCTCGTTCTTTCTCATTCTAACGAATCGTGGGTATAATAAACTTTTGTCTTTTTTATCCACTTCAGTTCGTCTATCGAACCATTCTATTTGTTTCTTACGCGACTTGGACTTTTATATGACCCTTAGATGCGATCAAATAAAACTAAGAAAAAAGCGACCAGGTACCCGTAACTAATTCAAACTCAGTTTGGTTCGTCGAAAGAAAAAGATGGACAAAAATAAAAGAGATATTAAAATAGCGGGAAAAAGGAAAAAGCCCATAGGCAAACTCAGGAAATTCACTTTCGCGGTTCTCGTTCCTCCCTGCCGGAGACGTTGGTCGCAGGCGCTTCAGTTTGCAGACGGAAACGCAACCGGAAATCCGTTGAGTAACGTTTGTTCGCTGCCTGACGGAAAAGAGGTGTTTTCTTTTTTCCTTGTAAGACCCCTCTAGTTTGGGGTTCATAAATGAAAATAGATAAAGCGTGAGTCTAAAAGATGTAAAATAGCGTGAATGGACCTCTTCATCTTAATAAGGGATTAAAAGGGGTTAAATAATTGTCTTCGGCTTATTCACCCGGTCTAGCTGGAGGGCCAGGTGAAGTCCTGAAGGGTTGAGAATCGCACAGAGGGGACGATCCGGGGGTGGACAATTCCTCGCAGCCGCTTCTAGCTGACGGCGTAGCTCATTCCCCTCGCGACTCAATTCCACCCCTAATTCGCGAGCTCGTTCGCCCTCCTTTAACAGAGCTTCAGCCCTCAATGAGAGTTCCTGGGTCCCTACAAATCATGCCATTTAATTTTTAGCAAAATACTGATTGGCCCGTGAGTTAAATTCTGATCTATAAATAAACATATCACAAATCTGTAAGACAAATTATAATCAACCTACAAGTTAAATATATTTTCAAAGTGCCATCTTTCTATAGATTTCAATGTGAAAGAGTCCCCTGGATTTCAAGTTTTTCACGTGGATCAAATATAAGTTGTTGGCTCTTAGTTCTTATGATTATAAATAATAGAAAAATTCTATACTTAATTACTTGTCTGACAATCAGCATAAAATGAAATAATTGTGAACTGCATAAAAATACAGTCTTCACTTTGTCTTAATTGCCGATTAAAAGTTTAACAGTACTAGATAGATACCTATAGGGGTTGTATACAATTTGGACGGAATATTAGGTCGCACTTCCTGTTTAACCAGATAGGCCAAAATTAATTATAAAAGCAAAATATATTCTACCGCAGAACTGCAATATCACTTCCAGACCGAGGGGACTCTTTTACACTGTAAACCGTTACTAGATGGCCTCTGAAAATAAAACTAACGGAACGACCCAGCCACATCTATCACGAACACACTAATTCCAAGCACGATTAAACTTTCCTAAGAAGTTTCTCGGCTAGTTTGCGAGAATAGATTTCTTAGTGGCGAGTATTCCTCCCTTGTCAGAATACGATTCCAGGAGTTATTCGTGCACCATTTACGAAGCACGTCAGCCACTTCCTTACATCTTGTCAACTCCGAGTAGGTAACGTCGGCGAAAGTTTCCCACAACTTCGTCGCCCGATGTGCCATCTGGCGAATATCGACTGAAGTGTCTATTCTCTATTGCTAATGTACCACTTCGTTCCATTTATCATGCATTTCCATCATCCGCTATCTAAACTACAATTGACAGACTATTGCACTGATCGATTCAGCTATCAAGGAAATAAGCTTTAAACAGACTCCATCAGCGAACCAAGAACGGAAGCGGAGGGACAGTCGAGCATGGAGGGTTGTCCGGACGCAAGATAGAGCTGGTATCAGGCCGCCGTGCACTAATTCAGTTAATATTCAGTTAGTAACTCTGTCCTGTGACTAAGTGATACTGCGACGAGGGGTCACTTAACGGGAGAGTTCACAAGACCTAGCCAGCTTATACAACTAAGTATACTGAACTTACAAACCCTTGACCTGTCGAGTGACTCCTACCCGCAATTAACTTACACTTCTCTATTTAGGCATTAGCAGTTTTTACGGTGGAGATGAACTTTTCCAAGCGCTAAATCTCGAAGCATTACTCTCAAGGGCGCCACCGTCGCTTTTCCTACCTCAAACAGTCCTTTCATTGCTCAAGACCTCGGAGAGCAAAATATTTTTGTACTCTTAGCCGTCTAGCTAGTCGGAGCGAAATGCCAGAGAAATCTGAGAAGTAATACTTACCAACCAGGAGACGGAAACACACGTCGGTTTCTTCCGGTTTCAAGCATTTTTCAACTGGTTACTTTAGTGAATTTACTTCTGAGAAAATGACAGTACGACAAAGTAACCTCAATTAATACTTACGATATTCCTAATTGGGCTAATGACTGAAATTTAACTGAAATTTCTATACTTACTATTAATTCCATATAACGGTATTATCTTGGTTGATAATAGTTGATGAAGATGAAGCAAACGCAATATATTACAGCTTTCGGCGCGTAACTTTGGTACATATGGATTTTACGTACGATTTACTGAATCTACTCCAGATACAGGAATGAAGAATTGAAAAATGATTTATTGCAATACATAGATGGAGCCTTGATTAATATACTCAATATCCTCTGCACGGGACTGTTATTGAAAGTCGATAACGAAAGTGCTGGTTATATCCATTGAGAGTGCAACGAAATTACAGTAATCGTTTTTCAAGAAGTTTCAAATCCATTTGACACACTGATAAATCATAAAGACACTCCATTAGTCATGTCAGATCGATCGAGCAAGTAGTACACTGGATATGCTAAATTGAACGGTTAAAATTCACAAGAGAATCGCTAGCTACCCACTGTTTCAATGCTAATGATGCGTTTCAATAATTTCATATTTCCCGCGTTGCGCATGTCAGCCAGGTGGCGTTGAATATGTAAATTTCTATTCGAATGCCATCTCATTGAATCAGATGAACAGGTTCACGATCCTGCTTACGGTGCTGTCTGACTCTCGAGTCGTTATCAATGGAGATTACATTATATATGCATTTCATACAGTACTAAGAATAAATACAGATACTCCTTACCATTGGCGACATCTAAAAGTGCATCCAGAGCAACATCAAGTCCCGTTTCAGTAGAAAGCTCTACTTGAACAGGTTTACCAAGTAGCTCTTCGACATCTGAAATGAAGACATCAAGCTTTAAATCTTCGTAGAAAAAAAAGCCAATCTGTACAGATAAATACAAAAAGATACTATACGACCTAAGAACACGGTATCTGCTCGTACACAAGTCATAATAATTTGAATATATTTATAAGTTAGTGACAAATCCAAAACCAGCCAGAAACTATACATTGTAAATCTGATCACGTCGATTCGAACCTGTAATAATTTATCCAGCCACTAGCGTCCCTTGTTATCAGAATCTGATAGGGATTTCAACCAGTAGCGATGCACAGCGAGCGTATAATTTAAGCACAGTTACCCACACGTAATGAGGCTCTACAGAGTGATTCACCCTCGTTCGATCCCCGTGCCTGAGCAATTTGCTTCAGACTGGATCAATTCACCAAGCCAATTAATTAGCCGTCTAGTAAAGCAATGGTTAACCATTAGAATTTGCCAGAACGTCGTATAAGCCTTACTACTTGTCAATATGGAATTTAAACTTTGGTATATCAGAGGATCGCGCTCGAAACTTCTATCAGAATTTTGTAAAAGCAACATGCATCTCGAGTTATCTGAAATTATCTATAACTATGCAGTTCACGGGTTACATATAAATTTCGAAAACAAAGTGGTAGTAAATCAAATATTGGCGTACTGTTCAATAACAACGCCTCAGGCTCTTATACGAATAGTACAAGACTAACGTAACCCAACCTGTACCCATATCGCATCCTGGTAACAATCCTAATACACGCCGGTTATTAACATCCGTATTGTGGTGCATTATGCCTGCATGCTAGACACTGATAATATTCATTAGTCAGCTACGCGTCTTTGGTTCGTATGAACGTCCACAATGGGTATAGCAATATGGCCGCTCGTAAACGCTTAGGGTCTGTTTAGTCAATGAATACGGAGTCACGGAGGACGTGCATTAGGTGGTCCACTAAAGCTTCGTCCTATGTATACCTATAGTATAGATATGCTTCACAGGGTACGAGGGTAACAAGTACGTTATAGTTAGGCAATATTCACTCAGTGCATAATAGTGAAGTCAAGTAAACGAAAGCGAGTGTTACTGCACTTGAGATAATTTTTTTTACTGTTTTTTAAAAATCCACCCTGCTTTGTAACTATACACGTTATACATTCTATTCACTACCCTTTACTGAGCCAACTTTCTCGGCTACACAAAGTTCCGGGTAAAATCTGTCTGCTAGTCTTCAACCCTGGAAAGAATCCAGAAGGGTATTTTTCGTGGACTCGTCGTATTTGCAGGAAGCGTCAAAAATTATTAACCTGAAAGACGAAGCCATATAGTTATACTTGTACTACGGAACAGGCTAAACAAACATTGCTGTATATAGATATAAATCTATGGGGAAGAATTCTCAAGGGTTGCTTTGCTATCCTGGCACGCACCCTTTCTTGTAATAGAATTGCAAACAGATTCCACGCGAGCGACCCACCACCCGTAGAAATAGTATTAAAGTACACATGACCGGAAGTTCGAGGCACTGTCGGTTTACGGTATTAGCATTTTTATTCTTTTGTTTAGGAAATATGCTGCGACTTTTTGCATTATCGTAATTCTTTGCTTTCTTAGTGGCAAAGGCCCGCTTCGTTCTCGATTATATAATATTTTTTAGTATATCGGTACTATTCTGTTTTTTATCTCTGTCTGGCAGTAATTCTATCAAAAGAATTTTAACGTTGGAAGATTCGCCTGTACTACATGATGTACAGCATTTAAGTCAAAGCAATGTTAAAGAAGGCGAAGAATAATTTATTATATGATTCAGAACATAAACTGTGTAACACATAAGAAGAGAGATTTTTATATTACTAAAAAATTACATACTATTAATGGATTATCGATCGGTTCTATTATGATTTGTTTTAAAAATATAGCTTGAAATACCAGAGCAATATTTTCTTTTACTTCAATATTTTTTTTGAAACTGTCCGATATTTACTAAGGTACAAAAAAAGACTCACTGTCCAGATCTGCCAATATGGCTTCGGTAGCCACATCGAGACTTCTCGTAAGACATTTTCGCAGTTGCGTAGTAGATCCCGTATGATAGTCACCGAAATCCTGAATGGCAGTTTCCACTGCCAGTGGAATCTTTTCGATACCGACTGCGATGGCTTCGTTGCAGACAGTCATGGTCACCATGCATAAGCTGAAAGTAATGTTTTTCTGTTCAAGAAAATTGAACGGATTCTTCTGATTTTGAGTTCACTTTATAGTGGTTTTACCAGTCGCTTTTTTTTTTCTTTGTTTGTTCACTGCACGTACCCCAATACGAAGGCGAAGACTGACAAGAAAAATGCCAGGAGTCTAGGATGCTGCGAGGGCTTGTAATCCTCTCTGATTGGACGACAAGCGAGCCAAAGTTCCGTGCCAGGAATCACACATGCCAACAAGCAGCATACACCCACCAGGGCTAGGAAAACTGCTTCTATATGTATGAACTGAAAAGTCAGAGAATAACAATATAGGTATATATACTAGGTAATACTTTGTTCCATTGCTAACGAAGTTATCTTGGTGTGGGCAGACAGAAGCCTACAGCGTGTCACGGTATTTAAACTTAATTCAATTGTATTATTTTATATGAGTCAACAAATTGAGCACACGAGAAAAAGAATTCTAATTGTACAACAAACAATGATTTTAATAACTATATTACATGGCACAAGGCAATAAGTCATATGAAATTGATACAAGTTATACAAAATTTGTACTTACCTGAGATATGAATTTTGAGGTAGTTACACGATTGTCTACTGTGTCTCGGAGTAAATCTGAAATTTGTACATAAGTTAGACTGAATTATTAACATTTTAATAGCGAATGTCTGTATTTTACCTAGAGGGATGTCGTAAGGTTGTATGACGGACAAAACGCTTCGGAGAAAATTAAAGATGAATATTCCTCTCTCGAAATGGAGACTAGCCATTTTGTAGCGCTCGTCTGATGGCGTTTTTGGAAATATTAATTTAGGTTTTTGCTCGTCCCAGTCCTTTGGCAACGTGAGCGTCTTCAAGTGCGACACGTTGACACTATCTTTTGTCTCGTCGGCCATTACGTCATCGAAAACCGGCTCGACATGGGCACTTGTGTTTATTGGATGAAACATCACGAAACTATCGGTCGTGGTTGAACAATTGTTTGAATTTAAGGACTCGAATTCGATCGTATCCTGAGATACGAACATTTTCAGCGATGTCAGTATTAACAGTACTCCTGAAAGTTGTAAAAAGAGTCGCACGTTCATAATTGGCACTAGTAATTTTTCAACTTATTTCTCTCCCTTCAGACGCAAATTCGTTACTGAATTTACAAGATGGTCAAATAACAAATTTAATATTCTCTTTTCGTTTCTTTGCTCAAGTTACAATTTCCATTGTTACTTTCAAATAAATTACTACGTATTACGCTCTATAGATATTTATCGGCGCGGTCCAATACCGTTTTGAAAAAAGAAATGGAAATTTTTATCTTATATTCATAAATGAAAAAATTGCCAGTGCCTTGGACTACAGCCATTTCGTTACGGCCACTTTTCCTTTCACCGGTTATTCACTATAATTACAACTGATAATGGAGCACTTTTGTTGAACCGTGTCTGCGAGTAGACTGTCATTTCGAGGGTCTGTAAAGGCTTCCACGAAACCCCACAAACTCAAGTGTTGTCGAACCCCCAGCAGCAAGGGAGACTGAGACAGAATGGGAGAAGTAACTAGGTTACTCGATATAGGAGTCCTCGTACAATTTTGCAAGTAAATTACTCGACACGATTCGAATTTACAAGGAAATCAATTCCAAGAATCATTTTGGTACTGAATACGTAATAACGGCACGCGCAAATAATCTAATAAAAGAAATATAAATTTTTCGACGCCAATCTATATATTTACGAGTATTTTAAAATAGCAATAAAACGAGACATGGCTTTATTGCTAAAAAAAAACTTATTTCAGAACTTTCAGGTCCTCTTATCGCAAACGAGAGAATGAGAATCAGAATGAATTTCTATTATTCTTCAACAAGATGTCAAATTTTTCATAGACAAAATTTGTATAAAAAAATTGTCGATGTACAACATTTTTGTGTAGATTTACCGATAAACAGTGCTTTGCAATATAAACGTAGTTATAATTTTCCCTGCATTATTTTAAGGCTTACGTATTAATATCCCATGTGCGACAAATATTGGTAGACATGACGTATTCAGTCATTGAGGTAAAAATACGTTATTTCTGCATTTATTTTTTAGTGTAATTAATTAACAGCGTAGATGATTGATTTAATTATTATACTGACTCATCTTAACGACTTATCTAATCTTTTGTTAGTTTGTTACATAGCTAGTTGAATATATTTTGTCATTCATTAAAATCTCACAACCAATATTCCTGGATATTCATGTGCATCTTCACATACATAAGAGTGAAGTAACAATGACAGTCAAATTTTGTAAAGGGTTTAGATGATCAACTTGAAATCTGTGTGGTAAATGTGTCACGCGTCGATAATTCAAAGATACAAATTTCAAACGAATGATCCGAAGAATTGTGTATGAGATGAGATACATTTTTCCGTATTGTCTCAGATATCTTTCCCCTAGAATTTGAATGAGGTCTTAAAATTCCCTAATTACGCCTCATCTAATTAATTCTTGGGAAGACCATGACTCGAGGAATTTTCGAAAGGATTTTCATTATATCTCATTTTACACACCTACAGTTGGTATTCCAAAAATCCACGTAAAAATGTGTTCGTTTAAATTTCTTCAGATATTCACGGGCGGTGGCTTCAAATTCTAAATACAATTGAACTAGAGAATCTATGTCGGACGCGCACGTTCCGTAAAAATACGGAGCATAAATCGGTCAGTACACGATGAAAGAAGCTCGTTATCTCGTACCTTCCGTGGAAGTTTATATGTCTCCGTCAGGCAGATAAGTTTAACGGGCAATTCCTCGTAGCCACGTAACCACGTTAACCGGGTTGGAACGTGTGGAAAATTCAGGTTTAAAAGTTCACGCTGTCATAAAGAGAAGAGGGGACAGTTTTCGTCGACAAAGAGCGAACCACGTCATAGAAGAGTTTGCTCTTTTTTTTAGTCTAGTTGAAAGAAAAAGAATATCTATTGTGCTTCAACTTTTGTGTACATACCGAAACAATAGCCAAAGATTTTTCTTCCTTAATACCCAGGGGCCGACCCTCTTTTCGATCATCATAAAGAGCCACCCTCATACTCTAGGTACCTGGGTAATCATTTTCTCAGGAACCTTTGGCGTTGCTTGAATCTCTCTGAGTGCATGTCGCCCAGTGGACGAATTGACTTTATCCAATTTTTTGACTTCCTGCTAGCTGGCAAAACGTCTCCTGGGAAGAGCCTCGTTGAAAAGGTTCTTCGATATAGGGTTGAGTATCAGACCTTAGCCCGAGGCTCGGCAAAGCGATATTTAGTACAGCCTAAATCTAAATTTCTCCAAGAGAGAAGAGTCTAATACGATTTTGTCGTCGGAGATGAACGTCTTAGATATTCACCTATGTACACCACGTGATTCATTAATTAAAGATATGGAATGTGAAAAGCCACCAGTCGCGTGGACCTAATGGTCCTCGAGGTATGTAATCAGAAAAGTTTCAGGAAGACATTCGCAAGCTTACGAAGGCTTAAGGCGGCCATTCCGTGTCCTTCTAATCCGTCAATTATTTCGCACAGGACAAGCTTGACGCGTCCCAATACCGATCCCCTTAGCAACGTCTTCTACGACCAACGAAGACAGGATCTGGATAATCTCATTGGTGACTTCGTCGGATGATTCCTGGAGGCGTTATGGACGGATTGCGGATACCAAAGTACAATGGACGTCAGTGCGAATTTTCATCCAATGGATCCTCCTAGTTTCGCTGCTACAACGAAGCAGGAATATCGAGCGTTGCCAAAGTCACTAGTTTAGCGAAAGATTTTACGTCTACCATAAATTTCGATTTCCCCGTCGACTTATGAAACTCCGAATTGGTTTCGCCGCTTGAAAACAGGAAAGCAATGATAAGACGAATTAAATTAATTAACTCATGAGACTTCAAAAGAGATATAATTTAACGAAGCTCTTCCTGACTCCTAGCTTCACGTACTTCGTGCTCAACCGACACGCTGCTTACTTTTCGCTTCGGTATCGTATCCATCTATCTTACCTAAGGGTAGCTAAGTGGTTGCTATGAAAATGCATGTTTCTTAATTTTCGCAAATTCTTAATGAAAACGAGCAGGCGTATCTTATTCTGGGTTCATTCGGTTCTCTCGTTCATTTACTCTAGTGGAATGTCTCTGCAGTTTCAAAAGCCATTCAGAATCGTCTCATTTGTATTCATCGGTATATTGTATGCGCGAGATCTCGCGGCTAGAATAATTCGGATGGAATTCGTTTCAGTATGCACGCGAAACTAGCAACTCGCATCGCTAGTAGCTAACTGGTGGAAATCTATGCGTGAATGCAATCATGCATAATGATTACTGGTTATTCAATTATCTTATGGTGTTTCAGTTTCAATGGTTCTTAGAAGTTTCGCGAGAAGTTCTGTTCAACTGATTCAAATATTATTACGAATGCACTGGAGTCGTATGCTGCTTCGAAACTAGGAGAATAAGAACTTTGAGATTTACTGTGAGAAATAAGAAGATAGGATTATTTGTTAGATTTAATCAGAAACGAAGGGAACGTTGCAAAATTAAAACAGATATTAGACCGGGTTTGTTAGACGATAAAAATGCATTTTGTGGATTTTCAAAATCAATTTACACGTTTCTACTCTTTTTCGACATTTCTATACGTTAAGGTGATTCGTATGGACGTAAGTTGAAAACTTTCAATTTCAAAATGACGAATTTGCCAAATTTTTTTTTTGCCACGGCTAAAGCATACGAGACGCAATCGCATGATTTTCTTAAGGCAAAACTGTTCTAATTTTCTTCTTTATGTAGAGAAATGACATTTAGAATACTGGACCATAACGGTAGTGTCGATCAAGAAAATTTCGTATACTCGTTTTAAATATAATTTAATTTATACAAATATTTATTAATGAGCAATAAGCCAAGAATTTAGTCATAGTACAAAAAGGATTCATTCTAAAAATAGGTAGGATACAAAATTTCGTATTTTAAATGTGCAATAATAACATCTCCATTCTAGATGTAAATAATGTTTTTCTTATACACGGTTTATCGTGTACGTTAGATTGTTGAGAAATAAGTCTAGAAAATGTCTGACAGGGCAATTAAGATGTCTGATATAAATACGCAGGCTAAAATGAACTCGAGAAATAAGTCTAGTATGCTTTCTTTGCTTAGTTTAAACGAACGTTCTTCATTCCTATGCAATTACACAGTAAATATATTATTCTTGAATATTAAATAATTCAATTAATTTCACTACACGTATGTACGTATTACGATAAATTTATACGTAACGACGTAAGTCTCGTACCTTTTATTATGTTAAAAAATTCCAAAGATTCTGAAAATCATGTGCGACTAGCTTTAACTAGCATCGTGCAGTATAAAACCAGTAATTAAGAAACTTTTACTGAAACGAAAATACAATGCTTTTGTTCTCTAATATACCTGATACAGGCGGCATATGAGTAGACGATAAAATACATAAACAAAGAAACAAATATCCTGTGTGAATTAGAATAAAGACACAAAAGCAAGACAAAAAATAATTTTTTTTTCGAAATCCCACAACAATGAAAAAATGTCTGTCAGGTGGAATTTATTTATTAGTTATTATGGTTATGTAATGAATACATAACAAAACATAAAAATTTGCAAATACTTTCTGCCAAACATCAAGAAAAACAATAAATAACACGCCTATAGAAGAATAGTACTGAACATTGGCAAAATATAAGAGGATTTGTTATTTGTAGCGTTTTCTTTTTTTTTTTTTTCCAAATAATCAATACGCAACCACTGTTGTGCAAGTTCTACATAAAAAAGTCTTCATATAAAATTTGACAAATGTCGTCATAAAAGTCACACAAAAAAGTCAGCAGTGCTATAGCATATCGCACGAATTGTTACATAAAAATAGAATATCAAAATAGCACACGTGCATACACCAATCGAGCACTGACTCAGTTTCATTTTTTAACAACCCCTTCTTTGCCTTTTTCCTTTTTACGGTCGACATAACAAATCCAAATAAGTAACGGAGTAAAACCGACACGAAATTGACACATCGGCATTCACTGACGGTCCTAGGGTAAAAGTACATCTGAAAATGAAGGGCAGTTCCAAGGTAGTAGATACGAGCACTTATATATTTCTACGTATAGATGCGCATACTTGAATGAGATGATAGCGCGCGAAATCCACCGTTACTAAAACAATTTGACTTGATCTTTTCTACTGATTTATTCATGCGTCGTAATTGCTCCGATCGATTAATCAAATATAAAATCATTCTAGAGAAATGATTGTTTCTCGCCAATTGCATTCGAACCAATTATAGATTTTGCACTTTTGTCTATCTTTCACTTGACCACCCCTATTACTATAGTCAGTCTATCAGACATAGTAGATTTGTATTCCAAGAATTCGGAGATTACTTACGTAATAGAATGATAACGAACGTCCTTTAAATGCATTCTGCAATTAAGTGAAATGCTGATTTCGAAACGTCTCATAAATATGTATAAATTTCGTATTTTCTGTTTACCGTAGATTCAGGCTCGTTGGTTCGATTGAGTGATTATTTATGAATGGAATGAGATATGTGTATCAAGGATCAAGATCAGCTACGATCAGCTACGATCAGCGCGGTTGCTATACAATCAGTCACGTGCATTTGGGATCCACGGGAAAACGAGCGATCAGGGATTCCGGCAATCACAGGCAATAGCTCGTTGATAAGAGGCCACGGGACTGAATAAAGGGGTTGGAGATGAGGGGATGGATTTTGGCCTGAGCGCCGTTAGGAGACTGTGGGGTTCGAGATAGAAATGGGCGCCGTCGAGCAGTCAGTGTGTCGTCAGCCTCCGTAACGCAACGACGCCTCTCTCGGATTCACCACCTAGCGCGTCGCGACGCCGCGCGCTCCGGCGGAGGCTTCGGGGGGATTGGACGCCACAAAACTTTCGCATTATGATTCGTGAATCGAACGAGAAATAAAAGGAAGATTTATACATTAAAGAAACACGTGTCCGATAATTCTTGTTCTATTTTCTCTTAAACGTTACGCAGTTTAAATTTACTAACAAAAATCGGAACTGGTGAAACATTTGTTATACAGGTTACATAGTATTTATTGCATTTTATTTATTCAGTGATTACAGTGACTGTATGCTATAATCAGATCTGATCTATTCGACGATCCAATTTAATCGTTCGATTTTTATAAGATTACGGATATCTTATTGGCACGTTTCATTCTAATTGATTTCGCCTAATGGTTTTCAACTGTCGTTAAATAATTATTATTCAATAGAGGGTTGCACGCCCTTTCATAGATATTTTATTAAATCATAATCTGCTGCGAGTCACTCGGCATTGAATTGCTAAAAACTTGTACGAAAGTTCGCACAACTGCTACTCAATATTAAAGTTTTCCGCGAACCCTTTGAGTGGAAGCTTCATGCCAGGCTGATCCATGCTCGCAGCGTATTTCAAAACTATGTTGAAAGCTTTTATAATACAGGTCATCCTTTCATCTGTAACGTAGAAGAAATTTTGCCACTATCGATAAAACAGATAGTTAAACCACGAAGACAGAAAGAAATGGATCTCGCCTTTAATTCTACGACATACAGATGGCACGCAGAAACGATAGAGAAGCAATGACAAGTTGAAGTATCTCAATTAATCAAAAAGTGCAGAAGAATTAAACGAAGCTGAATTGATTTGCAAAAGCAAAAAAACTTCGACGTGCAAGCATTTTGCGAATCACATTATCTGCGTGGTATTGAGGACAACTATACAGGGCAATGCATCAAATGGAATATAAGCCTGGAATATCGAATGGCGAATGGTGCCAGATTGTTGTCATGAAAGGTCAGTAAAGAAAGGTACCGTTTATTGCATCGTTTTCATTTTATAACTGAATGCGGGTCAAACTCACCAACGAAATACAATATTGCACATGAAAGTCATACATACAGGAATGACATGAACTAATATTTTATTATTACTGTATAACGTATACGTTTATAGTATGTAAAGTATCTATTAGATAAATTATTATTATTATGCAGTTATGACCCACGCTGGTGATGCTACGTTAATCTATGAAATATTTAATATATCTGTAGCAGTCTTTTCAATCGAGACCTTCCACGGCCCAGTGCATTACACGATACATTAGTCGCCAATATCAAAACTGTTCTATACCGATCATGCAATCCCTGATGGAAAATGAATTAAATGAAGATATAGTCAATTTGAAGGAGGGCGCGGCGGTTCGAGTTCGGTTCGATTCCGTTTGAAAATAATTTTGGTTGTATTTCCATCGAAACATCAACAAGCCCTATAAGAGAGCCAATAATGATTATACTATTTTTATATATTTATTTACAATTTGCATATTGCCTGAAATTCTCGAATCATAAAATCACAATGAACGCAATGTATTCATTTAATAATTATACACAGGAAATGTCATTTTATTAGGGGTCTACATAATTTTCACGAACCACCTATAACTTTCATGATTTCAAAACGAATCTGAATTCGCATTAGAATTACGCTCAATCTAATATAAAATCGAATTAAATCCTCGCCCCGTAGTAACGCGAATGAGATTCTTCGTCTCTCAATTCCACCGCACGTAGATACACGATTTCTGTATGTAGTATAGGAAAATTACGACTTTCGTCACCGAGCAGCAATTAGCCGTGTTTGACCGAATCATGTTTTGCTATTGATTGGACTAATGGAGGCTGATGAGAATAGGTTGTCACTACTCGTAAATACTATACGAGACTAAATACGCCATTGGCGTATTTATGACATAACCTCGACAATTACTCGTCCATCGAGTAAAATAATGATCTACCCTCTTCTTTATTTCTCTTTACGCTTTGTATATCCCCTCGCAGTCGGGTAGTTTCAGCAATCAATATCTATAGGTATCCAAGCAAGAATATAACCCTTCTCAGCTCAAACGTTTCTTTATACCTACAGTATAAAATACAGCTATGCGTCGTCGGTAAAGAAGCGCCCTATTTTTGGGGACACGCCTAATTTCACTTTTTACCTTACAAAGTGACAAAAACATTCTATAGATACGGAAAAGATGTCCCGATAGCGGAATGGCACCTTTTTTCCTCTTTTCTTTTTATCTCTCTCCCGCTCTCTCTCACGCGTTCTGTCTCACCGGGACATTGTGCGGCTGGAACAAAGTCGGCCAGATGTCTGCCAGCCGGCTTGCAGTATCTACTGCAGTCTCGGGGGGTCACGCGAGAGAGGTAGAAGGACATTTTTACGAGCGCATGAAACAAATTAACGACTTGGACATTGTCTGCGAGGATTTTGCGAGTACGACGTCACCTCGGACGCCGTTTAACTTCCACCCCTAAATAGTACCTATTTATAACCATCGATACTCGAGAGCCCGCTCGTCCTATAAATCCAACCCACGCCAAGCGGCTTCCTCCAAATTTTATCCGGACACATTTATTTGTCCTTTCTCTGCATAGGCATCATGTGGCCTCTCCATTACAAGCATTTATCCAATTTCACCAAGGGACGGCGAACGACTGTTTGAAATTTCGACTGAAATATGTAAAATTTATTTAACACTTGTTTTATTCCTTCTACGTCGCTTCATTATACGTGCGCCGATATATCAACCACTTTTTCGGCAACAAAATACTGTTATGCAAATATCGCCTGGGGTATCGACTACGCATTTTATAATAGTATTTACTGAATTTCCTGTGCGAAACAAGGAAAAATAGTTTTCACAACACTTGTTTACGCGCTATAATTTTTTCTCGACGTAAATAATGTATGTAATGTAAATTTTCATAAAATATATAAAATCGCAAATATAACAATCATACGTTCCATTAGCACAGATAAAATTATAGAATATTGACAAATTAGTGAATGAAAATTTGAAATCAATTTTACTGTAATTTCGCGGAAGAAAAAACAAATAGGTAAATAAATATAAACAATTTTTATGCAATTGTCCAGTAATTGTTACAAACGCCATTCTAAAATATGATCAACTAGTGCGCGATAACCTCACATGTATCATTCGTGCCTGCACAATCAATACCTGCATCGTTGCATGGAAGGTGTGACGCCACGTGTATACAGACTCAACTATGCAATAATGAAGGCAATCATATATCGTCAATCCAGATGCAATTCGTCGAGTGACAAATTTCAGCCCTTGTTATTCTCCCGCAATAATTACATTACCCAAGCGAAATCGTACATGCCTGTTACAACGATATTCACCTTTATTATTTACGATCCAATTTTACAGCGCACTTACTCCCAATAAAGTATACCTACCGACCCAACTACACGAACCTCGGCAATTCTGCGGAGCTGAAAATGATACCGCAATCCTCCAATTTTCTGGACCTCCAATCCCGTTTACTTTGATAGTCGTGTATAACCTAATTAGTGGTGTCATAAGGCCATGAAGTACTTAAGGGAGTTTGAAGGAAAACAGTCATAAGTGTGACCCCCAATTTTAACGTACTTCATCGAGATTTCAGGCTCCTGTACAGTTGTGTCAAATAGAAATGTGTTCTAGCGCCTAGTTTATGAAAAATTAATAAACGTAACAAAATTGAGGTAGTGGAGGAAAAAAGATTGAATTTTACAGCAAATCTTTACTTTACGTAAAAGTTACAAACTTGACGTATGTCGTCAAAATTATCAGTGGAAAGTACGTCTATGGCGTTGCTGATTAAAATTGAACATTGCTTGCCGTACAGTTATGGAAAAATAACATGTCGAACGTAGTCACGTTGCCTTCGTCTTCATTGAGATGCTCTCTGTTTATAGGTCGTTGGTAAGATAAATAATTTTTTAATTTTTCACACCACTTTCAATTTATGCTGCACACAATTATTTTTCACGAAATATTTACCAGCGCGAAGATTACACATTTTTTCATGTGTAACAATTTCTATTTACTAAAATTATTTACTTGATGCTAGTAACTACTAGTAACATCGACATATAGTATGGACTGTGCACAGGCATAGAAAAACATGGTTGGCTGAAAGAAAGAGATAGCGACTGCTGGCGACTAAGCCGTCTTTTTCTAATCAACAGCGTAGTAAGAATGTATAAGGAAAGTAGTCAATAGCAAGTATTAAAAAAAGAGAGCGATTGGCCGTCACCTCATTTCCTCTTTGTTTATTCGAACGGACACTTTTTCAAGGGGTTTGAAGTAGGAATCACCTAGTCCTTACTCATATGTCAATGACTAGTAATCACGTGCTGTCTAAAGGTTAGGTTCAATTACCACCATGCAAACGTGATACCAACGCAAACAGATAGTATTACTTGCAATAAGTACTAGGTTTACTTAACTAGTCAAACCTCGTCCATGTAATAAATATTGGAAAGCATTACGAATCGCTCATGGGATCAATTATTATGTGCATTAAATTAATATTTAGAAATATATTTTACTACATTGCTTCCTCGAACTGTCTTAACATTGCGAAAATGTATGTATATCGTAAGAGCGCTGGTGCTGCACCCTACTTGAACTGACATCACTATTAACGAGATATTCGCGATTCAAAAGAAATTTACTGACAATTGAACAAAAGATCCACTGGGAGATTCCTCATACTTTTTTGCTATAACTTTTCCCAGCTTACTTTGTTCCATGAAGTTTTCAATGGTATTTATCATTATCGTGCTCACGGATGTTCGTTATTTCATGGTACGTATTGATTCGAGAATTTTTTTCTGTCATACCTTTTCACTCGTATGAATCCTCACGATCCGATATTCAGAATCTGCTAGATGGTTCTTTTGTCTCTCCCATCGCGTACGTCGGCTTAATCAGATGTAACGCACCAACTGAAATTAGTCCGTCCATTTGGTTTCTATGGGAAAGTCAATTTCAATTAGTATGATGGAGCTGATGGGTTCGTACATAATATGTTTATACAGTTGGGCGTGTGACGAAAAGGAAAAATACAGCGAAGAAATTTTTTAACGATCTGTTTTTTTTTATATTTGTATATATAAAAATTATTTGTCATTCCACGTGAAACGAGGGGTCAATTAAAAAAAATTTGACACATTTATTGTCAACACTTTCTTAAATGTAATTTCATTTGGTACGCGATAGAATGACGTCTCGTTACTTTTAATTTTATATCTGCCATTTCCAAGGCGCTGGTTTCGTTACCGGAAGTCAGTTCGAACTTTTCATGTTTAACCGTGCAAGAGCCAATCTGAAGTTTGGGTGAGTAAAGACGAAAAAAAAAAAAAAAATGAACCGTAAAAAGTTGCAGAGGACGATAACACGTAGCCAGGTGTACCGGGACAGTTTATTAAAAAAAAAACAGACAAAAGCGAATGACTCTCGCGTAATTCCCAAAATGAGGAAAAGTCATTGTTTATCTGACGTATTCTGGAAATATCTTCCACTTACAGTAACGCTGGATAAAGTGAACGGATTTTGTCGAGGCATTATCTACGTGCATGGAACAAAAGTTGGAAAACGAATTTCCTAGAATATCCGGACTGGACAAAAGTAATTCACTATAAGTCACGACAAGCCTGATTACGTCACGACGGTACCTGTTAGTTATTCAAAAGGAAGCTTATAACGGGTCGACACGCAAACAATGTATCTGTGTTCATATACTAAATTTCAAGAGCTTCCCTTTTACCAGCTCGCATCGAATATTCAAATTTATTTATTTATTCTCAACGTCGAAAATATGTATTTCTCATTTATACGCAGAGGGGGCGTTAGAAGGGACACGTAGGGCAATTTATTAAAAAGTCAGGGCGGTCGAGTGAGTTCAGGCAAATTGCAGTACTTACAGGCTTGGTTGAGTTAAGTTGACCGTATCGGGAACTTTAATCGTGGACGACTCATCAATCCATAAAGTTAACTTATTCAATGGTTTGCAATAACTTGCTCTGTGCTATCCGTTTTCGATTAAGGATACCTTTATGCATTGGCGCAGCGAACGAGCGAGTTAGGATGGGATTAAAATGACACAGTGGCGCCTCTAACGGCCCATTACCGATACTATCGGTCAGGAAGTAAAAAAAAAGCATAGTCGAGGATCCCGAAGTGTTGTCCGAAAATGGCGTTTAGTGTAAAAAAAAAAAAACAAGATTCGCTAGAGAAAAGTTTTGCAAAATTTAGCAGGGAGGATCGTTCCGCTAGGGTGGCAATAAATTTTGAAAAGTCTTTCAAAAGAGGATCATCGACGGCGACCAACATCTTTACGTTAAGGAAACGAGAGGATTTTCACGTTTTATGAGAAAAGCATTGCGCCTGATATCCTACGGTACATTCTTCTTTTTATAACATTCTCCATCCTATGTTTTATCTCTCTCTGTCATCCACAACCCTTCCCTTCCATTATTTTACGGTCTCTCTCCACTTTTATATTTACTTCCTCTAACAGTAACCGCACGTCGCTGATGATGCGTGGGAGTTTAGATTACCGTGTGCATGAAAGCTCAGTCACGAAGCTAAGGTACGGTGTTTTCTATCTACGTCAGAAAGAAACACTTTACCGTATCCAAAAGTCTTGTTGAGACGAGCCGATATAGATAATGTAGGTAAGAGGAGAATACTACGTGACTTAAGACGACGTCGTACAGTCCCTTATGAAAATTCGTGCTCATCCTTTCAAGATAAAATATAAGATGCATGAGTTTAATATCCTATTAAATAACAATTTCCGAGTTTTTAAAGACACCTCAACCTTAAATAACAGTATGTACAGCGATACGAAGAATATTACCAGTTACGCTTTTGCGGTTTTTCACGCGTTTTCGTGACTTTCGTAAAGGTCGCAAGGGTTGAGACCATTGCAGGAGATATCACGAAGGTCGCGAGGGCGTGCTAGCCGAATAAGAAATTGCAAGTTTATTGCCTCGGCAGAGTCGAATGGAGTCGTTGACATTGAGTGCTTTTATATATATGTATATATGTACATACCTAGGAACTTTCTGCCGACGGCACTCTTCCATCCCCTACGCTGGCTTTACCTCTTTATGAACTCTTCCTGCGGGTAGTTCAGGATTCTTAGCGTAAAATCACAGGCTTAATGATGCGTTACCATGGGGATAAGAGGAGGTACAGAAGCGATACAAATTGCTAGATCGTAATTCTTGTGCCAAATGCGACTACGTAGAGATTCGAATCTTTTTTTCTGATTAATCTTCGACCTATTTGCTCTCTGGCATTGCTGTCGACATACTGGACGTTGAGGATCGAAAATGGTCTAGATTTCTAGTATTAGCATCGATACGTTTTGAATGCATTTTAACGTCGTACGGGGACTTCAATGTAGCCTATATATGTAGATAAGCAAGTAGCTCGTGTAAGGTTGATACGTAGATACATAGATGCTTGAATAGATAAATATTGTCGGTCTACGAGAACCATGTGTATTTTTGACAGTTCATGTAATGCAATCCACAGAAAATTACACGTGGTTTTCCGTAAAATAAACGTAAATATATATGTTGAGATTGAATAATAAAATATATTTAGTGTCAAACCATCCATGTGTATATTTTGTAAAAAATAATTTATGCAGTGACACGTGTATATTGATAGAGACTTTGTTGTTTTCGATCTGTCAAAAAAAAACATCGAACACGTGGACCGACTATACGTACGTAATACGTGCAGAATAATAATAAAACAACATCAGTGTATATCTATTGCTTATGCACTTTGAGTCTGTACTTGTTTTAGTGCTTTATAGATTTATGCCTTGATTACAAATATTGAGTTTGGCATACCCATGTAAAAGTCCTAGGATATCCTAAAACTTGAAGTTAACACAAAAACCACAAAACTATTGAACAAAAGGAAAAGAACACGAATGAAAAGGCGTGAACGAACGCCAGGAAAGTTATTCAACCGGAAGTAAGGAACGCATCGCGGCGTCTTGCTCGTCCAGGGGGTAGGTATTTCCATGCCTCTTTTTAGAGCCAGACTCGTAAAAAACTTGGAGAATCTCAACTTCGAGCCACTATTACGCAGCCTTAGCGTATTTTAAGTTGAAACTCGTATCTCCCCCTTCGTTGTTTTCTCACCCTTTCTCGTTTTTTTTTTCTCAATTCAGCTTCTTCTCTTACAGTTACCCCAGTCAGTCACCCTGTTAGCCATACAACCAACATTCCCTTACACACTTACGAGAAAGAGGTTTCTTCACGAAGTTCCACGTTGACTTCTCGTTTCATACGAGCACCGAAACGTCCACGAGTGTCGCGTAAAGAGTCTCAGTTGTTTACGCGAGCATCTTTCTGTCTGGGAAGTTTAACTTATTTGTTACATTCGTCTCGAGGACTAAGGATACGCGTGAAGTTACACACCTCATACACTTGGTTGCGTATATAATCGGTATATTTCATACCGATTATATTGTATTGTAAGAAAATAATTTATAACGATAAACTTTCGTTTAATGTGCAAATCTATAAGACATTGGCTATTTTATACAATTTAGCATTGACTTATTTTTCATAATTATGTACAAATATGTAAATTTATCGACTCTGACCCTGATTAGGCTATCCAGTGATAAAATCCTCATATTACGTATTATACTAAGAATTTTATCATTGGATAGTCGCGTTATATATATTATTTCTCATTCAAAGCTCAAATGATAAGCACCACATATATAGCTAATTTAAGACTTAATAGCACGTAAAAATAAAATACGATGGAAAATAAAAATAATGTATTGATACTATCAACAATGACTATTCAATTCTAAAAATACTTTGAAATTACTTTTTTAATGTCGATCAGGTAAACCGAATCCGGACTTGATTTGAAGAGAGTTTGAATACTAAGACAAGAAGTAATTCAGGCATTCCCAATCGAGGCCGGGTAAGAAATAAGATGAAATGTCATGAAATAGTTGAGATAGGACGCTCCGGATCCGTGCCTATGTAGGGATTGTCCTGTCAGGTCAATCCGTATAAAACCCTGATGAGTACCGCATGCAAATGCATAAATAGGGCAGATCCTAGTACAACCTGAGCCGGCCCTGACGATGTTAAGGATTGCCCGATGAAATTTCAACTCGGGTGATTTACCTTCACCTAACGATCCTCAACCTAACTCCTATTTTAAAATGTATGCTGAAAAGATAAGCCGAGAATTTTGACTCACGTATGAACAACTATGTGTACTATCTGTACTATACATAACTATGTATAAAACTGTATGCTCGTCCGTTTGATTCATCCGCAAACTTTAGTTGTTTCTTCAATGTCTAGGACATCGCGTGGTAAACTTGTCCCGCATCAATGACTCGCTGTTCCGTGTTCTACTGCAGATGCAGTTACAGTTGTTCTTGTTCGTGTAACATCGGCATCGTTTTCTTAGCGTCTCAAAATGATTCGACCACTGTATACCCTGTGGTAAACCATGTAAGACCCCCAATTTAATTCTAATAGTCATCCCTGAATTCCACGCTGATTGTCATCCACTATCCATAGTAATCATTATCTAGTGTCTGGGATCAGTTTGCATAGAAAATCCAAAATTATACTAAGCTGCAGAGACATTTAGACAGATGAGATCTGTAGGTTGAGATTAACTTAGATTACGTTAATCCATTGAAGATCAAACCATATTGTTGACCGTCCCAATACAATTCCTACATAAATCCCTAATATGTCCCATTGATGTCCCTTTGGACAAACGAGACTTTGTATGTCCGATGTACAATTTTTTTGCAAATGATATTCAGACAGTTCCTGTTTCCCTATGCCATATGTACATTTATTCAAATACGAGATCAAATCAAAGAGCTCTAGTGCCCTAGAGAGAATTGATACCGAAGATGCCGGTTATCGTATACGGATACTCGTCGTTATTCCTTGGGCGGTTCCAAAGAAGGAGGCACGTTTGGAATGCGATATAGGATGATACATGAAAGATATACTTGAGAGGTGACCGAAATCGGTTGAGGTCTTTCGTGTCTTATCATGACTGCCGTAGCTTTTCTTAAAGAAGAGAAGCAAACATTGCCTGGGGATATGTGGTCTCCAGGTCGGTGGCTTTAATTTAGCTACATAACCTCGCAAAGTGGTATCTGGTTGAGACCACAGCTTGTGGCGAGAAACTCTCGACTGTGTTGAAGAACCCAAGAAGCATTATCGTTACGCAGGAGTGTTATAGTGGCTCTACACCATTTTCCATAAAGGTTCGTAGTGGCGTAAATCTTCCTGGAAGTTGAATGGCAACGGTTCTTTTCAAGGTAATGCTGGAAAGTGTTAGGCACTGCTGCCACGAGGAATAAAACATTTTCTTTTCACGTCCAACATTTGACGTCATCATAGTTTCTTTTATACATACAAAATTTTGTTATCCCTTAAAAAGAAGTGCGAACATGAGACAGAACACATTGATCCTGAGAATATATCTAGGATGATGAAAAAAAAAAGTCGGATGTAGGCATTTAACCCTAAAAGTTTATCAGAGGTGAAATATCACGACAATCTAATTTTTGTCATGTGTATAGAAAAGCACATGGGACAATTGATCTGTTTCATGATAATCTTATCACTACTGATCGTGTGAACGAATACTAATAAAATTAGGGTTGCCAGTGGTTACATTTTTTAACAACATTAATTCAAAGAAATGTTCACTGCGATGAATCCTTTCATGACTCAAGACCGATACAGGAGTTTCTGAATATCTGGATAAAGTATATGAAATTCTAACACATTCCTTTCCTCTGCAAGTCCTATGTTATGTGTCTTAGGCATTATATTAAATCGTTCTATCTTGAAAGCAAAGAGGGTCGAGCCTAGTCCTTCGTCGTTTTTATGTTTCCTTGAGGCAATAGATCCGATAGGACGTAGTAAACATAGATGAGAATAGCAGAGACGAAGAGCGAATAAGAATACGAGATAAAAGGAAGGACGTTCCTGGTTTCCTTGGTTTTCTTACTGTGCTCCTCTACTCACTCGCCGCGTGCATACAGTATATATATATATGTATACATGTACCTAGAATACCAAAGTTTTATAACGGAACCGTGCACTATTTCAAAATAGAAAATAACCAATGTATATTTTCTTTAAATTATCCAAGCAAATTACGTATGCGCCATCTATGGGGAAGTGACTCGATTTGCTTGGCGGAACGTTCGGGAGCCATGAATGAATGAGTTATGTTCGTGCAAGAACATCGCGCTTCGACTACGTACTCGAGGAAGATCTCCGTCTAGAATGCAGAGGCTCTCAAAGTCTCTGACCCCAAAACTGCTTAAATCGTGACTCTATGAAAGTCCGCTAAGACGTATCGAGCGAATGGCTTACACGAGCCTCTGCTACTTTACAGGCTCTAGCCCAGTTTCTTGTTAATGACATCTTTTATGTAAGCATTACATAATATAACATAATACTTACATATAACACACGTAAAATATATTCAAAAATATATCCGCATTCTAATCTTCTCATTACCCATCTTTTAATCCAATTTGAGCTTTATACTCTATGCAGTTCATACTGTATACTTGCTATTATTGACATGGTACTGATTCGTTTTAATGAACGTGCAATATTATAGAATCAACATATACAGTATATATCTGAATTTTTGACAATTTTAAATACGTCTCCTGATAAGGAATTGTGTTCTGAGAATTAATTATAAAGACTTCAGATAACGTCTCAGCTGCATCCCCAAAAGATACACCGCTATTACATCTAACGATTCTCCTAAGTCGTACGCCGTTCAGCTACAATTTCTTCTCTGTATCTTGCATCTTTCAAACCATTATCCACCCTCTCGTACCATCCACTCATGAAAAATCCTAATTTTACCATCTAAATGCATCTGGTGCTGCAAGCTAAATTGTTGCAGAATTGTGGGCTGCGTTCAGTTGGACTGTGACTTCAGAAACGGAAGGATTGTATGCGTTCGTACGTGTGTCTGCATTTGTGGCTAAGAAAGAGCAAGAGGGTGGTTGGGAGGGAGGGAAAGATAAAGGAAGAGGGAGAGAGATTCTGTAAGAAGACTAGAGCGACATTCTCGTAGTTTCCGACATAATAAAGCCATTCAGACTTAATCCTTCTGCCATCTTCTCAGAAGTTAAGTATCTTCATCAAAGCGCGGAAACTCCATACGGCCCATGCACGAGAGTCTATATGAGTCTATACGAATAAGATGAATCTGCGAAAATTAGATAAGACCCAGCTAAAGTTGAATCCTCATTGAAAATTCATAGCGACTTTATTTTATGAAAATACTCGAAAATATTTTACCCCATTCGAATAAACCGCGTGTCGTTTATACCTTTGTTAATCTAGTTTAAAACGTTACCCCATTTTAATCCTCGTCAATGTAGACAAGCGTGTGTTATTTTGGTATGCGATTAACGCGCTGAAGTTTCCAAAATTATATAACTCAATTTCGGAAAATCATAGCAAAGCGGATTAACACCGAAAGTACGGAAACCTTGGAATACGGGTACCGGATGCTTGTGTGCATTTACTTGTTTGCCATATCAGTTTCTCAGTACTTGGTGGAGGATGACGTAATGAATTAACGCGTAGATAACCGATAAATTAATATTGTATAAACCTGCTTATATAATCATTGTACATGTAAGATATATATTTTTTTAAAAACTTGAAATTGTGAAATCCCAATAACTGCCACAGTTAAACGGGAAATTGTAGCAACTTAACTTTCTATTATGAAGAACGAAGAACTTCAGGGAGTTCGGTTATTCAACGTCTTCAACTTTCCTATTTGATTTCTTATAGTATAGTTACTGCTACTTTTTTCAGAAAACGAAGAGTCTTGCCAGGAAATGATCTTTCATTAACCTCGAAGATATTTTTGCATTAGAGTCCTGATGATGTCTATGGATGAGATGATGTAATATATATTTTTTTAATCGCACATTTTTTTGTCGATTATTAATTACCATAATTTCTAATGACCATGTTCATTCACGCTATAACGAAGTAACATCGCTGGGCGTTTATTTTCCACATAATTCAAGCCCAACAACTAGAAATTTGATGCACGACTTGAGACTGAGTTACCGAGTTTCTGGGGCTGAGCAAAGTGTTTGCTCGACTTGACTGATGGAGGAACTTTATACGGAATTCCAAGAAAATCCCTGACCGCGAAATCATAACTTTCTTTTTTGTTTCCTTATCTCCTTCTCTCGCGTAGATACTGTTTATCTTTCTTACCCTCTGCTTTCTTTGCGAAATCTACGAAAATACATTCCTAGGTACCTCGGAGAATTGCATAATTTTCCACGATGGTCGCGTTGGAACTTGATAAAAAGTATTGAACCAATTTGTCGCGATACCAGTAATAAATTATCGTGATTTCATAAAACTTTAGACTAGCAATCGCCCAATCGCGATAAAGCACCGACTTTAAATTCCGACGTGGATCGCAATGCGTGAAAAAAAGTTTGTCGAACAAAAAAAAAAGTTAGGGTAAATTAAAAAGTTAGACGTTTTTTTAACAGTTGAGCGTGAAGAACTAAGGTCACGACGGAACTGTCTAAAAAATTATATACGATCGTTATATAAGGAATTATGGCTAATGACTAGAGTAATTAAGCAGTTTTCGCGCATGCGCATTACGAATTCAGTTCCTTTTATTGGCGAATCTTCTAGACTCTGCAAAGTGCCAAGTCAAGAACCATTGGATGTCTATCAGTTTTTACTGTATACTATGTATATATACTTATATACTGTATATAAGATATATAAGAAAAGTCTTCTTCAAAATAAATATTACTGCTATAAATCTTTTCGACTCTACGAAGCAGTGACAATATATAATAATAGATCACGTTAATCGCAGGTGGCTTCTTCATTAAGATGCTTAATAATAACGTCCTAGCACCAAATAGATAACTCGAATAATTCGTGGAATATTAACGTCTCCAACAGGAACTCAGCAGGGGCTGTTCTGGGTCGGCCAGCTGCAATGTACCAAAGACGTGTACACGTCACCACCTTAAATATATGATCCTCCGTGCGAAGCAGCATAGCAGGATTTGTATTCAGGGTGTGATAGAGAGAATAAAAAAAAGAAATTATCCTTCGACGTCATAACGAAGAAACTTCTACAAGTTGAGACATTCGACAGCGAGTTGAGGAACATGTAAGGCGAAGCATGTTATAATAAGAGATGGTTGCGAAGTGAAGAGACGAGTCTGTAGGAGAGAGAAGGAGAGTCTCATATAATTGTCGGGGAGACAGAAATGAAATATCTCTGGGGAATCACGAAGGCGGCCATGTTTTAATTATACTGAAACGTTGGACTAAAAATCACCTCGTTAACTACCTCTCGTTATACCAAACTCACTTCGACTGCACTCGATGTCATATCCGGTTTGGATTTTGTATCTTTCGTAGGATGAGTTCAGTTCGAACTTAACCTGGACTAGGGATGTTGCCAATGTCACTTCTTAGAATGACTTTCGTTCTACCCTTTGGTACGATGTCCCTGTATGACTTTGTCGGTGAAATTAATGGACTGTTCGAGGAACAAAAAGGAAAAGGAATGTAAAACGGAACAAAGGAAATATGAAAGAAAATGTACATACAAATATTGCGCTTGTTGTATGAATTAATTGCGGTGCCACAACGTTCCAAGCAGCGGGATAAGAAGAAGGGAGATTCGTTAGGTTCCTCGCCTCGTTGCAACGATCCACTATTAATTTCTTCCACGCCGCGTACCGCGTTCATGTAAAACCCTACGCAGTGGATTTTTCACTGGTGATGATATTTCAGCCTTACGTCATTCTCAACAAAAAGGCGTAATTAATTATTCATCATTACGTAAAGGCACGGCTGGTAAGAGAAAGATGTGAGGGCTGGGGTAGTGAAGGTGGTAAATGAAGGACGGGGGATACGTATGGTTGGCAGTGAGAGTGACAGGACAAGAGAAACAGAGGGAGGGAGGGATGGAAAATGAGGGGAAAAAAGAGAGAGAAATAAAAGCCCAGAGACCCTGAAAATATATTTATACATTCATATCACCCCTAGGGTAAATATAATAACTTTGGCTTAGAAGTTCCAACAATGTGGGTCATGGCGCAGGAAGTGAATAAGTACCGGACGATTAATCAACTTTTGCAGTAGGGACTTGGAGACCCGGTAGGCCTTAGGATCTTGCGGATGCTTCTTTATTTTCATGGCAGTTGAGCCCTGCAATCAGATCTGCGTGACATTAGATTAGTACCAGACATCTGGCGCTGCTTCCTAACCTATTTTTTCCTTTCTCCGTATCCTTTTCTACATTAGTATCTACTTGTCACTGTCCAATTTACTTACTGGACAGAAATTTATTGTAGATCAGTTTGGGTTAATAGTCTCATTTTGTAGAATGATAGAAACATTTGAATAATGAATTATTGAAATATTTTTTTTTTTCTCGTACGCTCATTGGAGATGCAGAAAAGTATATAATGTCAAATACTATTTTTTTTTAATGCATATCTTTTCGATATTTCCGGTTTATAATTACGCGCCCGTGTCAAATCTGTGAATATAACATCGAAACTCTGAAACATATGGAACTTTGGTATTACGAGATGTAAAGTTAGGCGTTACGGATCACATAAAATTTGTATTATTTTTCATTGTTTCCGTACAAAATTGATGATACAAAAAATTTTTCTTACGATAAAACAGATTTTCATGAACATTGATCAAGCTATAAAACTACAAATTATATTAATGTTTCGAAAAAAATCGTAAATTCAGCAATATATTATTATTAGAATTTTGAATAATCTTCCAAGTTGAATTAATATTTCAAAGGACCCCATTTCATACATTAATCATATAATTTCAGAACACATTACATGAAACGTCAGGCATTCACGATATTACATTAGTTTGAGGTTACCATGTATACACACATACGTATAATATCGTGAAAATTACATGCTCGAAATTATGGAGCTAAATTAGTAATGATCATATTATACAACAATTAATATATCATATTATAATCTGTTCATTAAAAACATTGTATAAGCAAGGGCAACGAACGTCATCCTTTTAGCCACGAAGATACATTCTGTCTTTTTGCGCTAAGCAGTCATACGAAAGTCAAAAGAAACAAGTTAAATACACATTACGTTGATTATGCATACGAGATAAATATTAAACACATGACACAACATAAAAATAATAATATACGATCATTATTAAAATATATCTTTGTCATCCAGCACATTCCTACCCTCGATTAGAAACTTTTGGAAACTTGAAAGCGATACAACTTTTAGCATCAGGACCACATTGATGAACAGTTGGCAACTCTATACGTAGCTTATGATTCGTGTTTAAAAATTCACTGCCAGTTCTGCACCCATAGATGTGTTTTTGATCTAAATACGGAAAAAAGGTTATAACGATAATGGAAGTAATTTAAGTGCATTTTGGAACTTAACCTTTAATATCAATATATATTTTGAATATTAGAATTTACAATCATATCAATTCATACCACATTGGTCTATTTGACTAAAGGACCTAGAAGTGCCGACAATCAATCCGCGTACAAGTTTTTAATCATCGACAAATATGCAGTTCACGAAGGACTGAAATTCTGTTATGAAACGAGAGCCTCGCCCATTGCTCCTTTCTCGCTTTTCACTTCCGCTGCTCTCGGTCCGAATGAGCACTTAGCCTCTGAACAGTCAATTGAAGTTTCTAGAATTTCCTATCTTTGTAAAAGCCGCGACTAATTAATCCGTGCAAGATCAATATCTACTTTTTGTCTCAGTGCCAACTTCAAGTCTATAGTTTTGAAGCATAATAAAATAATGATTACCCCCATTCTTCGTTTCTCCCTTATTTTTGCATAATGTGTAAATGCAAAAACTTCTTTTTATTTCAGCAACTTTCATTATTATTCTCAACCTTCGTCTCTCGCTCTATTTCTCAAGACGAACACATACCTAGACTGCATACCTGTAAAAGGTAATCTGAACAGTGTCGTTATATTTCGTAATGCTTCGACTCTTTCATTCCACAGCGAATCTCGCTAAGAGTCTTCGTCGTGGTCTTTATGCATTGTCACTCTCACGGTCGGTAAGATCGTGCGAAGATTTTCAAGCGCGCGTCATTTAAATTAAATGGGGTATCTGAACAAAGGGTAAAACCGTAAAGCGATCCATTTAATTTAAATCGTCGAGCCACTGTGTTCCCGGAAAATAGTTGTTCTCCCTAACTAAAAACCCTCCTCGGAGAACCTCCGGAGCAAGATCAACAAGTTGCACCTGTAGATCTCTAGATCGTGCATGATTTGATCAACAATTACAATGAGTGCCTGTCGAGAAAAGATGGTATAACACACGTATAAGAACACGGTAAATTCACTGTTTACTTAATTCAATGAATTTCGTTGCGATATACTGTGGATTACAGAATACGAAAATTCCCCGTATACGAGAATTAACGCAGGTAAACCTCACCAAATTTATTCACGGCACACGGTCTATTGACACGTCCGCGATACCAAGTACATTGAAAATACCAGAGTAAAATTCGTGCAAACAGAGTCATTCTTTTTTTTTCTCTTTGTTCCAGCCCGTATAATCATCCTATAGGAGAAACCTCACCAGGAGCAAATATTGGCATAAAAGTGTGCAGTGAAAGAGTGACGGGTGCAGGATATCGTCTTTGACGACGCCACAGTATAGTCTCCACGTCGAATAGACGCAAGGAAAAGGAAAATAGAATATGAAAAAATGTCTCGCAAAAGGGAAAAAGGAATTCGCAGCCGATAAAGACTATTAAAAGACGCGGGATGATGAGCCACCGTGAAACAAAACGAAAGACTTTGACGTTAACGGCCGTTCGCAAATCGTGGACGAAAAAGTCCTCTTAGCGAAGCGAGTATAGCCAGCGACACATATATGTATATACATAGACTATATATTATAACTCAGGAAATTACGAAGCGAAGATGATAGAACACAAGCAGACCACTCTGCTGGCGCCAGCGCTGAGCAACAGTAGTTGTTGGCGCGGTGGAATCACAGCCTCCTGGAGTGGACCCGGACCTGGGGAGCTCGTAAGAGCTACCCTCATCCTGGTACTCAGCCTTGGGATTCTGTGCGCCAATCTTCTTGTGATCTGCGTTATCAACAGTCGTCGCTACAGCAAATACATCCACGCTCAGGTAGGATTCACGTTATCTAATTACAATTTTCAATTCCAACCTAACACGACCAGCTTATGACGTCATTGATTGCTAGCGACAAGACAGATTGACGTGTCGAACTCATGATCAAACGTATCGATAAGGTTCCATACTAAATAAAACTAGAAAAGTTTTTATGGAAGCTTAGACCTCGTGTTGTATACACGTTTTCTTACCGGAACCTACTCGCGCAGATACTTGTCACGTTTACGACGCAATTCCGATCGACGCGAGATGAAACTGCTCGGATGGAAATACATCCTGAGCGAACTAAGAGATAAACGAGATGCATTAGAGGCGAGTGAGCAAGTAACATAATTTGCGGGAACACTGCGTGTCCTCTTTGCCTTTTCACCCTCTTCTGCTACCCTTTACGTTCATAACCTCTCTGACATTCTTCACGGTTCTCTGCTATTATTTCCCTCAGCGAGTCTTGCAGCTCCGAGTATTTTTCATGCGTTTAAATAAACTCATTTTATCCCAGCTACAATATTTTTTATTACTTTTACGTCGATTTCGTTAACTCGTATTTCCATTCTGTTTTATATTTTACCTTGTATTCTCTACCGAAGTGATCGATAATATCGTCTGTTTTTCGATAATAATTTATAACTATTGATTAATGTCAAAAATAAAGATCTTCATTCATATGGATAATCTTATGACTGCGAACGATACATACACAGAACGTGTGTCAGGACAAATTGTAACGTTTATATGGCAAGCTTGGAAATGTAACGTCTAACGCAATACCGGCAATATAATAAAGGTCGTACTAAAAGTAAATTGTTGTATTTAAAAAATTGCACTAAAACTATGATATAAACATTGTTAATTCTTACCATGCATTTTTTACGAAGTATCTGAAATTCCGAAGCATATGAATTTGCAGCGATACTTCCTCGTTAAGATTCTTTGCGCAAGCTTAGCATACTTTATACAAACGTTCGGACCCCGTAATATTTCTTACCGCCGAAGAAGCACAAAGGATCCGTAGAATCGAGCCGCTTCGCATAATTAAGTAATCTAGCGGCGCCATCTTTGATCAAACAATTAAATGAGCCAGCCAGTCAGCTCCTACTATTCGTGGTATGAATTCGTTAGCATCGGATTACACATTTATGATATTCACACCCAGAAGCCACCCTTGAAGACTCACCCTCTTATTGTCTAACGTATACCTAGCAGCCCTGTACCAGTTACCCTACGAATTCTACCGACAGTAACAGTGGAGCCACTTTGTCTTTCTCACCCTCATCTTTATCCTCCTTCACTGTCTGCTTCACATCCTCCCTTGTAACGCGCTGACACAACGTGAACTCATGCATATGCAAATTTCAAACAGCCTACTAAATACATATAAATACATTAAGGTATCAGGATTGTTTCACGGAGACTTCGAACTA
Source organism: Syrista parreyssii (assembly GCA_030142615.1). Lineage (NCBI taxonomy): Eukaryota > Metazoa > Arthropoda > Insecta > Hymenoptera > Cephidae > Syrista > Syrista parreyssii. The sequence goes on from JARQTG010000309.1 coordinate 664,885, forward strand.
CAATCAGTACGCGTGAAAGGCTTAGCATCCACATGAAAGTGCAGAGTATTGTGGTTGTTCGATCTTGTGATGCAGGAGTGAGTTGTGGAAACAGTTGAAATGAGATTCTAAAGTACATATAGATATATGTGGTGAAAGAAAATATATTTTTTTCAATTAAAAAAAAAAAAAGTATCACGAGTCATTTCACATTTTATTCACTTTAGAAGAAATTCAAGAATTTAAACTGTTAATAATGGCCTAACAAGCTGTTGGATAAAGACTGTAATTACGCGATATTTATTATTCCAAAGTATAAGAGGTTGAGGTACATAAGCTTTCAGAGGTTGAAGATTAATGGCGGCCATTGTTTCGTTCTCGGTTTCATTAGACAGATTTTAACCTAATCCAACGTAAGTTAGTATTGTTTCGGAATTTTTATGAAAAAAGGTATATTTCTAGTGCGATAACAATTATAAGATAGTTATCTTTTATTTATTTTATCCCAAGGCTATGCCGCATTGACACTTTGTGATCTTTCGTATTTTTCTTTACAGCCAAGATATCTACTCACAAGTTTGGCAAGCAACGACCTAGCAATCGGACTACTGGTGACGCCATTCGGCTTCCTTCCGGCCGTTTATGGATGCTGGCCTTACGGAGAGGTCGTGTGTCAAATTCAGGTATTCACGTAAATACATTTATTAAAAATCGTAGATCGCAATAAACGTCTCTGATATCATTTCCATCGTTGACTTTAAGCAGTCACTGTCCATCCTTTCTATCGTCCATCTCTTCTCGACTAGAGAAAGCTACTCCCTGCCTGGATTCGCGACTTCCTGGTTTACCGAGTAAAGGAAATTGCCGGCAGGAACCTCGCCACTTCCGGCACTCGTTCTACGAGTTGTCGGACGTTATCGAGTTCCTGGCGATAATCCTCATGACCCCCGTGCCAGGTTGTGTGATTTGTGACGAGGTATTTATTGACACTCGAATCGAAAAATAAGGACCGTAGGTCCATTAGTTTCTATGGTTACTCCTTAAAATTTATCAATCAGATCTTTGTAAGATTTCAATAAGTTAAAGGTATCATTATGCAGATGGACTACTATTCACTTTCTATCTTTTGTCTAACTGATTGTCAGTTATTTGGTACAGTCCTTGCAAGAAATATAATATTTTATAACAGGCATAAGCTTTTACCAATAAAGGTACGTAAAAATTTCACACGAAATTCTATGTCAGCCATGCGACAAGATACGAAAGAATTCAAGTGAAAAGGCCAAATCGACTAAAGCAGATGCATCTGAAAATATCTCAACTTTCTATATCGATCGAATGGCTTCATTGAGGGAGAAATAAATTCATAGCTGTGAATGTACTTCCACTTTTCTTGCACATCACACATTCCCCGTCGTGTACGAGGACGTGATGCAATTTGCATCAATAAAGTATCTGGCTCTTCACATCTTCAATAAGAGCTTGGATCTCAAGGTCAATCGATAGGCGCAGAGTTATTGGGAAGTTCTTGTACAGATACGAGAAAAGGTAGAAAGAAAGCGTCTGTCATTTTAAAAGTTGGAATTTTCAATATTACAAAATTGTCAGAAGTTAAGGCAGCTGCGACACGCACATGCGGTAATCGCATAAGGCAGGTGCATTGGTTGCGACTGAAAATGTGAACGTAGACATGGAAAATCAACGAGAAGTTAAAAGATTAAATTACGGCTATGTACGAGAACGTAACAGGGACGTAGCTATGGTATAACAGTAACAGTAACGTAACAAGACTAGGACGCCCCAGTACTTTCATTCGAATATTATAAATCAGCGTGGTATCTGAAACGACAAATCATCCAGTGCGCTGGTAGGATTCCAACTACATGCGGCAAATATGTATTACATCGACCCCTACGTCGGTCGTCTCGTCTCCTTTATCTGAGATCGGCGCCAACCACGGAAAACCAATTAAGCCAGTAAGTCAATTAATTAATCAGAGACTTTGCGGTATTTGAGAATTATCTAACAGGTAGACTGATATGCATCAGATAGAAATATGATTTGAATAAAATTATTTCACTATGATTATGTCATGTGGACAGAATTAATTCTATATAATGCCTATTAATTATAATTATATATATATTTATTTATTTATAATATATAAGGAGCCTATAGGCTATGTCCACGTATTTAAAACCGTGTAGCAAAGGATAGATTAGATAACCTGGTAATGCGTATCTTCCATCCGGTTCACTAGATAGTTACGAAACTTCGCGACATTAGTAGATTCCCGGAGCTCGAACGTGCACTAAGGCCGACCAAAGTTGCTCCCGCTTCCACTATTAAAATCCACAGAGTCACGCTCGAGTGAATATGCGAAGCTCGAGTTGACGAGTCGGGCTGATAATGAGTTCGGTAGATTCCATTGAATGGCGGGTTCGTCCGTTTAAACGAAGTCTTATCTAAAACAGTCCACCGGCCTATCCTAGCCTAGTCTATTCTAACCTGAGCTGATCGACCTAGCTCGACCTAAGCTAACCTAACTCAACCTCGCATAACTTAACCTAGTCTTTGGTCGGTATGACGTGCCAGGCGCCACCCATTAATTTTCCTAGGCATCCTTTTATTTTTTGTCTTCTTTCACTTCATGTAATCTGCAAGAAGCACAAGAACAAAAAACTGTACCAATGCAGCATGATGAATCTGAAAGCTGAAACCTTATTGCTTCCGGGTCAATAAGGATAAAAAGGGACTGCTTAAAGAGAACGTTCGTTACTACTGGTGTATTTGCTTGTCGTTAGTCTACATTGGTAACGAGGTTGAACAACATTGTTGTTCACCAGGTTTAGGGTGGCCATTGCTGTGGCGTAACGGAGGATTGGATGAGAGATTTCGGCCTTTTTCCCAGGGTCAATAGGCAAAACCATGATGTTGACTGATCTGGAGTGGATGCGACAAGTCAATTGTATGTACTTGGAACTCGAGTGACTCTCGCATCCGTTGACCTGGGGAAAGAAAGTACTTGAGATCTACAGAGTCAAAGGTTTCTTGTCGTCTTCATTAGAGAGGAATTTTAGCATGATCCTGACTAATTGTATCTAGACAATGGAAGACATCGAAAGCTCGTTTGTGGGATTAATTGTAAACGATTTAACCAATGGATAACAAGGGGGCACTGCGTGCGATCATTCAGGGGTGGAAATATTGGGTGAAGGTCTGCGGAGTCTCGTGGGACGTCGAGAACGAGGCCAGTCCCAGTCCTCCAGATTATCAGAGCTTTTTTCCTGGCTCTGAGCCAACCGTCACCATAGCAACCATCTTAAATGTCCCTCTGTATCTTTATGGATATAGGTACCAACATCACAGAATCTAGTACTAACAACTATTACCATTAGAAACTTGACCGAAGTACCGTTCCTATTGCGACGATCATATATCCTATTATTTTAGGGCTACTAAATACGCACGTGTCCATAGTCATTCTTAACGATTTGAAAAATGTTCAAGCTGCGTGTGAAAAACAGGATATTTGACTATTTCATGTAATTGACTCATTCTACTACTTGAAAGGCAAATAAGGCTCGTTTGAAAGATAATGTAGATAATAGATGATCTAGAATAAACTAGACACTTATTATCTTCCAATGTAGATTTTCCATTCCATTCTGTTCGTTTGTAGACTCACAGTGCAATTGAATGCAATTGTCTTGGGCAAATGTTAAATTATCTTCAGATCTAATTTTAATTTAACATCATGAGGGACTAGAAATCCTGAAACGTTTGAATAATCTCAATAGAGACCGGCGTTATCAGATCAGTCCGATTGGGCACAATATAAATTTTAGATTGGCTGAATCAGGTAATCCGAAACAACGAACACGAGTATTCAAGGACTAAATGATCTTCCCTGAAACAAGGGAACCACAGTACCGGACCACCCTAGTCTTTATGATGCAGACTGGAACGTTTGCAAAACATGAGCAATACGCTGAAACTAGACGCAGCATCCATCGGGAAGCCACGAATTTTATTTCTAGACTCTGAATTTTATGTTTTTAAATTGACGAGTAGCTATAAAAAATAATGACTAATTTTTTATTTAGTTCTAAATAAATCGTATCTAAGCTGGCAAATTATACTAAAATTTTTTTAATTTAACCTAGTATTACGTGATAAACGGTTGAATAGTTGATAAGGTTAGAGAAGATGAGAATTGACAAGTAAAATTGAGATCGTTTCCAGATCGAGGGTTAAAAAATCACTGCATCAACATCCGCGCTATTCGAACCGCGACTATCCGTTTAGCTCCCTGATAATAGCAGCTAATTCGTGACTGTTACTGGAACGGGGTTTGGTTTCAATTAAACGAGGGGGCGTCAGGAGGGTTGAAACAATTTGCTCGTCCACGGGGTGACAGCTTGTTTCGCTCAATATATGTACGAACATTGAACGAATTAGGGCCACGAGGAATCTATAGGGGATGGTTGTGACAGCCAACAGAGGAGAGAGTAATGAGATAACTGCCCAGCAATTGCTGCCATGCATTGTCCACCTGCATATTATAATTTCAGTTTAAACAATGCGTCTAACGTATTACGAAAGTAAATGAAACGTCTGAAAATATAACACATATTTTTTTTATAAGCCACATTTTTTGCTGAAAGTTTCACATACTTGATTTCACACTTTACCCATACAAAAATTTGTAGGTAGGACAATTTTTGACACTTTTTCTTAAAACAACGTTACAACTGATCAAGCAGCTATAATTCATTCGCTACCAATAGATGGCAGCTCAAATGGTTCTATTTCATTCGATAACGTCTTTTAACCGATACCGATCTTCCCTTTATACAATAATATCAACGTGCAATGAAACTTTGTACCCATCTTATACTTAATGAATCAGATACCTAGGAATATTAATACGTGGTACGGTTAGAATATCAAATAGAAACCGCGATTCGTGTCTGTTATCAACGGAATTAATAGAATCGATTTTTGTCTTATTCTGCATACAAATTACATGGTTTACAGCCAGTCTCGTATTGATAACCAAATATCACAGAGCCCCGGGCTACAGCGGATATACAGGTATCCAGTTCGATATTTGTGAACGTTCAACCAATCGCACCCTTCCTCCACTATATGGTGCACGTGTATTGTAGCAGTGCGGACTATTGTCTGAACCTCGATAGGCAAATACTAGAAAAGTTCTCGCTGTTATCTAGCATTATTATTTCAGCCAGGTGTATCGATATGTATTCCATGTGCGAAGAGTTGTTGGTAGACGGAATGTTGTACAGTGGAAGTAAGGGTAGATGAAGGGGCAAGATTCTACTAGTAGACATAATACATTGCTGGATTCGAATCAAGGGTTCTTCGATCCAACGGATAGAATTAATTAAATACGAGGGTACCAGACGTGCTTTGGAGTTAAGGGTTGGTCTTGACCACTCCCGATTTAACCCCCGAAAATAACCCACACTCCACAAATCCCTTGACTGCGGACAAATTAACTTCCAAGAGAACCAGGCCTTGCGAAAAATTAACGCCGAACGGTCCACCTGATCCTGCCTTGTGTAAGGGATGAAATTTTGGCCAAGAACAAAATCTCTTGTCTTGCCTGCTATTTGATATGTTAATAAAATTATTGCCAAATTATTCAATCGGTTCTTAACAAAAGGACATCTCGAGTACGAACAATTAATATAATTGAACTTTTCTCGTAAAACATGCGACCATCCAGACTGCGGGACAGTGAAAAATGTTAGTAGTCTTTTCTAAATTGCACAAGATTGACTGTTTCTCTCGTCTGAACAGGATAATAAATTGAGCTACGAATTGAACAAGGTACGCATGCGCAATTTGAAAGCGCGGACGTTCGCTAACGCTGGAAGGTGGAATAATTGTTTCTATCAGAAATATATCAATTAATCACTTGCTATAGATAGATACGTTATATTTAACCCTACCACCATTTCCCAAATAGAACAAGTCGAAATTCACGGAAAATGACAGAATTTAATTTCGATTGAGATAACGGATACCTAGAAAAAGACCCTATTTTCGTGCTCAAATAGCACGAAGAACAAGGGTAAAAGGGTTAAGGGCTTCAATGGAATGAAAAATTGTACACGAAATTACCCCTAGCATCTCTCCTACCTGGAACTAAGTAATGATTTTTTTTCTAGTCCGAGAACTTTCTCACCCTCCATTACCTTATAATATTACCTTCCTCCCATCTACCCTTTCCTCGGCAAGTTGGATAACTTGAATTTTCTAATAGTTGAAAACTTTATTCAATATACTCACGTAACAAAAATTTTATTGTTACATTCTGAAAGCATCTAATGGCTCATTGGTAAAATTTATATTTTGAGAATTCGCATACCATCATGCTACATAAAACAAATAGTGCTTAATTTGCATCTAACAATTTTTGAGTCTCGGACCCCTCATGCTAGATAACGTCTATTCTAATGTTTATAATGGCAAACACTACTAGGACAACTTCCAATAATTATATTACTAGTGTTAATCACTTAATGATTATAATAAAAATAAGCATAGCATCATTTTCATTTACGTCGAAGACATTTTTATTCAAACTTCATTATCTGTTCTGTGTCAAATCTCCCGGGTCTGTTGAACCAACAATAGATAACAGATATAATTTTATTCCCGATTTCAGAATCAATACCGAAAAATCTTTAGCCCGTTTCCATGACTATACGAAATATTAAAATATACTAAATAAATGACGACACAGCACTTGGCACAAGACTAGATCAACCAGTTGATATATGAACTACACATGATATACATATATCATACATTATGCAATATACATGACAAATAAGTTCTCTTGGTACAAGAAATATTTTCGATATTTAATTTCCCTAAAATATTCATAAACTTTATTTCGCTTTGGCCATAGTTCAGTCGTCACTTCGTTTCATTTATGACAATGAGTCTCTTCTCGAGCTCTTCTACTTGTATTTCCAAATACTACTTCCTCTTTATCTACTAATGGCGGCGCTCGTCCTTATTCCCAAGGGCTTAGACTTAAAATTAACATCAAATAATTGCGAAGAAACATTGTGTGCTTCATTCCTCGGGACTTGGACTTGTATTTGCATCCGTATGTGTAATATTAATGACATGAAAACTTTATGCTTTTCAGGCGTTGCTCAGGGGTGCGCTTACTCAACAAAGTGCAGTGATACTTGTCTGCATGGCGATAGATCGTTATGTGTGTATGCTGCATCCTCATCGATATCACAGACACTCATCGAAGAAGGTAAGTTGAGACAATCGTGTTACAATTAATTAACCTTATTAATTTGTTATCACAATTCTTTTTCGATGCTTAGTTAATTACGGGACTTGCGAGCTCAGCGATCGCAGTATATGTAGAGTTTGATTGTCAGAGCTTGACGAGCTTGTGCGAGAGCCTGTGTTATTATTTATTGAATTATCATGCAGTGTAGTTTCAACGTTACAAAATAAGAGGAGCAAATATTTATCATTGTTCCTCATCAGTCCAAACTATTTACTGTCTCCTTGAAATTGTTTAAGTTGATTTTTGTATCTTCTGAAAGTTCTTTTAAAAACCTGAAATTAAATTAATTCAATCAACATAATATCTATGATTTAATAATTTCAATTGAAAATTATTATCCGGTGTAAAATTGTTAGAAATTGCATAAAATGAATAAATTGCATTAAAAATCATACTTCTATAAGGACGATTCATAATTTCCCATTATTTAAACTTTAATCAATATTTTATTGTCACTATTACATAATGTCTTGATGGGTTAAATTATTTTATTGACTAATACGAGGGTGAATTTGAATAAGCATTTTTATTTTTATTTTCATTAAAACTATATCTGATTTTCTTATACAAATCATTATTATTACTAAGTTATCGACTGAGCTTGCAATACGTATGGTTACGATGAGCTAATAAATATGATCTCTCTAAATATTGCTAATGATCAGTGCTAACTAACCCTTTGATCTAAAGCCAGCGTGTATCAATATCCAAAGCAAGTAGTGAATTATCAGGTACATCTGTCTATGACGGTTACATGTAAATTCCCTTAAAAGCATTATGTACGTAATGTATGACGCAATAACCTTGTGTTTGTGAAAAATAAAAATTTCTACATAAATATATAGTCGTACGAAGTGGGGGAATGTAAATAGATGACTGAATGCGTCGGAAATCTGAAATCTTCCAATTTGCTGGATTCTCGGTTGCGTAACGAATATTTGGCAATATCGTCGAGTTTACGAGCGGAGTTTACGGTTTTATGGCGTTTACTGACGAGACTTCGTGCCAACTAATGGTTCGCGTCCGCAATTTCCTTGTCCAGACAGATTAGTCGTTCCAAATCAAACATTCCTATTTGTATTGGTAATAAGTGTGGTAGTTGAAGACAATCAGGCAGACAGAACAGTTTTTTTCGGGGAGATGCTCCCACAAACTACGCTCCTGATGGACTGACTGACCCTTCAGGAAATTCCGAATTCCCCCTTGTCGAAAATATTCTGATGCCCGCATTGCCTGTCCTCGATTAGTTATTCCTGGGATAACACGCTAATCGGATCCGATGAACCACGTATAATCGGCTAACCCAAACCCACCCAATGCACATCGTTAGTAAAGACTGTTACATCGTGTTTCTGACTTCGTATGGCGCTTCGTGAGCGATCAGTTGCGTATAGGAACAAATCCCGGTACGTTGGGATTTTGTAAACTCGTATTTCATTATGTCCGTCCGTGAACGTAAATAGAGGTAATATTCGAGACAATGCGTGCCGATGACAGTAAAATATATGTTGGGGTCAGTTGAAAAGCACCGAGTTCCATGTTTAGTAGAGCTACCAACCTCACCATTGCGTTACTGAAAACAGTTATATGGAGTGGAACATGCGAGTTTTCATATGTCTCATCTCTTAGCCAGTCACACACTAATCGCAGTCGGAGCGCTGGCGAGTCTCGAATAATCAATTTCGTTTGGGATACTGTAAACAACGAAGGAAATGAAGGATCCGAGAAAAATTGGATACGAGAATGAGAAAGAGGTTAGGACGTCGTCATAGTCTGATGAAAAAGTATGTTAGGGTCGTAAAAAAAACTCTATAAACTTTCAACATTCGTTCTTGATTGGCGCGGAATTTAAATCTATTCAATAAGTATCTGCGGATAGTGCCCATGTATTTATTTGAAATTTCGATTCTTATCAGTGACAGTGTCAACACTGATAACAATTATTGATTATTTCATGATAATTATCATGAACAATTTTTATTATTATATTTTCAATGTCGAAGGATGCGATTTGCGTAAGGAGATATGAGATTTCCACAAAGTTTAGTAATGGATGCTAACTTTGAATGCTAGTAGCTTGTGTCTATCGTGTCATTGTATACGTATGTATGTGTTTGTATCAGCAGGCATATAAGCATTGGGAAATTTATCGAGAAATAAAATTTGTCAATAGTTATTAATTATTGACATGTAGGTCTAATCAATAAACGTCAAAGTTGAGCCATTTAGAAGTACAACGTGGAGAGTAAAGTCATTCGCATTGGGTTAGATGTTGGATCGATATTAAATTCGATGTCCTGTTCTGCTTATGAACAAATCTTGTTTTCATGTCGGGTGTCCGTAACAGCCTTAGTGTATGACAGAATCATAGAAAACTATTCCTATTCGATTTGTTTCTGCAAGTTTCTTGACAAAGACAGTATGAAGCATCCAAGGGATGAACTTTGACTCAAAGTTTCCTTATGCAGCGAAGCTTGTGTTGGTCACTTTAAATCTGAAAAAAAAATCCAATTGATTGGCATAGCTCTGACTTGCGAAAAATCATCCCCGATTTATTGATCTTTGTGATAGAAAAATAACCTGTAATGAAATTTCATATCAAAACATGTTTTTGTTATACATTTTTTGGCCTCGTTTTATTTACATTTTTTTAATTCGTTTTCATCTCGCTACGACTTGTGAACGAGCATATTTTTCTGGGATATTTTTTTCATTCGTCCACCCACTGGGCTTCTCGACTCAACCCCTACCCTGAATTTACGATCGTGAGAAGCGGCTCTGCGCAAAATCTATTATTGCAATTATTGGTGGAGACGCGCCGAGTGACAAAATAAAGTTTTGCCAACCGCAAAACTTTAAGCTTGCGAATCGTGGGGGTGGGAGGGGATAAGGTTGGTATTATTGAAAAATTATCGGGAAACTTTACTTCCCCAGGAAATAGGGGATGTATTGGTTAAATTGAATTGTTCGATAGGACGAAGGTTTCTGTCAGAGAATCAGTGGCGTGAATTGGAGCCTGTATTTTTCTTTTCTCTCTTATTTCCGTCTACTTTCATTCTTTATCCTTTGCATTCCATTGCATGAAATCGTAAAATTTCGTGCATTCGGCAGACACCAGTTTCGCGATAAACGTTAAATTTGGCATGTATATCTTTAAGAAATTGAAAAACAAAGCTCAAATCGAATCCGAAATACTTAAAATTGCGATTAGCAGTGTCCACAAGTTTTATATTTTCCTTTGTCGCCCTTTACCTCCATAAAGTAATTTTTAACGAGTTTTTCGCGGTTCGTCGAGTCGAGTGTTGAGAAATAAATACAGATACTGCATAGAGAGAATCGTAATACGAACCTGACCTATTATCCTACCCTTCGTAAGTCCTAAAGAGGCCAACCCCTGTCCGGAATGAAATGAATTTTAGAGAAGATTTAAAAGCACATCAAAATGTAAAGTGGCGCTCCCATCCGTGACCCCACGCACCTTTTCAATCCTCGAATCCATCTGACAAATCTTTCAGTCAAATTGCGTAAACGTGATTGATCAACAATAATTTTTAAACCGAATAACAATTTAATAAGCATTCGATAAATGAATTCTAAATTGTGTACGTTCGGAAAATTTCTCTACAAAAAATAAGGGCGTTCAAAAATCCTAACGGTCCGTAATACATTGACGCCTTATTTTGGAAACCCTTTTTCTAAAAGCGATAGGAATCCGAGCATATTGCGATTTTATTCCAGTCAGCTCAGATTTAAAGTACGGAGTAAAGTTGGCTGAGACAGCATAACGAATGACGCAGCAAACCATATGCCGTCTCAGACACTTTTCCCCTATAGACAATCTGGGGTTTTTAATGCAGCTCATTTGCTATTCGCAGGTTGACAACACTGCTAAACCGACTAACCATGAAAATTGCTTCGCTCATTTGTTAAATATTATTCGTGGACAAGTAATAACGAAGCTGTGCGTCGAAGTTCCGTTATACGCTAAAGCTCTGTGTGGAAGATGTGATAAATGATCTAGGGTTTATAATAGCACCTTAGTTGGCAGCACTGTAAACACCTCTATATCAATCATCCCTCATTATGTAGACCGCGCGTACCCTTCACCCCTGTCCTATGAACTTAGGAAAATAAGGGCTTGCTTTCTTCGTGGAGAACTTTAGTATCGTGCTTACGCCAACACAACGCCAAGTGCTAAAATTTCATTGTCGGGTTTTATTAACAAATTTTCCGTTCGAGACGACAGCACAAAGGGACCGATTTATCATGGGGTTATGGCGTCGCGTGCTTCTCATACCTTGAGTCATTGACTGGTCTACGTAAAATTCCACCTCCTCCTATAACAGAAATGTCGGAATTTGAATAAAAGCAAGGAACCTGTTCTATTTTTTCGAAGATGTATCCGCAGGTGTATAAAAGTTTATATGTTGCTTGGTAACTATAATTTTCTTTATTCAATCGAGCTATACAATAATCCGATCTGGAAATTACGTAGCGTCCACCGTGTGTCAAAAAAGGCTCCAGCTTCGAATGGACGTCATAGTTTCTCTAATTTATATCATTTATGATATATCATTAAAAATATATCTAATATCAAAAAAATATAATAGTATAATCAAAACATATGTCCTACGATCGTAGACTTAGTTTTCAATTGGTATTCCAATACTGCAAATTGAGCTCCTCCCAGTAGTAGCATCAATATTAAGTCTAACTGAAAGTATATCAGAATCATTAGAATCAGTGTTAAAAGTATATGGCACATCGCGTGACAAGTTGGATAATCAAGCAAAAGTAAATGTAGACATCAAAATATCACTAGACCTAATTCGTGACTACAGTACACAAATATATACATACTTGTTATTGACTCCATATTATTTATTAACAAACTACAGATTCAAGTATACGTAATTCTTATTATAAAATGAATGGTCTTTTGCCATGACTTGAAGAAGAAAATCGGTCGAAAACTTTACGGGGTTTGTTTAGGGGAGAGTTATAAGCAACCCTTAGATTTCGAAGTGTATATTATTTTTCATAAGATTTCCTCGTTAGCGCCTAGACAAAGGAAAGTCAAATTGTACAGGGCCTCGCCCTCTTTATAAATTTCTGCAGGAAGTTATTACACTCTGCCTATTGATCAACCAATTCGACCCTCTGAACGTAGGAGGATCAATTTAAAATTGCACAACCGAAGGGTGGAATAAGGCTAATGAATGAAGTCGCGCGAAAGAAATCGTGGGCGGTGTAGTGTAATGGTGATTTAATGCTGCGGCTTTGATTGGACAGTGATTGGCCCATGGGAGGCTGGCTGACTAGTCGTTAAATCGAGAAAAACCAGTAGTCTCATAGATAAAGCTCTCGAGACAAAAAGAGCGATCTAATGAATTGCTGACTCGTCCCTTCCATTCTCTGTGATTTTCAGACTATCGAATTCGCTTCCTCCGTTTCTCCATTCATTACAAAATTGCGCGTGTCGGTCATGCGATCTACTGTACTGTCGAGTTTCTCGTTTACTTATTCCTTTTTTATCTTCCCCCGTTTTGTAACGCAGCACTTCTTGCGCCTCTGATCGATTCTCACTGCTACGGGATTCCCAGTACTACTTACTTTTCCAACACGCCCGCTCGTAATTCACGTGCTCGTGCCTTGCACATCCGACATTGCGAAAACAATAGGGTTTACTCCCATTGCTATGTATGATTGCATCTCTTCGAAAGAAATAGCTATTTTTGTACAGGCGCACACTGTATCACAGAGACGTTTAAACGTTGCAGCTAAAAGATGCACCGACTGGTCAGAATTCGGTAAAATCTTTACTAGCATCTAACGGCATTGTATAATGTTTTTGTATATCTCGATATCAACATACACGATTTTTCTTTCGAAAATTTCATTCTTCTTAATTTTATATCCTATAAAAGCACATCAGGCACGTTTCAAATATTTAATGAAATGAAGGATAAGGTGATTTATGAATACTTCAAAAACCTTGGCTATCCTCTACTGCCTTTGTTCACTCGGAAAGAAATGATATAGCATTTTCAATCCTCTTTTATTGCTCGGAATGATTTCAAATCTCTCTAAAATCCTATCGGTTCCATCCTCATCATGATCATTTATGGTTAACCGTTGAAAGGGACGTTCATCGTTTATCGACAGGATTTTATACTTAAAATAAAAGAATTAAATTGAACACAAATTGTCATACCGACACCATTAAATTACCATTAGAATTTCACTTACAATTAGACATTTTCCAAGGCTACTGATTAGACTATGCGATTTACCCTGTTTCTGCTTCGCTTCGTCAAATACTCTTTCTGTTTCATGTCTTCCACAGTAAGTTCAAGTATCACAGCTTCTTTGGGCCAACCGCTAATTACTAAGTGATTCAAGATCGAAATTAGGTAGATGAACTTTTATCGAAAGTGCCGTATAACCCTAAAAGTTTTCAGTGGTCGAGTTTCTAACAATCTACCCTGGAAACTCGTTTTTAACTTCAAGCAAATGTTCCGATGATGAAATTAGGTCGCAAATAGGTTAGGAAAGTGCGGAATAATTTATACACAAAAAAAATGCGTTTCTTGGCTGCCCGTCATCAGCAAGAATGGCAAATTTAGGCTCCATTATCTCGAGCTTAATTGCGAGGTAAATCACGCAGTGGAAAGCCACCTTTAAGATTTTCAGTAAAATGGGCGTTTATGAATTGAAAGTAACCTTACAAAATCGCAAGTCAGCATTACCACCCTGCGCCATTCAAAATCTCATTTATGCTATATAGTTAGGAGAAAATGTCTTGAGAGATTCTCTTTATATCGTATTATTATCCTGGACAACTTACTAGTTCAGGTACAAGTCCTCGGTACCCTTTCAGAGGCCTAGAAAGAACACCTAATCCCGTTGATACTCAACACGAGCTAACCATACTGATAAAACCCAAAGCGCGATAAAACCTGTTGGAACTTATGACTCCTATTCGCAAAACTGATAGAGAGGGTTCGCCGACAGCGGATGATCCAGGGATGCGCATTATCGTCCACCATAATGTCCCCATACAGTTTCCTATATCACCACAACGCACGAGCGTATCGTGAGACCATGACAATAACATAGTAAGTACTAGGAGTCGTTCTGTCTGCGAAACGGCCTTCGTAGAATGTCCACGTGGCCATAAAGCCGAAATGTTCTCTCGAACGGTCGTTTCTTTAGTTATATCCAAAAAGGAACGTGATATTTCAAAAGACTTTGAAGCCTCCTTGAAATTTGCATGCGTGCAAATTTTAGGTCATACATGTATATTTAAGGTTATGTTCGTTCGGTAGTTAGGCTGATCCAATAAATGCTAGACGATATCGATTAGTTTCGTTAACGATATATGTTTATATATATACATATTGGTTTTTGTCTATGTTGACACAGTATTACATGCGGCAGGGTTGCGTCGCAGTGATGTCGACGACTTGGATAGCGAGCGTCGCTGTTTTTGGAGCTTTGGTTCTACCGAGGGGTGGCTACTATTTCAACGGATCCGGTCTTCTCGCCTGCGATCCCTTCTTCGCCAGAGCCTCCCTGAGGTATCGCATCATTTACTAGTATAGTAAGATCATCAAGTCGAGTAGATGTCGAGCATCGGGGCTCATTATGCCGGGAAGATAATTCCCTTTTTCTAGCCGCTCCAGCCAAAGACGTCTTTATCGATCTCTTTGTTATGGCGCTGTTCTCGTTGATCTTCCTTAATGAAACAAGCAGGGAATTTTTTGAGAGGAAGGTCCGCGGGTTATTTGCCTCCATCAGCCAGTATTGGCGCAGATGGCGCCACTGTGGCTCTTTGAAATTTATCCCTAACCACGGAGCCAGCTAATTAAAGTTTTCCCCTTTTCAGGATACTTGCTTGCTGCTGCTTCTACTTTCCGACCACGATGGTACTGATGTATTGCTACGGATCAGCCTTCCATGTCAACAAGTTGCGTCTGAAGCGGGTTGTCTGCGTTAATACGCCGGAAGTTGTCAGTGGAGGTCACATCGAAAGGGTGAGTTTCGTTTGATGAAGGATAATAGTTTGTACTTTAAGTAAGAACGCACCCTTCTCTCTGACCTCGAGAAACTTTCTACGAGTCTTTTCACCCAAACGCCACTTTCGAAAATTCACCTTTACACCCTGTCGAACTGACACTCGTTATCGAAGCAATGTGCGAAACGTGACGCGTTTGCCAAAAGGATTCGCACTTCCTTTATTACATTCGTATAACCATCCCTTAAAAACTCCAAACTACGGGAAAGCTTTCTGTCCGTTACGCGCGTGCATGATCATTCTTATGAAAGAGAGGTGGATAAGGAATGAAATTTAAAGACACTATTTTTATTTTGTAAAACATGGTGGCGACGAAAAGGTGATAAACGCGTGATGTTAAAAGTGAACGATAACAATTTATCATCTTTTGGTGGTACAGGTTGACCGTGTCTTTATAAATACTCGGTTAAACGTATAAATCTTGAGTGGATTATAAAATCTGAAGGAGACTGTTGATACTGCAATATAATTTATTGGAATTATTTAAATCTTTATTCAAAATTTAACGTATAATCCTTTTCGAAGTGTAGTTGACAACTATTTTTCATTCTCATAACAATTAATATAACCCTTATTTCAGGAAGAATCGAGAGCTTAAAAAGCCCACGCAAGATATCACTATGCAATATATCTCTTGGATTTCTTAATTAATCCTTATCAAAGTATAATCTTCGTAATTATAAAATTGAAAAATAACAATAATTACTTGATATCAAGATAACATAATCATTTTAAATAAGATGCAAAAATACACAACGAACTGATAGCCACAATTGTGGGTCCGTTCGATATTCCCAAATTATTTACGCAGTGGGAGACCAGAGACGAATAACGTTAGCTTGAAGTAATTTTCGCGAATTAATACATACACGTGCTACATTTTATTTCTGCGAAAAATATTCAGATTCTGGTCACGGCATTCATCGTGGATTTAAGTAATGGCATTTTTGCAAAAAAAATTCTTAACGAAAATCGTCGAGGCTTCCTGTTTATCGCGGAATGGTAGTGCTCGGGCATATTTCGCGAGTGGCGAGTTTCAAGGGATGTTTTGCAAACTTCACTTACTCCCTAGTGTTTTTATGTAACAAGTGTGTAACAAACGAACCGGATGTTATGTGTAGTTCATAACTATTCGTGAAAGCATCCATTGACCAATAATCGTGGCGAATCGTTAAGTAAACTTTCTCCACTCGGTTGCGAGTCACGAAAAAAACTGAGAATTTACGAGCACTAGCATCTTGGAGACTTTTCATCGTAGATTAGTGTAGCGGCGACAAGAAATGAAAGAAAAAGAATCGACACGAACTTCTTAGCGGCCAACTTCAAGGGAGATGGAGTCTTTCCTAGGTGGGTGAATTCACGGTGCGAATCCTGGGCGTCGATTCTACGTGAATTCAGGTCTCCCTCGAGAACGCTCGCCTAGTCATTCAATGTCTCCCTCGCCTTTACGATTTTTTCCGTCTCTCGAAGAAGCTCAGCCGACTCCTCGACGGGGAGTTCGTGAGGTAATTTAATCCATAACCTAAAAGAGAGAAAGTGACTGCTTTGATATCCTTTACGCAGTTCATCGTTCAAGGGTAAAGAATAGAAAATGAAAATGAGCAAAGGGAATGGCCAAGAAAAGAAGGGAAGAAAAAACGCAAAAAAATGAGAGATTTGGAAAAAATGATAAAAAAGCAATAAATAAAAATCTCTTATCACAAAGCGTAATTATCATAATAATTATCTGAATGTAAATCTAACCTAAAAAATGGCAATCATTTAAACGAATATTAAAGCAAAATCAAATTATTATATCAATCATGGGTCGCATGTTAATAATTTTGAAAATGATCAAAGATACTAAATTCATTTTTCTAATTTGACTCTGCTCGAATGCTTTAATTTGATAAAGGCATATTTACTTTCTGTAAACTACGAATACTCGTTAATTACAATAAACAATGAAATTAAGGAACATGCAGTCTGTCCTCAAAGGGAACGACGTTACGAGCAAATATACCGAGTAAAATCCATGCTCTGTACACAAACTAAATTTCTTTCCAATTGCTACATTCTGAAAATCGAAGTTCCATGCATGCTAAATGATAGGTATATTGACCAAAAATGGTAAAACACGATATCGCCCGTATTATTATTCATTACATTTTCAGGAAATGATAAACGGTTCACTGCCTTCTCATGATATATTAAGGTTCGACATACAGAAAAATAATTGACAGACTAAATAAATCAATACAGAGATTAATTCGCATGAGAGCAAAAACGAAAGCTTTAAATGTATTCTCTATCATTTTATAAAGATTACATCCTAGATTGAGAATAGCCTGATAGGTAAGTACAAAGCAACTGTACAAACGGGTATTCAATATTTGATGAAAGTTTCCAGAACCAAAGCAAGTTTCCTCGTGGTAAAGGCTTCCATTCAATGACTTCCGCTACCTTGGCCATTGGACCAATCTGTGGACAAACAGCCAGTAGGAGGTCAATTGTCGTTTCTTAATCGAACTAGCGTTTGTGCTTAATTGTTAACAATTGAAGTTACAACAATTATCAGTAATTAACTAAACGCTTTCAAGCGCTGAAGACATCTTTGTGCTACAGCAATGTATTATGAAGCTTAAACCACTCGGTAGGATTGTGTAAACGTATTGATAGATATTTAGGAAAGTCAGAGGGAATGATAAGAAATTTGCGAACGATCACTAATTAATTATCTATAATATTTTAATGTATATACCGAGGGCTAATTACTTCTCAGTACGATTGGGGTGAAAATCTTCTATGAAATTTTTGTATCTTGGTCATTGTGACGTCACAAGGAAAAAAAATTATTTTACGTGTAACTGAAAAATTTTCATGTAGAACAACCATGTGTATCGATAAGTTCCACTCTCTTCCGTAAGGATCGTTCGAGATGCAAGATGGCGCGACCCAGTTTTCACAAGGCAAATAATATTTTGTTGTGCTCCGCTTGGAAATCACATTTATCTCTACATTAGCCAGGTCTCTTTGTGGGTGGAGGAAAAAGATTCCCCTTGTTTTCATACTCATGACCCGAATTCCCACTGGATATTTGCGTCGCTGACTTGTGAGAGCAAAAAAAAAGTTGAAAGCCTCTGGCATTGCAATTTCCGATTTTTCGATGCGCGCGGCATGCCAGGATAACATTCTGCAAAATTCTGAGCGGTCGAGCGAATTACGGATTAGATTTATGTGACTGCGAATATATCAGGCTGACTTCACTGGTCCGTGAGTAGCAGTGATGTCGGAGATGAGTGTTGAGGGTGACTGGTGAAAAAGATTTTTGTAGAATGTTAGAGGAATTTAACCTTCTATTTTATTTAACGCCCTGCTTCAGGACGATCGATCATCTTTCTTATCGCTGCCATAAGGAAAGCGAAATCGATGTTGGTACGATTGGTTTGAGAAAATGGGGAAATGAGATATTAAGAAAAAAAATCAAAACTAATATATTTCGAAGACAAATAGATTATCTCATATCTGATTACCATATGTATATTTATATATACATATATATTTATGCACATACCATAATTACTATGCCACTGTAAAATGAGCGTGCGTTCATTTTTTAATTTTCACCAAATCCCATAGGACGATTTATTGCTTCTGATAACGCGTGGCGGAAGTGCTGTTTGTAGTTCCGCAACCGTCATTAATTCCATTTGTTCCGTCGATTCCGAACAGTCCGTATAAAATGGGAACAAAGCCGGAAAAAGTGTCGAGCGGAGACACAAGTCACAATGGGGTAGTTTCAGTTCGTTTACACATTGACTACCCCAACCAACAGCGCCACGTTCCTTTACCACGAGAAGTGACCTTTGGGTGCATTTAACGTTAATTCTCACCAGCATCATTTATCAGCCACTTCGAAAAGCAGTTACCTTACGTTCCATCTAGAGAGTTGTCATCCTTGTTTTCCTCTTTCTCTCTTACATAACACTTTTGGCTGATCTTGCTACAGGACGTCTTTCACACCATTATAATGATCAAGTGAGGTACGCTTAAGCGTTTAACCCAGCAAGGGTGCATTAACCGGAATATGGCTAACCAGGGATTTGGTGCATCCCTTGTCGCTCTGCACTTAACCCACTTTCTTGAAATTCTTACGTAGTAAGAAATACGAGGTGGGTACGAGTCGGAAAGAAACGAAATCGACTAACGACCCAGAGACACACTCACTCGATTATCGTAAGACGTTCGAACGATGATCAAAATGGCTTCTCCTTCCAAAGACTTTTACTGCACCTCCGCGTAGTTGGTACATGACCTCTTGTGACCTCAGAAATCTTGAACAGCAGCCAGTAGTATATCTAGTCGAATAGCTAAGGCATTTCAACTTGATAGCAACCAGAATAATTCGCCACGTTCGACTCTTCTAGGGACTTTGTTGGAGACACTTGTAGAAGAGCAATCGACAAGCAGAGGAAGGAGACCAAGGAAATTGCGAAACTCGAGATCAACAGAGGACAGAGGGGCTTCTGGGGTAGCAGGATAGAAAAGTGGAAGAGTGGAAAAGTAGAAGAGTGCATGTACGGGCGAGAATGGCCGAACAACTCGAAAGCTCGAGAGTGGCTTCGTTCTTTTGTCTTTGCCGTAACGAGCGCCTGGCCCGACGGGAATTGATTCGAAGCGGAAATGTCCATTCTCCCTTTTTTTCGTATTTCTATTCTTCATCCTCGTCTACATATATTTTATCTCTCATTCTCTTAGCTTTCAACACGAGACAGCTTTGCAATACAGGGAGGCCTTACGGCTGCATAGAGGAATTAACGACGGCCGAATAAGCCGTGAAAATAGATTTTAATTTGAACACGTTGAACGTTCTGCTCACGTTGCTTTACTCGTGCAGATGCAGTTAACCAATTGAAATCGTGTCCTCGTTAACGTTACAATAATTGACAATCGTATTCTTTACGTTTCCCTAGCATTTATACGTATCTACCTACTTTTCTAACGAATCACTTTAATATTTCCTACATGCGAGGAAGAATAGAAATACGACGCTCTGTCAAAATTTTAACTGGCGATATTAATATGTTAGATTATATATCATTCTATACATATATAATATATATAGAATGTTAGATTATATATCCGGCTGAGTCGTTGAATTAGAACTGTTTCTGATTTCTGAAATTGTCATCTCCGTAGCTGAGGATTATCTTGAGATTTTGAGTGTCCTTAGATTTATCACGTGCACTCTTGGAGATCGTGTTAAAGTTTGAATATACGTATAGTCAAAATCTATCATTGTTATTTCACTTTATTATTATTTTTTTCAAAAACCTAAACCATATATTTGAGATATCCTCAACGATAATAGAAAACGTCGCAAGCAGCTTATTTATGAGAAAATCCCCTGTAATACCGATGTGTTCTCATGTGCTCCGATGTAGGTCAACAATGTGGCAATGTCTCCTAAAGGTATCTTCAAGATCTTGCTGTGTTCTATAAAGGGGAAGACTTGAGGAACTAGAAAGAGAAAAAATTGCAGGGTAGAAGACTGTCGGTCATAATGATCTAATTATTAATAAGGTCATCGAGCTATGAAGATTTACAAGATTTTTCTTAAAGAGTCAATAGGATTGACAGAAACTTACATAAAGGCCAGACCTATCCCACTTCGTATTAAAAAGTCTTTTCTAATAAACCGTCTACATACCCCATACGTTCGTGGACAAGTACAACTATAATATGTCTAGCACCGAATGTCGTAATTGTTGTTAATACATGAATTGTAAATGGAAGTCAAAATGCATATATGTGAAAATAATAGTTTCAGAAAAACAATAGAATCATTTTAATTGATCGTGATTTATAAATCCATATTTATTTGTTACACGATTTTACACTCCCTAGCATTGAAGGATCGTCGAAAAGCCTAGTCTTACGGCTCGTTGACATAGAAGCTGGAAGCATTCGTCAAACGCCTATTCGATATCGAGTAGATTGTTGAGAAAATGATCCAAGAGATATAACATCAGCCACCCTTGGTCTTGGTAACATTTCTGACATTCGTGAAGTATATTTCCATTCATCTTATTGGCCAATATAACTGTACATAAATATACCAATATATATATGTGTGTATATATATATATGTGTATTTATGCTTGTGTATCCGAAGAATTCTCGTATTCGTCAAGTTATTGGACTGCGAAGATTTCATAAAGCCATCGACGGTTTTCTCGAAGCGAACTTGATGGCGGTAGAGATAAAAGGGATGAGTTCCTTTGCGTGGATGGGGCGACGGTGAATCCAAAGGGTGGTTTGAAACGAGAAAACGGTGTGAGAATCAGAAAGGCAACGTCGCGGCGTTAGGGCAGTCGAACGCAGACGAAAAAGATGCGAGAGAGGAATAGTGGGGGCGGGTGGGGGTGGGGTCTTCTGATCAATATGGCAATAGTATTGACACATATTCTCGCTTAGCAACGTGAAAGAAGTCAATATAAGAAGTCTAATAAACGTGGCTACTAAACAAAGGAGTCTGGTATAATGCAAAATATGAAAGGTAAAAGTTTTGCCGCAAAGAACAAATTTTATTCGTTGTTGGAAAAAAAAGGTAATTTTTCATACGCAGAATTTTCAAGATTGAAATTCCTTGACATTTGCTAATGTTACTGTTCCATTTACGTGATCGTAACTTTTTCGGGAAACTTCGACCTTAGAATTTTGTATACAAAGCACGTGACACCAGGTTTTCGGACTTTACCGTATGCACTGGCTTGGAACCGGAAATGCCGAGCATCTACAAACGTTACTGTTCCATCTACATCCGGAGCATAATATTTCCTATAAATTTAACTCCAATCGGTTTAACCGTTTGTTTGGAATTTTATCCAGAAAATTTTACGTGCGTGCGAACACACGCACACTTTTCTTTTTACTGCCAACTCGTAAGACACTCCCATGCAGTCATGCGTAAAAAGTAAACCATAAAGATTTGTCATACTGCTTGCTTTACTTACGCGAATGATTTTTCAAAAAGTTGATAAGCATGCGAAGTTATATGATATTGCTAGACGGTTGTTTTTCTTCGCCCGAAAATATCTTCTAGTCGTCCATTTCCGACGGCCATATCGAGTAAGACTTTATGTAATTTCCTGACGGTACCTCGTGCTAGGGCGAAGCATGTATTAAAGATAAAGTCCAGAGGAGGAGGTGAGAATCAGGATCAGTGCGATTCTACAAGAGGAAGATTGCCTTATCCAGGATTATCCTTCTCATTCTGATCTTTTCCTCGAGAAGGAAAAAATGAAAAGCAAGAGATTTCTTAAGGCAGAGAAGAAAGAGGTACGAGTGTAAGAGCTGTAGGTGTAATGGGAAATTGAATAATTTGACAATAAAAATGATTGAGTATTTGAAACAAAGAAACGTGCTAGGTTATTAAATAATGAGATATGCGCTTTTTTATTCTTTCCATGGAGGAGAAATGCATTGGGTATAAAGGGAGAAGGAGAAGAATGATAAAATTAAAAAACACCTAAATTCGGAGACGAGGTGTCCTCGGTGATAAAATTCCGTCAGAGACGAATAGAGCTGGATGTGTAGCTGGTGATGGTGAAATAAAAACGAAAACTAAGATGAGTGTCGATTGGGGAGAAGTAAAATCGAATAATGCTGTCCCCTGGTAGCACCGCGAATGAGATAATGGCAAAATGGATAATAACGTGGGAGCCGTTATCAAGTGATAACGAGATTTCTGTAAAATCTATACGACTTGTCTGTTAAACTCACTTGTTGTATACGCGTGTTTCTCAATTAGGATGAATTATGTCTTCGATAAATATTGTAGATTCTAAAATTGTTTCTAGTCTTCTCTGATCTCATTTATCCTGACGGATTCTAGTTGCGGTTTTTTTATACTTTTTTAACAAAAAATTCAAAAGGATTTTTAATCTATATGAGTGTTGCTATTGTCCGAACCTCAATTATTAATTTATATTATAAATTAATAAAATGGCGGCGTTTTTTGCAAACGTGTTCCAAAAAATATGTTTTTGCGCCATAATTGGGGCGAAAATGTAAGTTAAAATTATAATTTTACCATGATTGAGGTTCGAACGATAGCGACACTCGTACAGACTAAGAATCTTTTTGAATTTTTTGTTTCAGATAACCTGAAGGGCTCCAATCACCTGCACCAGTAATATCAATCTTTTTCCCATGGGTCTATTCATGTCAAAATAAATAAATAAATATCCATTTTTATACTATAAAAATAATTTTTTTTTCCATTCCCCTAGAGTACATCTTTCAGCGAAAAAAAAGTTTGTGCAATTATATGGAGTACTTTTTGAGAGAAAATTCGTCAAAAATGCTTAACTTTTTCGGTCGTCACGCTGTAATAGTCCCTTAAAGGAAATATTTCGTATGTTTAAGGAGCTATCAAAGCAAAATAGCAAGTTGTTTATTTATTTAAACAATAAATATTTACATATAATAAGTATAACAATATTCCCAAACTTGTCAGTAGTTCATGTCAGAACGTACGTGTAATAAAGTAAAAATTTACAAATGAAAAACTCGTAAAAAAATTATCTTATATAGGAAAAAATGGAGTAAGATGAGTCTTTACGTGTACCTTTAATAATTTTATGGGTAGCCCATCTTACCCCACCTGTTCTCAAGTTAAAAAAAAATACTTTCTTAAATATATATATTAATACTTTTTGTTTCGAGTGGAACATTTAGAAATCTCATACCAGCAGCCTTGATAAATACGAATATTTAAAGGTTAAATAATAGAAGACATCACTCCGTTTAAATTCATAACGCTAGAAGAGATACGTGTCATGTAGAGTGGGGTCCTGGCGAACCCCTATACCCTTTCTAGGATTAAATATATTCATAAACCATTCAACTGACCATGGAAGATAATACAGCGTGCATTATTCGCTCGTATGATTTAATACAGTACCTTGGATATAATATTACGTAAAAAGTTACCAACTGTAAATTATAATTGCAAGCTTTAAATTTGTGTGGCAAAATCCAGCAAAAATTTCTCCATAGATTCTCACATCTATCAGGATTTCATATGTTGAATGCCAACGGTCAATGCAGGTCGAATACGTTAAAGGTATTTGAAAAAGACTGACAAACGAACGCATCTGGGTTTAATACATTAACAATGCGGAACTCATTTTGCTGTACACATTTCAGTCATCCATTATGATATTTTATTTATCTCTTTTTTTTTCTTCTACAGAAATTATTTCAAAGCCAAATGTACTCAACCACGTGTTCGACTCCTCTCACTTTTCCCCTGTGAATAAAGCAGACACGACAGGGCAGAAAATTATTTCTGCTATAAAATAAAAACACAAACGATCTTCCTCTTATTAACTTTTTCTTATCACGAAGAACCGAGCCATTATTCTTAGTTAATGTAATTGCCAAACCAGCGAGAACATCACTTTTTTTATTCACTCATATTTCATTCCTGTTACCTTCGTTGTAGAATTTAATGATTTTTCATTTCAATTATTTGTATTCCTCGATTGATACTTGCGTAGTTCTGGCTACACGAGTCAGTATAATCCTCTGGGATTATTTTATAGTTTTATTATGGGAACAAGTGAGGAGGTGCTGCTGTACGCTAGTACAAAAGCCGGTTTACGAATCGAGTTTGAAATTCGATAGTTTAGCTGAAATAAAGTCGATCGAACACCAGTGTTAAATCCATAGAACATGGAAAAGTTTCTACGATATATGAAATTGAAATTTCCAAGATGCACATGGATTTTACGTGCTGTATTCTATACATATATACCGTGACGTTATATTTCACGTCACAAGATCTGGAATGGGTAACTTTCGTGTTTATCAGACCTGACGTAGTACCGTACCTTATTATTACATAACGTAAAGTACCGGCCAAGAACTCCAGGGTCCCGATTGATCAAACTCAGGCTAATTTTATTGTTAAAAATATTTCATGCGTCTTCTATCCAGCCAACACGTACCCAGATCTCCATTCCGCTAGAAGAAAAGTCACGCCAGTCTACACCAGGGATAGTGGAGAACTGACAACCGACGCCTCCACCGAGCAGCCGACAACTTTCGAATTGAGTAGGGCGTCAGTCACGAGGAAGACATCGCCATGGACTATCTCGACTTCCTGCATTACCGTCGGTACCGTTGTCCGACGTAGGGCTTATCGAAGTACGGAAGAGGAAAGGGAGCGGGCAAAGCTACCTCAGTGCAAGGGTCATGTACCTCGGCCACCTAGCTCTCCCGATAACGTCGCGATGAAGATCACCTTCAGAAGCAACCATGAAGTTACGGCAGTGAACTGTGATATCATTGTGATCCCGTGTCTACCGATTAGACGTGACGTCATTACCGGGAGAAGGAAAAGATTTCGTGCCTTGTTGTAAATTCTGTACTTATTAATTGTATATATGACTGTAGCCTAATGTCTCGGTAACCTTTGAGAACTGTTCAAAGAATTTGTGAGCTCACGTATCTTCTTTTCGTTAAATTTAATCCTATATTTTCTATTTACTGCAACCTGATGTTGGTTCTGGGCATCTACTACGTTTAACCTAAGTTAAACTAATATATATTACGAGATGAAACAAATGTAAAAAGCGAGCGGAATACGTGATACTGTGTTTTTTTCACGTTGTTTTCTCGCCTTATTATATTTTGAAATATATTTGAAAGTCCCAAATAAAGGGACGCTCGTTATGTTTCCTGTTACTTAATTTCGTGGGTTTTCAATCTACTTTACCCTAACACCTGTGCGTTCTCTGCCCTTTTACCATCTCGTATTTCGTATGGTGATGCAATGTTGCGTCTGGCGCCCAATCGCATGTCCCGTTTCGCGTGATGGTTAGTAGATGAACAATCAGCTGTGTCCCTACGTACAGCTTGGAGTACATTTCTTTAGAGTAATTTCGAATATCTTTTTCTCAATCTATTTTCCTACTTTTCTTCTTATTCTATTTTAAAGATTTTTTGTCATAATACATAACAAAAATCCAACGTCGCGCAAGTTCGGACTATAAATCTCAGCATGCTAATGTCGACGTAGCAATTTGTCTTTCGCGATGCCCCACCGTAGTATAACCCCGTATGTTAATAGCTTATTTTCGTATTTCAATTTTGGATAAATGTTTTTCTTTCGCCTGTCGCATATTCCATTCTATTTCTATGAGAACAATAGCTCACCGTTTATACATCATCCCCACATATTTGTCACGTTCTTTATCCTGCTACCTTTTATCCTTTAAATGCCACTCTACTTGTCATATAATACGATCAATACAAATACTATGAATTTTAAAGCATCTGCTAGAAATTTTTATATCCCTTACGTATAACGGTACATTCTTATATTTTATGTACAGAATAAGCATACCAGGCTTTCATGATAAAAAAAACGACAATTGCATAAAATATCAGCAAGGCAAGAAAGATGTTTTCACAAGGGTAGTAATTCCTTGTGTTAATCCCTAGAACACTATATGCACAGTGCCCGCCAACGTTGATGCTTTTAGTCGTCCTGAACGTAGACGCGACGGCAAATGCCTGGATTCATAATCCTACTGCCCGAAATGTTTTGACGTTGACGGGTTTAACTCGCAACATTAACCTTAACTAACCTGAAGCGATGGCGATACAATTCCTGGGTGTAAATAATTTTCCATCCAGTATTCCGTTTCTCAATTTAAGGTTAGACGTATTTCCACAGGGAAACGACAGCTATGAAAAATATAACTGAAAGCAATACAAACTGGAAGCACTGATACTTGGTTACAGCTGGTGGCGCACGAGAGACGTCTGTCGACCTCAGCCTCGAGGACAATGGCGGCGATGAGCCTAGGTTTCATCGTGATGGTCACGCCATGGACTATTCAGGAAGTTGTGGCAGCCTGCACAGGAAGCAAGCCTCCGCCATTTCTCGACTTCCTCGCCACGTGGCTCGCTCTGTCCAACAGCTTTTGGAATCCCTTTCTCTTCTGGCTGCTCAATAATCACTTCAGACGCATCTCCAGGGAGCTGCTTTACACTAAGGTATTGAGCCTAGAATTGTATTAGAGGTATAAAAAAACCGTAGGAAATTTATTATAAAAAATTTTGAAATGAAATCGGTAAGGAAGGGCCCTGTGCAGTTTATGGTAATGTAGTGTTTTTCTAACGGCTTCGCATGAATTTTACACTGCTTTAAATGCAACTAGTTACAATAAAATATACACCAACCTCTCCGTCGTTGTCCAACGAAGATATTCATGAGGTTGGAAAACTTTTTACTGTAAGTGGAAGCAAATGCGGATGATTGATAGGATATGATGTACAGTTTAGCCCACGATATTCATGGCGGCTAGGAAGGTACACTGCTCTAGGGTTAAAGTATGGGTTCGTCTTGTCGCAAATTTTCTAAAAATAAATGTTTAGTACATTCGGTACAATCATAATATAAATTTTATCTTAATACACAAATATTTGGTCTATGATCGAAATGAAGTTTCATGACGATGAAATTATTAGTTTAAGAAAGTTACAAGAGTTTCAGGCTTTACTGAAAAGTTCAGTCGACCCTTTGGAACTGCTACAGAATTTAGGAAATTTAATGGAACTCGACGAAACTTGACCATACTTTTCTTTCAAGGCACTAAGTACTTTTCTTTTGGAATACATGCTTATGAGGAAATGCCATTAAAAAACTGCCTCTCATTTATATGATATGAAGGCATTTCTCACCAAATACCTCTGTACCATATAAAGTGTACATTTTACTAAGATTCCGGTACGGCCATTAAAAGCATTTCAGTTATTTGCTCAAAAGATGAAGGTTCACGTTTCTTACGCAAATGTTAATAATATTACATGTCATTAGCGAGGAAAGTAACAACAGTATTTATGACATTTGTTGTGTCTCGGAAATTCTCAAATATTTATATGAATCTCCATGTATCTCGAATACTCTAAATTATTTTGCAAATTCTTTTTCTCGCTATTCGAATAAATTCAGACCCAAAAGCATCCCGAATTTACTTACAAAAGCTGATAGAAAAACATTAACAGAATATTATATTTATTTTTCATATCCCGAAAGGTACGCTTAAAATTGGAGTTTTGCTGTAGTGTCTTTTTCTTGGAGATTTCAATGTACTTACTTGACGTAGGGTTAGTTCGACAGTAGGAATGTACTTAAAGTTTACACTCATCAGGGTAAAAATGTATAATGCTATAAAGGAATATTTTTAGAAAACAGACAATAAAGTGAGTAAATACTGGTTTTACATTTGATTTAGTAATCTTGCCATGAATATATCAAATTGAATTACTGTTAATGTCTAGAAATAACTGTAGATCACAGCACGTTTACAGTCATGATTATATACATATACATATACATATACATATACATATACATACTTTCTCGTTTGAATTTTACACCCTATGATTCTCCACGAGATCTTTAACAGGTCATAAGATTATAACATAATAATTACAGTGATCTCCATTTATCACACATATCACAGAATCTTTATCACGGACTTTACTGCCGTGTGAGGATATATAAAAAATAGCCACCATAAACACTCCTTATCGCACTCGAGCAAAACAAGCTGATTGTTTCCCGCGATTGATTTCAGATTCTCTGCCGCCCTAAACCATTGGGTCCTAAGCAACATTGTTGTGCGACCAGCACAGGCGGATTGGATGTGTGCAGTATCGGCGGATTAGACTTATCAGGTAAAATACGTGTAGAACCTTTTCAGATAAGAACATGGGTAAAGGACCGATTCTCATAGTAAACTTTTCACAGAGAAAAATGATGCACGCGAATTACGCTCTTTTATTTCTATACAAGCGGCAGAAGATGATTTTTCTAAAACACTTTTACCTGAAGCAAATTATTCATATTGTAGTCTGTATTAAAAAAAAAACGAAAAAGAGGAATTAAAAAATTATACTTTACCATCCCTATCTATGATTTGTATATGAAAACGTGACATATAAAATATGTCGTGTTGGCCTCAACTAATTTCCATATAATTGCCTTTGAATAAATAATTCGTTTTAATTCAATGAACAGACATCAATTCGCAGTGAGTGAGAAATTGTATTTTTCTCTTTTCCAGGTATGGAACGATGCTCAATGGACAGATGTTCCATGGGGCGATGTTCGAGTCTCTCCCTGGCGAATACAACCCCGCCATTACCCTGGGAAACTGGTCATGGGGGCTGTGGAGACTCGACGCCCACGTGAGGGAAGGATGCCGCCACGCAAACGGAGGACATGTCCCCTGATCACACTAGTTAGTACCGCGTGGCGGCAAGACGTCAGCTGCCTTACAGGCAACGACCTCATTCCCATCGACAACATCTCCTGGAGGAAGCGGAACAATCCTTACTGTGGGACGTGGGTAGCGAGAACCTCGAAATCCGCGAAGAACGGCGTCTCGTGTACAACTGGGTTAAAAGTTTGCCGGATCTTCTTCGGGATGTCGACACTCTATGAGTTTTGTTCTGCAGCGCAAGGGGACCAGGATGAATATCTAGAGCGAAGAATCGCCGAGAGAATTCAATAAAACATCCAAAGAAATTCTGTAACGTGACATTCTGTCGCTGTATTTTGGGAAGATGGATGTTTCTCTAGTCTGTAACAATTACTCATAATATTGCGAATAGCAAACATTATACAGGAGTGAAACACTGCCCCTCAATAAGGCCTCTGTACTTACTATAGGAACTCATTGACTGTATAACTATTGAGTATCGAACCTCGATAAACGGCGTATGATGACGTCATAAATAACTTTGTAACTCATAATAATAAGTGTAAGATCAATTTTTTCTATTAATGAAACATAATTAAAATTTGATGACGATAGATGTTCAAAAGTATAAGTTGAGGTGCGTGTAGATGACTGGCGATTGATAATAGAGAACGTATACAGAGTCAAATAAATAAACGAAGGTAGTTATATTCTAAATTTCTAAATTTAACATCTTTTTGAAACTTAGCACAAAGATTAATTTATATTGTACTAACAATAAGTACTCTTGTTCGATATAGACTTGATTGGCCGTTTAGAATTTTTTCAAATTTTTTAATAAAAATAAAACTTTAACTTTAAAAATTATTTGCAAGTTTATTTTTCAAATTTAGGTTAAGAAATTATTATGTTTATTATTATTATGTTAATCAGAAGTTGCGCGCGCATAAACAGTCGGACAGGGTTGCCGTGTCTGTTTTCGCTCATAACCTACTTGGAACAACGTAAAACTTTTTTATTTAATATTATTTTAATTTGTTATATTGTCTTCAAATAGATAAAATATTGTTTTTCATTTATTTTAAGATTTTTTATTATAATAGCTCACTTTTTATTTTTAACTATAGACGTGAACTTGATTAATATAGTTGGGATATAACTACTTAAATTCCACCACTGTGTGATTAACGTAAGGAAATACATAGCGTCGTCTTCTATGCGCATGCGTGGTACTTTTAAACTTTAAAATATCTGTCACGAAAAATTGGTACTATGCATCGGTATTTAATTCTTCAACGAACACGTCAGACATTTAACGTGCACGTAAAACCGTTCCAATGACGTATAGTTACGCGAATAAACGAATAAAGTGAATATATAGAAACAGTATGCGCTGCTCGTGTAAATTCATTTTACGACACGGTGCAGATAAGCATCGATAAAGTAGAAACTGCTGTACGTATTACCGCACATTTGCACGTCCAAACGCTTACAATTTTGCACGTTCGAACGAGCGACAGGTAAACCGTCCTGGTATGCGATAGGAAATTCTCGCAGATCATTCTCGTGGAAGGCGAGGGTGAATCGTACAATAATTTCAGAATTCTCTTTCGTTATTATCCCTCTTTATCCCTCTCTCTGAATCAAGCATTCTGGTAAATCCCGAACGAGATCCGACAACCACGTCGTCTGGTTTCGTTTCCGTTATAATAGTCGAGCAGCGAATACAGTTGAACGCGCTTGAGACGGCGCTATGTGGGATGCGAACAGAGAAACAAGAAAGGAAGCAAAGGTAGTGTAGAATGGTGCAAGCGGGACCTATAACCTGGAATAATTGTGGAGAATGTGAAGCGAGTAGCCGAGCGCACCACAGTGTAAATGCGTAGCAACCCTTAAGCGAAGAAAGAAATATCGTAAATACGTAATAAGAATTCACTACGAGATTTCTCTATTTTCTTCCATTTTGTTATTGCGTTTTCATAATGAAATTTAAAAGCGAAGAGCATCAACCCAAAGAATAGGGTATAAATGAAATGTGAGAATAATCCAATGAAAACGAAAAGCGTGTGTTCGAAAGACTCGAAGGGTGTAGTTACTAAACTTTAATAATAAGAATCATCCCTAACACAGATCATTTATAAGATTAGTAAATTACTAAATAGACCGACTCCAAAGTGAAAGTGAATAGTTATTGTCGAGTTGTATACTCTTAAGGAAGTTGTATACTCTTTTGTAAACGTGAAACATAATGAGTCGCAAGCGTATGTAATAAAACAAGAATATATAATATACGAGGGTGGTGCGAGGAGTCGTCAACCTCATTGATAAAGTTAAGGGTAAAAAATCTTCCATCGATAGGAAACACTATTGTCCCTTTTTATATATAAAACCTACTACCGAGCATACATTGTTTCGAATTTTACTTACGTAAGAATAAGTA
This sequence comes from Syrista parreyssii, assembly GCA_030142615.1. Lineage (NCBI taxonomy): Eukaryota > Metazoa > Arthropoda > Insecta > Hymenoptera > Cephidae > Syrista > Syrista parreyssii. The sequence continues at coordinate 696,993 of JARQTG010000309.1, forward strand.
GGATAATAGTATGGCAAAAACTAACGACGATGACTATACTGAATTTCTTCCGTCGCACCGCCCGGCCCGAAGCAACAGGACTGCAATAAAGAACGTAATATTTCCAATTTCGAAATTATGCTCGGGCCCGTATCGTATACTCGAGGTAACGTAGACGCATTTAACGGTTTAGTGTATTGCGTAACCATCTGTGCGATACAACTATGTATACGTATAAAAGCGAACGTAGCGAACCTTCTTGGAAACTGGAGGAATGAATCTGCCACAATCTACCCGCTCAGCCAGAATGGTTGTAGCAGCTGTTTCGTACTACGTTGCCAAGGTTTAAAATTACTCTATTATCGAATTGTAACGTTCACTAATAGCGTACACTAAGTTAAACCGAATAACTTAATTAATACATTACAATGCTCATCTTTAAAGTGTGTATAAACGCGTATGCGTGGATGTTTTAAATCGTGATGTAATGTCGAAGATCGAGGAATGAAAAGCAATCGCAGTGCATTCGAAATAGCGAGAGATTTTAAGGTTACCTTGTGAAGTTATGTGACGGTTTTCCTTGTTCTCTCGATATTTTCGTTGAAACGCGAACCAACACTGTTATCTATATCAGCAGACTTTGAAATAATAAACAAGACTTTTCGAATACCAGTCTTTATGAATATCGACAAAACGTTAGGTATGGTTTATACATGAAGTCGCCTTAAAATTTTTACTTAGTCCCATCTAGCGTAAGTAACGTGAACCTTGTCGACACTGGAACAAATCTAAGACTTCCACGAGTTGTTCGAACTCGTTGGCTATAACGTCCGACGTATGATCGACAAAGGAATGTGGTGGCGTCGAGACGTCGCCTTGGTAAACAGCTTGGTAAGCTCCAAACCGTCACCAAATAAAGAATGTCTTCCGTCCATTTTCTTGCCACTTCCTCTGTAGAGACTTTCAACCTCCCCACCGTTAATTTATTTCGAGTGTTTATACGTTTTTGACCAAGTTTTGGACTCTGTGCTTAATAGTTTGTTATATTTCTTCTCTCCCTCTATCTTATTTTCTGTAGCTATTACGTCATGGATTTTCCAGCCGTCTTTAAGCTATTAATTGTTAGTCCAAACGTTACCAACTTTGCCCCATTCCCACCAAATTCACTATTACATAGTCTCCGACTTTTTCCAAAGAGCAGCTCCTAATTTGAAAAATTTCAGAAATGTTTCCAGAACCTAGTAACAAGTATTTCAAAGTTTTGTTACTTATAATCTGAATACGTTGGGTGTTACTTCTCATGTTCTCTCTCCACCATTTATTTACTGGGGCGAAACGACCCTTCTTCGAAATCGAAACCGGGGATGATGGATTCAGTTGGATAACGCAGCGGTCGGTCATTCTGGATAAACGAGGACATATATCACGTTCCCGACACTGTTCACGGAGTCGGGCAGAGTCCAACAACCATCACTGATAGTCCGAGCCAAGGCGGACCGGAAGTGACGTTTCTGGGAAAGAGAAATCATTGGTGCGTAATCGGCGCTCGTTAACCGAGGCCATTCGTCTGTCGGACTAAAGTGCTCGTAAACACTGGCGCGTAAACACGACCGATACAGAGAATCTCACTTACGCTTGGTCGTTTTGTATTACTGACTGAGGAATCACTCTAATGCGCAATGGAGATATTCTGAAATGCGTGTTTATCGATGAAAAGGTTAATTTGTAGAGCTTTGGACTAATGATTGGGAATACAGCTTACGGAGATGGACTCAGGCATGCTTGTTGTGACTATATGAAAGGATATTATATATGAGGATATATGTTGATTAGCCTGAAATAAATTCAGTTTTTTTTTCAGAATATGGAAGAACATTTTGTAAATATCTTTTTCTGTTGATAGAAACGGATATCATGCATTATCCTGCTACTAAACCAGAAATAATGATAAATGAACATTGCTTATTTTGAATTTTTTATAATACGGCAACTATCATTCAATAAATCATTATATTTTTTGTATTAATAGTTAATATTTTTACAGAATCTAATAAATATACAAGTCGCAATATAATTCAATTTCTATACCAACAGGAATACCCGTGGCAATAACAAACGCAGAAAGATATCTAAGAGAGCTCGTATTGAAGATTAGACTTTAAAAACTTTATAAAATCCACTAAATGAACTCCAAGAGATGTCTTCTTGGACACATCTAGGGAGAACTATTCGTTAATACAAATGATAAAACAAGTATTGTAATTAAGCAGAGGTTATACCATTTTAAGCTCACCATAATGAGTCTATTGTAAACTTTGTGAGAGCCATAAATGATAATGAAAGTTTGTCAGTTAAATGGCAAAGCATGAAACACTAATTCGCAATTAAAAGATCATGATTGACACATTGAAATGTATTTGCCTCTATAGCTGTGTCACAATTTATCATTAATTCTTGTACTATGATGACTACAAGGTGTACTCACTTGAACATTCTACGATCTGCAGAAGAACTATTTTAAATGTTTGAATTGCAGCGAAGAAGCTCTAATATCATTGCATAACAATTCTTTGAATGCAACATTTCAGTACTTTCTGATTAACTTTTCAGACATTTTCCTCAGATGTGAGAACCGTTTAACAAATCATTCAGAATCCTTTGTGTCTTCTGGAAGAATAAAATCATGTATCATTAATTAATGACAATATAATCCAATGAAAGTACTAGAAGTATAAAACTGTAAAGTATTATAGGCTATATTCTAATTACAGACACAGATAGACACAAAACAAAGTCTGATAATTGGTTGGTTCTGACAGAACATTTTTAAAAGAATCAATGCTTTACACTTGTTTTTGTAATTGTATAGCACCCATGGTATTAGAATATTTATGAAACTAACATTTGAAGTTATTAATATAGAATACCTATATAGAGTAACGTTAGAAAGATACTTTAGACTTGAAGACTCTTGGTAATAGAATCTATTTATAAAATGTATACAAATTTTTAATCAAATCTTACTCAAAAAAGCTGTAAAATACTTTGCTCGTATACTTGATGAAATGTATTAGGAAAGGATATAGAACTGACTTTTTTTCTTCGTAAATTTTAAAACACAAATATAGCAATTAATCATTTTGAATGTTACTTTCAATATGATAATTGCTGAAAGAGCACGCACATTGTTTTAACAAAATCTTTAAGAATAGTGTAATAATGTGAATATATTTTATAATCAAGGAATATAGTAAATTATTTATTCACATATAGAAAACTTTATTTCTAGATCCTTATGCGTAACCTAATATATACATTGCCATGAAACATGTAAATTTTCAAAAATATTTTATGCATTGAAACTTCACATTTGTTTCTATTTTCAACATTTCGGCATCTATTTTCAATACTTATTTAAGTAACTGTAACTATTATCCCACATTGCAGAAGCAGACAGTTTTTATTGATTACTGAACTTGGGTGTCCGCTTCTCCATAAAAGCATTAAGTCCTTCCTTGAGATCCGTCTGAAAAATAATATTTTATAATATTGTGTCGTTTATGCAACGTTTTCATTTTAGAACAAAAGTCCGTGCATATGCTGCTATCCTTTCATAACATTTTTCACAATTCTTTCAACTTTGCTCACTAAGCTTTCAACAACAATGTTGAAATGTTGCTCAATTGTTTATGGGAAAGGAAAACAATCGATTGTTATGCGAATGCAAACCAGTCTATAACGATCCATAAAGATAAGTTAATTGGCACGTATATTACTGATCGAGTGATTGGTCTCTTGTTCCTTACTCTACATCGGTACGGCTACATCGTCATAATTTCATAGTGTTGTGCTCTTCAAAGATTTGACATACATCTCAACGCAAGAAGTCAATAAGTCAGGTAAATTTATGAAATTAATAGTAAAAATCTCGAGATTTAAAAATTTATTATTCTTACCGTAGCAAACGTTGCATATGAAAGTCTTTTTTCAAATTGTAATCCTTCTTGCAATGTTGTTTCATACGCTATGAATAAAAATGGATCATTATGAAATTAGAATTGACACTTTGTTTCATAATTCACAGAAATTGAAACTTTTATTACCTGCGTTTACTGCTTCTTTCGCCATTGCCATAATTAATTGAGAATTTATTGATATTTTCTCGCCTAATTTGATTGCCTCGGCAAGTAATCGATCTGCTGGAAACACTTTGCTAACGAGCCCTGTAAAATTGATGACAATAATACTGAATATAAAACAGATCACTTTATTAATAAAAGAATATAAACATTTTTAAAAATAATAGCAAAATGATCACCTAATTTTTCACCCTCTTGTGCCGTTATCTGACTACCGGTCAGAATCATTTCCATAGCTTTGCTTTTTCCGAGAATTCTCGTTAACCTTTGAGTACCCCCGTGATTTGGGAAATATCCCAATATTACTTCCGGTTGTCCAAAGCGAGCTTTGTGTCCCGCGTATATAATATCACACATCATAGCTAACTCGCAGCCTCCGCCAAGCTGGAATGTGATAATACTTTTCGGCAAAATAAAAAATGGGGCAAAACGCGCATATGAAACAAGCGCCAGTGTTCATATTGTTAATTTTTTCACTGGCATGACAAATCTACTAACAGCGTAACCATTCACAGCAGCTATCACTGGTTTGGTCACTTTTGAAATTGTCGCCCAGTGACTCATAAAACCAGACTTGAGAGTTTGAGAAAATGTTATATTCGCCAACTCATTAACATCTGTTCCTAAAATAATTTTACACAGAACATTATTTTTTCATAGATATGTAGGATTTGTAAATATTTGTACATTGAATCATATATGGTACATTGCATAATTGAGCGTAGATTATAGTTCTCAAATAGAGACTAAAATTATTAGTAATTACTTTACTATTAGTACAGTAAGACTATAAAATATTTCTGAGTCATATATAGTTGATCATCGGTAAATATAATTTAGGCTGCATTAAGTAATAAAAAAAATGAGTCTTACCAGCAGCAAATGCTTTTTCATTTCCTGTTATGACTATAGATCCTACACTTGCATCTTTATCGAACTTCTTCACAGCATCAGCTAACTCTCTCATTAATTTATCACAAATTGCATTCAAGGCTTTTGGCCTGTTCAAAGTAATTACACCAACATTTTGTTTTTCTCCAGCTTTTTCAATCTTTATATATTGGTAATACGATGGTGGACCTGTAATAATCAAAGATTATGAACATGTTATATATTGTGTTAATAAACATTAGATTATTTAGATTGTTGCATAACACCGTTTAAAAAAAAATAGGTAACAAAAATTGTAGACATCGTACCATTATTTCCTCTTCTAACTTCACTGCTAAAATCCTGTACATTTTGTAATGGTACTTGAAGTTCGAAACCTCTAAAGTCCTCCTCGTTATCAGATATTTCATAGGAACATGTAACTTGTGAAGTATCCAAAGACACACAAGCTGCATCATTCTTTCCTTTAATAATCTTATTTTCAATAGAATTGTCGTTGGATGCTCCTTTTGATATTTTTGATAAACGAGCAAAGCTCACTCTTGCACCAGATTTTCTCGAATACTGATGATCAAATTTTCGTTCGTGATCTATAGGAACTTGAATATCTATACCATCATGAGAATCCTCATTCCTTTCATCTCTTGCCTTTGATAATTTTGTCAGAGTATCCAAAGATGCAGAATCTTCGATTGCAATAATTGGCGACATAGTTCTTGATTCATCGTGATAATTATGATCAAGAGTAACAGAATTTTGAGCTTGTGTTTGACCTTTATCAATAAGCTCAATATTTTCTTCATTGCGAAATACCAAACATCCTGTTTGATTTTTATTATCTATTAAATTGATATTAACTGTATAATTGTTACCACCTGCAACACAAGGTTCAAACATTCTTAAGTTTTGCTCCTGTGCGCCCGATTGAGTAATGATCTTTCCAGTAGTCATATTGGTATTAACAGTTTGAACGACATTATCCTGATTAATGTCAGTAGTTTTACTCGAATTATTAGAACCGGATTCGCTGAGTCGGGCGATAAGATCATCGTCTAGGATATAAGTTTCCGTATTGTCAAGAGGTTCGTCTGAGTTAATCATTCGTGATTTTTCAGATGAGCTTAAAACCACTGTTGAACCGTCATGATCGGTCGAGCCAACGTGATCTTCTTCCTTTACCATAACGTTAGGATAGAGTTTACTTTCAATAACGAAGTCACTGTACGCAGGGCCATTGGCTTTCCAATGAGCAACTTTGAGGTGACAAAACATTGTCATGAGTTTTTTTGTTCCCGAAACATATGAACAAAGTTTGCATTTCCAAATACCTTTGGCGGTCTCTTCAAAGCTACGAAATACACGCTCGCGCATGCAACTACCCATGTTTGATGATTGTCTGGGCATTGTTGGTAATTCCTTTAAATCATTAACCATCGTGCCTCTCTTAATCTTATGTACCTGCAGCAGGTGTCTGATCAGAGATGAAGTGTTGCTGTTTTTATTGCGAATTTCGTACTGGCACACTCTGCACTTGGCTGTATCGCCCAGTCTATAAAAATAGTGCCAGACGAACGATCGCTTGAGGTTCGAATTTTTCGACATATTCACCAAGGTTTTATGAGCCTCAGAGATTTGATTTCTGTGATTGTGGGACATGTGTCCTATAAGGATATTCGTATGATTGCCCGTCAAAAGTATTTCTTTTTTGCATAAATTGCACTGGACTAAATCATATTCACTGTCCAGAATCTTGAAATACGTCCATGGAAAGTCGTTGTTCACTGTAGCCTTTCTTGGCGTATCGCTCATCCTTTTCGTCTATATGCGCAAATGCACCAGCCACTTCTCAACGGTCAAATTTATGCGAAAAAACCGCGCACGTTTTTCTCTGACCGAGCAGACACCTGCCACCGCCATTTCGCGATGGATCACTTTCGACTACGCTTCGAGATAGTTCGGGTTTGCTCGACTTCATTCGACTCTGCTCGTTGCGTGCGCTCACATTCGATAACTATGCGCCTCTTTTGAAGGCTTTCCCAAATTCACTACGATTTGTAGACATTTATGCGTATTTTAAAGCTAAATCGCTCTAGAACTAATTATATGCCTTTATTTCTGTCAAAAACGTGAAAAGATAATAGCTATCGTCAATATTGTGCAAAAGTCGCAAGAAGAAAAATATAATGATTCTTTAACGAATATTAGCTTTTTGTATTTTAAATTTGTATGATAGTATGAATTTTAATCAGCTGTCAAGCAATATGGTACCTAGGTCAAAAGAAAACAAATGTATAGGAGGATTAGCTGAAAACTAACGGGAATTAGCGGAAAATTTATAACGGAATAATATACAATAATTTTATTAAATTTAGTACATTGTATGAATATTTGAATGTAGACGTGATAAGTAATGGAGGAAATACTCAGCTTCCTTTAAACTTAAATGTATCAGCAAATAAATGAAATTTCTATTTATATAAATTATATCACGTTTCATAATAAAGTTTTGAGCAATATCTAGGAACCTTACAGTCAACATCGTTAAACCAAATATAGCGATAATTTATAAATATTTGGTTTCACCTGGGATAGTCTCTTCGGAAAGAATATTAATTCTATACAATATCTAATTGCACGGACTTGTTTACAAAGCATGTTAGCTTTCACTAAACGCAATACTAATACTTAAGCATCATCAAACTGCCCCTCTTCACTTTTGTCGTAACAATCTGCAGTACTATTCTGTTGCATTTGATATAGATGTTCCCTGATACTTGGAGGATGTGAATCGCCAGGACAAAAAATTCCTCCAGGTGGCCCATATATTCCAAAAGGCACATAAACTCGTTTCATTCTTGGTTCTTTACAAACTAGAAGTTTATACAGTGCGATTAGGTATTATGATTTTTAATTAAAAAATAGAATTTTGATAAGTATATACAATCAATTTAGTGAGAAGTTATCACATATAAATTTAAATCATATGTCCTGTTTAGAAAATTATTCTGAGACATATTTCATGGCATATTTGAAAAATGGCATCAATCGATAAATACAAAAATGCAATAAAAATGTTTTATTCTCAGATAAATTAATATTTATATCCTCTAGAAATTCTTAGTCAAAAGCTATAAGTAAGAAGAATTTCTGCTACTAGAAAAAAATATGCTGTGAAAAAGCCAATCTATAGAGGAGTATTTATTGTAATATATAGTGGGTAATTACCAGTAGGATCGTATTCATCTGTAGAGTCATCAGAATTGTCCCAGTTTTCAGTTTCATCACATGGACTAGATGGAATATGAAATTATGATTATGATTTATTAAACCTATTAATTTATATAAACTAACTCTTTTTCATGCATTTTGTTTTTATTTTATAGGTACCTTGAAAATTGAGTTATCGTTGAAGTTTTCTTTTCACATTTGTGAAAATTGTCGTTGAATTTTAACTTATCATTTTCCATATTAGAGTACTCCATAATGGCTGGATTATACACATTATCTCCGAGCTTTTTGCATGGCATGTTTTTAATCTGTTACCAAAATCATTACTATAAATAGTTCTTGTTGGCTTGAATAAATCTTCTTACTAAATTGTGAATTAAATATTTCATTACATGTCAAACTATTTTTCATTTATATTTTGGATGGTACATAAAAATCTTTTGAAAATCAATATTTTGCTACAAGGAAAGACAGATGCAAAATGGTATCTACTTAAATTTTCTTACCAACGCACACATAGCATTATAGAAATTTCCATCGCGATCAATTCTTCTTGGCATAATTAATTTATGTAAAGCCTTTAATGTATTATTAATATTTTTGCTACATAAATCTAGAAAATTAAGTTGCTGCAGATATTTAACAAAATCAGGTAATCGTGCCAATTGGTCCTGATTAATTTTTAACACTTTAAGTGAAATTAAGTTCCCAATATTGTTTGGCAATTGAGCTAAACAATGACTTTCAACTAGTAATATTGGTAGTTTGTTTAAATTGCACGTTTTGTTTAATAGTTCAGAGATATCATTAGGACCAAGATCGAGGTACACCAGATTCCATAAAGTTCTTATACTAGGTGGTATTTTCTTCATTCTAATTGCATAAATATCTTTTATTATCTGTGGATACCTTGAACTGTTTTTTGGCACGACAGATAATATATTTTTTGAACTAACATCCTTATCATTATTATTATTGACAACTATTAAGTCTATCACGTCTGTAATTAAACGTATAACATAGTGCTCGTGTAAACCACATACTGTTAACGACAATTGTTTTGAATACAATGGTATTTTCCCTTCGATTAAACAGTCGGAATAATTAGTGTTATCTAAAAAGTTTAATTCCATATTTTCAAAGGTAGCATTAAATAACCACGAAAGAGAGAAATGAGTTTTACAAATGCACCTGGCATTAAAATGAGTTATTTATGTTAAGCAACGGTGAGTCCATGTTTAAATTTTGTTTGGAGATACTTTTTACACCTGAATACACATCGTAATACAATAAACACTACTATTTGTGCCATGTGGACATAAACATGTACAACTTAACTGACAATGGCACTATATGCACAACTATCGAACCTGCAATCGATTAGCCTGAAGTTAAATCCTTTTTTCTTTACACCGTCGAGAAGTACGATTTTTCACACGAAACCTTTGTACAAAGACCTCATTTGTTATACTTTACAACCTATTCATACGATACTAAAGAAAAAGTATGTGAAAATAAACAGTAGTTTTCCAATTCGTATCGCGTGTTGTCCTTCCAGCAAACGCCTGATGCTAGTTGATATTTCTTTTGAAAATGCTCGCTCGATGAAAAGGAGTCTACAGATTCCTGTTTCATCGATTAACGTTATAATTTGATTAATAGCGTTTTCCATTGATTAGTTTTATTGCACTAGTGATAAGGTGTAGTATCGTCAGTGTTCTATTGGTGGGATGGTTGGATTCACATGAAGTTTCTTATGTTTGAATTGAAATTTCCGATATACTCTAAATTGCATTTGACCGCGACTGGACTTACCTACTGGGTTACACTCGAGCGGTGCAAAGATTCTACCTGACAGATCTACAGTTCAGACCTAGTGCAACAAATCTCAACCAATCGAAAATGGTGTAATATAATAAAGAAAAAGTATGTCAGTCATGATTAAAACGTAGTACAGATGACAGTAGCGGTAATTTTCTGTGTAGGATAAATTTGTGCATATAAGTAGTCAGTGAGTGCGAGTGAGATAAAATTTCATACTGTCCGCATCCAGTGTCGTATTTAAGCGTTCCGCCAAAATGTCGGTATTTAGTAAAATTGTAATGTCTCGTTAAATCCACAAGTACACAAATGTTTGCTTACATATTGCAATATATTGCACAATAACATTTTTTAGTTTCCATTTGGATCACTACCCCGTGCTGTTGCAGCCACGTTGACAACTGTTCAGCCTATATAGGAATAGTTTATCATTCGAACCCAGGATGTCAGCAGCTTTGATCTTAAGGTATTTAATTGGCATCACTGCTTAACGGCTGGTTAGTTAGCCAAGCACTGTTGATATCGCCTATTCAAATTATAAAGATACGTACCGAAATCCCGAACGGCCAAAATTCATTGCCTGTACTGTGAGGCATGGTTGTGTCTTACTGAATTGCATGCAGATAAATAGGGGCATGATGATATTTGTAGTATTGACAATGAATTTCGAAACGTGCCCTAAGATGCACGTTTTAACGTATTGTTATAGCACAATATGCGACTGGATAAAGGAATTATTTTGATTAATTACCTCCTAGATAGTAAAGTGAAATCAGTTTAAATTCAAACTGCACTAAAATCACGATTCCTCAATATGTATTTAAATAGGAGCATGATTGCAGTACGTGGTTCAATTGTTACTTGTCGGAATGATTTGATAGAAAATACAGTGAACGAATAAGAATCAGTAAAAGAAGAAACAGAAAATTTTTTAGTTTCAAAAGTAATAATCAATACCACCACTTTCGCTATTTCACAGCTTCTGTAACTTTGTCACTGATAGCTCATAGATATTTGTACTATTATCTTAAGTACCACAAACATTGTTATCATTCGTATAGTATTGTCTTTGTAATTAATCCTACAGTATGAAACATTCTTTACAATTGCCCTTTAATGCTTCTTATTTCTGCCAAATCTTGGAAATGATTTTTCATGATTTTTTATCACACCATGTTTTACTTGAGTGAACATCACAAACGAGTTTAACACGAAGTATACACCTTTAGCATTATATACAGGATTATTCAGGAGTGTTACACTAATATAAATTAGCCCGTCCAATTGATTTTAATGCAGGACTACCTTTAGGTGATGCAATACACCCGAATAACCTTGCATAGTACCTTGTTGTATACGTACAATTGAAATCGAAGTTTGTAGCTAAACGGACGATAAGAATTGAAAAAATGTCTTCATCGAATAACTTCAACGAGTTCCTTAAACGAAAATGCACCTTACTAGCTCATACATTTATGTAAATGCAATTTTTAAGAATTTCGTACCTGCCATAACAGCTGTTATTTTCTACAAATACGTTGACACTTTAACAACGAAAATATGCATGCTAATGTTTCTCAGCATTAAAATAAAATAGTGCAACAGTGAGTGAGCCGTATTGCTTTCTAAATTCAAAATTACTGAAAAGACTCAAGTAATAAAAAAGAAATAGAAAAATATTCAAATTAAACGTTGACAACGAAACGTTCGAAGTTCTCGTTTTTCAGACAAAATTCACTCGAAAGTTAAACCTGTTAAAATCCTTTTCGTTTCACTTCCATCACTCATTATATTTTTCGATATATCCTTTCTAGTACGTGATCCTGTATCTTTTTCGTAATAAGATTTCCTTCTCCAGTACTTCGAAAAATAATACTATCGAAAGATCAAGGCCTCAGTGACATTTTATTTCGAGCATGCTGAGAATTCGACCAACTGGCTATGTGGCAATGAGATAAAATAAATTAATGACAGTAACAATGCTAATTAATAATTATATTAATTTCTATTAATATACCGTATAGAGCATGTTAACCATGTATAGGGACATGAAATTTCCTCGTGAAACATGTATTTATGAGCTTGAAGTACAGCAGTGTAGTACAGGAGGTCGGGAAGTCTCAAAAGTAAAACGATTACATATGAAGATTTTGAATATTTTTTCACGAATAATTATCAAAGTACCATAGTCATAATTTGAGTAGCATTCAGATTAGTTATTCCTATAGTTGATAATATCATTATTTCGGGCTACACGTGGCATCGATGCGAAAGTTTTCTTAATAAATTAAAAAAAAAATATATATATATATATATATAAATAATATAAGATCTTGTTACCGTAACTGTGACGATTGAACACGCGAAACTGAGGTTTCAGTGTAATCGTACGAGCATAAGAAAAAAAAAATAATAATAATTTCGTACTTTTGAGACTCTCGGTGCACGCAGTACAATGTCGTCTTTTCCTCATATGTAAATAATATTCGAAATATAGAATATATATCTCTTTCGTTCTTTCGTTTCGTCATTCTCTCCGTTTCTCTCACTCTCATGCTCTTTCGCCTCGAAACTTTCTTTCCATTTGACTTTCTCTGCCGGTAACACATACAGGGCTCTCCAGAATAAATGTATCAAATAATTTTGAATTTACCATAGGAATCAAATGAACCCGCTTAGGTTCATGCATTTGGTCTGAATGACCCTGCACATGGAGCACATATGGAATCATACAATATTTATGTATAATATGGTCACTTATAAAATTCATTTATTTAGAAAATATCTGTATAATAGACGTGTGTATATATATATCATATAATATATTATATAACGTTTTTGTAAATTTCTTAGAAACGCAATTCTTTGAAGTACAGTATTCACACATTTCGTACACTCGCGTCCACATACGACACTCATACGTACACACGCATACAAAAATATACATAAAGTAGACCAACAAGAGTGAAGCAGTTATTATTTTTTTTTTTTAAGCATGGCCTGTGGTCAGACAGGATGGCGCATGGCGTGGATGGAAATATGCCTTATTTTATAATATTTTTTTTGTCTGGCAGGAGCACGTTGTTACTTCTTTTTAAAAATCAAACACGAACTGATATATGAGAGACTTTCATTCCGAGGAAAGACAGGACGTATCGACGTCTTATATTGAAACTTGTAATCTCCTTGCAATTTGGCGAGCTGTCCATGAATATAGATTGCAATTTGCATACATTTGCGTATTAACGGTTACAGCAGATGATTGTAATTTGCTAACGTGCGAAAATGTCATTTTCAATATGTATAATTAATATTTACACTGTTCAAATACTATTACGCGATCGCCATAATAATGGTGAGTAAAATCGTAAATTTTCCGCTTTAAGTACGCGCTCTGGTGCGTCATTATATATTTTGTACAAAATAGAGTAACATCGATACGAAAAGTTTGCCGAATCTACCGAAATTACACTCTCGTTGTTCCACCTTGTGTTACATCACAATAATATATCTTTAGCAATCCGACCTTGTCGAAATTTTACACGTCGAGCAACGAATATATATATATATATCTAATATATATCCCTGTATGATTTCCGTTTAGAAACGAGAACAGTCGCATTGCAGTATCGTTTTCAACAGTTGAAAAAACGTGAAAACAGTTTGCCAGAGGAGGAAGTTAAATAAGACAGAAGGACAAACTTATCTCGTGTGTACGTGCTGGAAAACGGGAGAAAAAAGAAAAACTACGACATATATGTAAGTAAGTATATCACGCGTGTACCCGAAATTTTCTTATTTCCTCCAGGAAGCCTGTTGCGGGTGATGAAAAAAAAAAGGAAAAAAAAAAGACAATATTATAACATATGCTCTTCTTCTAATTGAAAGGATGAAAGACAGAGAAGGTGAAAAGTAAGAAAATGATAAAATCAATTGGAATACGTATAACGTAATACAATTTGGTCGTTCGTTAGGCGCGCTAAGCGAATAAAATGAATACGAGAGGAACAGGGAGGCAGACAATTCCGTATTTATCGATCGTTTTCAAGCGCGGGATACAGTTTTCGAAAATAATTCGTAAAACCAGTGTATTCGACTGTTCTGAATTGTTCAAGGTAATTTTATCGACTCTATAGGCATCAATGTCTCCGGATCGTTAAAGCAGATCGATAATCAACAGAACGGAGAGTATAATTATTAATTATACCTACATATACCAGCGTGAACGTAGCAGAAATTGGCTGACTGACTCACTGATTGACTCATTGACTGACTGAGTGACTGACTGACTGACTAAAATCACAACCATTTTCGGTGAACCTTACAAAAATATTACTATCCACACCGCGTCGTCAGTGCAACTATTACGTTCGTGAGCGGGAACGTCGACGCAGGAGGCAACGTTTTTCGAATAAAATTCTTCATGAGGCAAATAACAACAATAACAAGGACAAGAGATAATGAAACGAATAGATAATAGAAGGGAGAAAGGAAGATGTTCGTATATGTATGATGCTTTTGGACACGGCGCGCCACGTAGTCGAGCTTTGCGTCGCATCCAATTCGTAAGAAATCTTAGGAAATTCTTAACGAGATGTCGAATCTTTTTTTTCTTTTCTTTCTATACTCCAGAGTTTTACCTCGTGTTGGACCAGTGTAGTTGCAATCGAACGACGACTCGTTCCGTGAAAATTGTCGTCGCCTATTGCGGATCTGAGGATTATTATTGTCGACCACTACGCGGGATTCGTGCTAATACTTGGAAACGACAATTGGAGAGCGCGAAATTACGCGAAATGCATATACGTGCATTCTACACGCGCAATGGATATGAGAAAAAATGAAACCCGAAGGACTCGCGGAGCGCACGACATTTGTCCTCGGGATAAAGCGTATAAAGTAAGATACATTCATGTTCTAGTTGAGCTTAATAGTTATATTAGGGTGGCGAGTAGGCATTGCACGCGTATGAATCTGTCCGTATTTAGCTTCGCCAGGGTACACACTACAGATAACTTATGGACCATTTATTCGCGCGCGAGCAGCTGACAGAGGCATTCAAGCTAATTTAACCCGCGCCATTTATTGGTAACTCGGGTGCGACACTGATTACGATCGCGAATGTTATCGGTAAATCGATCACTGATTCCATCACGACAATATCTCCTCGAACGACATTACATAACTTATTTATCATTTTCAATCGGTTAACGATTTTCAATTCATTATCGTTTATCGCCTTTGGACGATCACACTACTTCGTGCACGTCGCGCAGGTACCTACAAACAGCGCCATCTACATGGTACGCGAGTCTTTATCAAAATGCGAGCAACTTCGTGAGATTGTCTTTTCGATTGTCTTTCGCACTCTTACGGAGGCACGTGTCAACGAAACGAATGCACTTTCTTAATCGATTCACTTCACCACAAGTCGGTATGGGCACCTGGCGCAGTTCTCTTCGTAGAAACAAATCGAACGACCTTCTTTCTTCACGTGACTTCCCCAGCCTTTGTCCAACGCGCGCGCATGCGCAGTACGCTGAGATGTCTCGTCAGAAGCGGAGGTAAACGGGAGTACGTGGACAACGAGTGAAACAAGAGAAATCAATGTAATCCTGTCTTCCTTCCTTTGTCTTATTCTTTCCTCGCCTCTTCACGGCCTCCTCGGAAAGCTCGCATCGGCGATCCTTTAATATTGTCGTGTAAAGATGCTGCTGGTAACTTGACAGACTTTTCGACGCTCTAAGAAAGTCCCCGCACGTTTTGGTAACTTATTGTAAGATAGTTCGTTATGCTGGTCCCTACACCTTTCGGTACTGCCTATAAAGTAGTCTTTTACGTCTGTTTTCCTCTTCCTCGTCTTCATCTCACTCTCTTTCTCTTTCTTCCTCTTTCACTTGTCAACTATTGTATATCTCTGGTTATTACTTTCTGATAATTAGTCAGCCTTGCCGTGCCTCGACGTCACGTTGGCAGCTCGATATCCCATCGGCACGTGGACGACGACACAAACAAACAAAATAAAAGACGTCTAATACGAAATTCTATCACAGTAGCGTATCGGGACCCGCGACTTTCCATCATAGCATTTCGCCGCCACGTTTCGATCGCTATCGTGTAATCGCCGATTGTAAACGTCTCCCCAAAATACTATCTCTCGATCGAAACGGGGCTTGCGGTGGCTATTGAACTCGAATGCGAGATCGACCGAATGGAATAGCGAGTCACGAATTCAATTTTTTTTTTTCTATTTTTCTTCCTTATCTCCGTCTGGTGACCGAAAAGTGATTCCCCCTCTCCTCTCCTTTTCATAGTTTCCCTTGCATCTGTCCAAAGCCTATCTTTCCTCCTTTTAAAAAGTACTATGCAAATAATGGAATGATTAGACCAAGTAAGACAAAACGATGCGAATAGCAATAGCGAAAATTGACGCGACGAGAAAGTAGATATGCAACAGATACGGCAAGACTTTCGAATCGGATCGAAAATTAACGAAAGAAGGAGAGAGACGGAATCTGATGGATATCGTCTAAAAAAGCAAGAAATGACCCTTAACGATTTCGTTACGCGAACGAAGATCGCATAATGCTCCCACGTTCCGCTTCCGGCTGTCTTTTCTGTTAGGCACTGTTTCACTTATCGACGATCGACGAATCGGTTCTCCCGCTGCCAATAGCAGATCAATCAATAGATATCCATGTTTCGGTCCCTGACGATTTCGGCAACTCTTTGAAGATCAGGGTGCTCTGCTGGTGCCCGTTAACTTAGGCTATTCTGCGCTCGAGGTCTTCGTGCAGTAAGCTATTGTTATTCGTCTCGTGCATGGAAGCCGGCGAGGCCTCTTCCGGTTGTTCGCCGCCACTCAATTCCAATTGGCCCGTGCTATCCCCACTACTCGAACCGCATTCACCGTCGACGAATCTGCCGAAAACAAGAGAGAAAAATTTATATCTCCTTCAATTATCTCCATCCTCCTTATAGGATTTGCATTATTATTATTTCAACTGACGGACACATTTTCTGGGTCCACGCTCCCATATTCTCTGACACTGACACTTCCCTCTCTCCCCGCCCCTCCGGCACCCCATTAACGTTAAACGATAAGTTAATATCGTGACGTATGTTACGAGCGCACCAATCACTTTCGACGTACCGAACTTGACCTTTACTCTCTGACCTACGTGTGATGGCACCCAGGACTTAAGCCAACGCACAAGCCCACATTTGAGTTTTTACCGAAATATCTCGCGAGATTCGATCCGAAGCAACAGCGACGACATTTAATTTTATGGAAAAACGTGAAAGCCGAATTATTATTTTTTAAGGGCATTATAATATCAACGATAATTACCGACCGATATCTTGCGTCGGGCTGTGTTCAGTAAATTTCACGACACAAGCGACGAGCAACGGATACCGCAGATCCAGGAGCCACCACGTAGTTACAACCGATCAAGATACTTAAATTGTTCAGCCAAACCATAACGTTATAAGTCGACGACGTATGTATATTCATTAATCAATGTTATTTCTGATACGCGCGTCACGCGTGTACATATAATTGATATCGTTACGATACAGCGAGACTTGATACAAATACCAATATCAAAATTGACAAATAACTCGTTATACGTAAACGTTACATAATTACGTAACACCCATTTGAAATCGAAGGAACATCGAAACTGCGGAATGTAATATTAACACAGTCATGTCGACAAGCAGATATATCATTCGCGGGATTTTCATAGCTACGTAATATTGATAATAAATTTGAGCGAAGTAGACAAAGCACGAAATACCATATTCATCTTAGTCTTACGATTGGCTCTATAGGCATTGGCCATGTCCAACGGAATGCCTTTTCTTCTAACTGTACACGAAAGTCGCACGTATTCTTGCTTACACGTTACGAATGTATACAAGTCACGTATTTCAACGGCAGCGAGCAGTAGGCTGCGACGGAGAAAAAATGAAAAGACACGACCTGTACATCGGCGAGAATAACCTGTCGATTTATTCTAGCAAATATCGAAAACCCATGTTGCATCTGCGACGCCTGTTCCACGTTAGCTGCCAATCATAACTGACGTTATACAACTAATTATTACGTAGATATAATTGCCGGCTTTAATAATACATTAATTACATAACTGTTCGGTAATCGATAAAGTAGAAACGCGCATTTATCGATAAAAGGTCATTTACTCGAGGATCGTGTCTCGCCTTTCATTGACTAAACTGTTCGCAGTGTGTTTACAAATTGTTGCATTCAATACGAATTATGCATGTTGATGTAAATTGCGTTCGGTTAAAAGAAAAATCCAGTCAAAGGTTTCTTTCTGTGTTCCGCATCGCGACACCGGGAAAGGAAACTACGATTCCATGCACAATGAGATTTCGTTACGTCACTGGATACACAGTGTACCGGGTACGACGCGTTACATCAACAAATTATTTTTCGAATTAAAAGAAAATCATTTTTCTTGTTACGTATATAACTTTGATACTAACAATTTTTTATGGCGTTCTTGCTCCTGTCAAGGAATTATTTAAATACAGGTTTAAGGTATGATATATCTTCTCAGTGATAACTAGTAGACCAATGATAAAACTCAATCAATATACTATACGTAAATATCAATATCTGTATATAAATATACTATACTATATAAGTATATATCCCGTATATATATACATATGCATCGCGTATATATATATATATATATATGGAAATACTAGATAACGGACTTACGTGTATGGCTGCTCCTCACCGCGCATCTCGCAAATGACGTTTGTCAGTGCCATTATGTAATTCTTGGCGAGCGTCAACGTTTCGATTTTGCTGAGTTTTCTTTCCATTTTGACATGCGGTATCACCTCCCGCAGTTGCTAGAACAAAACGAGGGCGACCCATCGATATTGCGCAAAAAAAAGAGAGATGGAAAAAAAAACATTGTCGCCCGCTTACTAGCAGTCGTTATCCAGCGAGAATGCTAATGTCACTGCGTTGACGTGCAACGCGAGTGGTTTTCAGAGCCACTCATACGGTAAGAGTAGGTAGCGTCTGATGCTTTCTGATAACGAATTGTCAAGTTTGTTATGACTGTGCCGAGTACACTGAACAAAGACAACGCATAGCGTCAAGGAATTAGGCAACACTGTCAGTCAGTAAGCTGTTGCAGTAATATCGCTGTCTGCCAAGAATGCTTAGATGCTCGTGTTATTCGTTGGAAGATTCAGAAAATAAAAGAAAATCAAGATAACTTTGAGATCGGATACGAGGGTGCTGACAAACGAAATACCTCGAACGCGTCGTTGAGCGAGTGCATTCTCATTCTTTCGCGCTCGTTGCTCTCCAGTCTTCTGAGGTTCCTCTCCCGCGCGGAAATTCCGCTTTTTCGCCTCCGCGTGGTCGGTGGTCCACTGCGGTTCCTTCGTTTCGCTTGTTTGGGACTCCTCTCGCTTCCGCTACTGTCGCTCTCCTCGCCCACCTGAAAAGAAATATTGATTCTATAATTTCTTCTATAATCCTTGGAGTTCGATGACCTCAGAGGAGAACACAGTCGGGAAGATACACATGCGTCGAGGGTATTGGCGAATTCAAATCCACGACTGTTGCTCGTGTACATTGCGAGAATGCGATGAGTAAGAATTGGTGTTTCGCGGGAGACGTATGTATGCATACAGGTAATGCGCAGTCGGGACAGAATCTTTTACGTTGACACTCCTTCTCGCCTTATTACTAATTGTTGGTGACGTAAACGTCCGTGATAAATCCGTATCTTTCGTCAGTGGACTTAGATAAGACAGAGAGATAAATATAATTAAGAGAACATTTGCACTGATCGTAATTGACCGGACACATAATAATATTGACAAATGCCATACCATAGCAGAGATTTGTTTTGTACGTTGTGTAGTAAGCTTACGAATTGTATTACCTGATTGCTCGATCTAGGCTTAGAATATGTACAGTTCTAGGGTTAAAGTGTTTATCACGATCCTTATTGGTATCACTAAATTGCATTTCAAGATTACTCTCTACATGTGAATTTGACAATGACTTATTAAAAGTTAATAAGTAATTACGTGCGTACGCATAAAGGAAAATAAAAGATAATTTTATAAATCAGTTTTTATATTTATTTCCAACGTTTCGACAGGATACGGAATATTAAAATACGTCGTAGTATGACATAGAGGTTCAAAGCAGGACGTTAGGATTGAAGAGAGACAAAACAGGCTTCGTTCAGAACCTCGAGGTCCAAGGTAGACTTAAAATTTCGAATCGGGTATACTGATAACATCTTACGACAAAAGGGTAGAGCAACGTGCATAAGAAAACGGTGAAGAATAAGGAAAGAAAATTCGTTCCATACCTCAGGACCGACGACATGGTGGCGACTGCGTTTTCCGGTAAGCGAGTCGACGGAAGCGTCATCCAGATCGATATACATTTCCTGATCAGCACAATCCTGATCACTGCCTGACAACCTCTCCAGGCTACGCATTATCCCGAAGGGAAGAAGGCTGGGCTTCGCACCTGAAAAAAAGCAATAAATAAAAATAGTTCCTTCGATTCATTCGATTTTCAAAAAAAATTTTTGTACACTTTCAAATTTCCACCCGACCGCTTACGCATTTCACTCTTGTTATACACAGACATTCCACACGATATACCACAATGACCTGACGATATCTTATTAGTATCTATAATTAACTCAACCGGATTATAGTATCTATAATTCTGCCATGTGTGGCAAACGTGTCAGATTTATACGAAGAGCCGGAACTTGGTCGGATTGTGAGCTAAATGTGAATGAAGCGGTTAAGCGCCACGACAATCACGAGGTCGCTAAGTTCTTAGGGAGCTCCCGGTCTCTCTCGATATTATCGGCGAGACGACAGGGGATTTCCATGAAGCGTTTACGTCGTCGCGAAGACATAAATACGACGACATACGCGGGCTTATCAGATCGGGATATCCCGCGGCTTTTATTTTCCTCGTGCCGCCTTACGCGGAATTTATTAAAGGCGCGCACGCGACTGTCGTATTTCTCTTGGCCGCGATACGTTAGACGTCCAGAGTGGTTGTCGTCGCATTGAAGTTCCAGTTACTATATGAATACCCATTGACGCACGATAAAGCCATTGGCAAACCTGAGAGTCGCTCGATTTCAAAATTACTCGATACAATAATAAATTAAAGATATTTTTCAAAAGTCCCATTCACTCGCTACGATCGCGTCTAACGAAGTGTCGTTCCACGAATTGCAATAGAACGCGGTATGTTTTATCGTCCCTTTACACGATTTACAGCCGTTAATTATCTATGGGCTTGAGTGGCGCATGTAGATTTGTATTGAAATGATCGAGCGATAATAATACCAGTGATACGATTCCAGTGATAGTGACGTACGCGTTACGAAGTCAACACACTATACATATACTATGTAGGTTATATCCCACGTTACGCAATAACGTTAATAATTTATTTGACAAATTCAGGAATCGACCGTAGTAAAAGCAGACGGTAACATTAATCCAAAATTGTACGTCCAAGAATATTCGATATATCAACCTCGGTTTTAAATGTTTTTTTTTTAACGATACCTGATTTTTAATAATTATTACCTAACGATCGGATATACTAAAATAAACGTGATTGTTGTTGCACACCTATTGTCCATTTTTCTAACTACGATATATTCCTGATTACGTCCGCTGCGAATTGTCCATCGGTAACTAAGCATGTCATTTCAATGTTCACTGTAAGAACCCAAAATCCAATGACGAGGATATCCCACTGCTTCCGCTTCCCATTAGAATTCTCAGCAATTTCTGTCCCCACGAGCACAGCACAGCAGCGACGTTCGTATGCACACACGAGTGACTCAGCCTGGACGTGGACACAATGTATACATAAGTTTGCACACGCGTAGACTGCCAGTGACAGGCTGTCTAATATTCATTGAATTCGTGAACTAAAAACGCGTCGTGCCTCCGAGCACTTTGATCGTGCGTTTCGTTCGAAACGGTTGATATGCGTGTGCGTTATATTGGTAATATTTCTATATAAAAAAAATTCGTACGACGCCATAATACCTACTAAGTAGCCGATTTGAGCGACTGGACCGGTTTTTAACGATTGGCAACGATTCGATTCGTGTCGCATTAACGGCCGGCTTGACGTACGATTTTCATTTCAGATGTATGACTGACGATAAACGAATGCTTTATTTACCTGATAAACCATATACGCGTACATGTATGTACGTCTCTTCCACTCTCCAATATTGTAGTTTGCATCGCGATTACTTTGACTTCTCTAATCAAGCGCGGAGAGACGTTCACGAGTTTACCGATGACGTCGGGAGGCCTTAGCCATACGTCCGATTACGTGTAGCCCATAGGCACATACCGTTACGAGCCATCTAATTTTCTTGGCGCTTGGGACTGTTCTCATGTAAATATGAATAGACGCGGACACGCCTCTTATACGAGGACTTATTTTCCGTGGATCTAAGGTCACCACGAATAGGATATTCTCTCGTCACCTCTCTGTTAATTCATTCCGGGAATTTCAGGAATCTAGGTTCGTGCGTCTAATACTTAGAATACACGTAGGTGCACACGTGCGTATCTCCGTGATTTCTTGTTGATCAATCGTACAATGCTTTGCTCTTATACAATTTTTAATTTAAGGAAAACGTCCCAGTACCGAACCCCTGTATCGGTGTTTGATCATCTGTAGAAAATTGTATTTCCATCTCTCTCTCGCACACGTTCTACCATTCGGTACCGATACAGGGATCCGGTACTGGGAATGCTTACCACCTTATACCCTGTGTTTGAAATAGAAGAAATTTTATTACTATCGAGTAACTAAATTAACGCTTCCAGATATAGGTATACTTGGATATGTTAAATATTCAAGTATATTTTGTAAAACAAGATGTAATACGTTTATTTATTATATAGTTAAAGCAAGAATTGTTAGATCACTCGATAGCTTTAATTTATTTTATCAACTGTTACTAATGGCATATCTATGATTGAATTTACATCGATCCACAAGCCCATTAGCTTTTACATTGGACAGTGAAGAATGTCGAGTGACTTTTTAATGGTAACACAGCGATTCTTTATATGGAAATTTCTATCTGTTATCTACGTAAAAGTGTTAATTTTTGGTTTCTAGATGTCACGCTATATGCTTAATGGCGATATTCGGTTATGTATTCGTTTCTAGTTGTCGGAATTCCTCAAGCAATCCCGTTCTACAGGGATTCTATAGGGGATTTACACTTCTTCACATTCCTCTTAATGAGCCACGTTCTGGCTAAATTGTACGATTATACTTCGAGACATTATCAAAATTTGTGGTTTTCGAATGCCTGTTTTCTCAATTACTACCACGGTCGATTTTACCTCTGAAATTAACACTGAGCAAATACGAGTGGACTCAATTATTCACCGCAAGCATAACTGCGTCAAATTGCAATTAATTCTGTGTATTAATATATTGAACGTTACTTTACGCTTTCATATAATTTTGGAAGAAGAAATTGAAAAAATTATCTTCGACATACTCAAATGAAAACTGATACTTGCAGATTTGCGATAAAACAATGTATATCGATATATTGCATAAATGCGATAATCAAAAATACTCAGTAACATTTCTTATTCAAAGAAGCACGTTTAACCTTAAAACAATTCTCGCTCCGTGGTCGTAAATTACAATAAAAAACATTCCTCGCCTACCTTGCACCCATAGAAGCCGCGTGTTAATCAATGAAATTAGCACCGTTGTTTCATTAAAAATGAACATAACAAGAAATCCGATCAAGTTCAAGTCCGATATGCAAATACAATTTTTTGGAGGGTCATTATAAGCAGAAGCAGTTTCATCGGTAACATTATTTTTATACGAAGTTCACTTTAACGTATCCGCTATAGCAGCGGACGTTAAAAAATTTATTTGCAATTTTAATCCACACCCGCCGATACCTATATACCATACGAGATACAAACACTTCATAACCATTATCGTACGAGCATAAAGTCATTAAGCATCTAACAATTCCAATAGACCATTAATCAACAGAAATTTAGGGACAGCAAGTAACGCGTTACAGGAGTCTAGAACGTCACGCGATTTATTACAACCGAAAGAAATAAGTGACTCGTGCGACGTCGATAACGAGGAAAAGGGCAAAAAGATACCAGGGAAAATATTCAGATGCAATTTCACATACGAAAGTGTTAGGAATCGAAGTGTGTAGTGAACAGTTATCTATTCGAGCCGGATAAGCTTTTCTGTATATGTATACACAGACACGCGCTCGCGCACACACACACACCTAATAATATATCATATAATTCTGTCTACTTATGTATATGCTGGAGAAATGATAAGTGATCGAACGCCTATCGCGAACTATCGAGTGACCTGGCGGTTTATAGAAAGTAACTGCACGATTAATAAAGTATAAAGTCGCCTATTATTAATTACATTATCCACGTATAAGTACTTGATAATTAATTATCAGAGTGACTCTGACAACGTGCGTTGGAATGCGTGGATATAATGCAGACTAGGTAAGCGTTATAATCATACGTTGCCCCAAGAGAAAAATCTCTGTACTGTTATTGCACACTATTCAAAGGCACATTTTACTGTAATTACATGTCACTGTACTACGTTACTGTAGGCTATGATTTACAGGTACAAATGTTTTGGAAGTTAATGGTTGCACGGCTATGGCATTTTTACGTCCAAGCACACGTTTTCAGAGGAGTTTTTCACTAAAGGGAGATAAAATGTATTATTTACCTTTGCGAAGCTCAACCGGACGGATTTAGCAGATCGATCAATCTGCTATTGTTTTTTAAACGCCAGTGTTAGCTTTCACTTAAGTTACTGACAATTAGTCGATAGTGTCAATTAACTTGATTAATGTCGCCCCACTATTTATATCCAATCTCGTATCCGGTCCGTTGAAAGTGCTTGTCAAAGTCTCTGATTTTCGTAGATTCACAGAGCCTTTGTAATATTTTTTATATTTATGCAAAAACAAACAACACGCTTCCTAGACCTCGTCGGTGTCTGCTGCTATGTAGATGAAAGAATCGCGAAGTCGATTTTCTATCGATGTACGTAGTTTCTACACAGGTCGATCACTCGTTATAAAACTGTTCAATTTCTTTACGTCGATCTCGACTCAATAGAAAATTCTTCTCGTTGCCGTTTTCAAACACTTTACACTTGTTTTCTTATTTTCGACGTCTTCCTTACGTGCCCTCAGCTCCAACGGACTTTTCATCACAGTCCTCGACAGTCGCGCTCTTCCGTTCAAGTTTCTCGTCCCGGCGAGTTTTCTCAGCGATATTTTCCGCAACGAAGGAAAAAAAAAAAAAACTTTCACTTTAAAACACACATTCGTCTCTTTATCCTGCAAAATATCTGCTTGCGACCTAACGATGAGATTGGCTGCATCTCAGCTGCGACTCGACAGCGTCTGTCTTCTTTTCCGAATCCCCACAATATCCTCCTAGTTCGACGTTGATCCTGTTGTACTTTCCACTCGATAAGGCACTACCTGTAAAAATGTCACCTTTCTCTTTATAACCTCCTTCGTACGGTCATTGCGTGTCTTATTCAACGTTTTTCTCTCCCTTTTCTCCGACCCTTTTTCTTATTCTCATAAGACTAAACCTCTCACGGACTCATCTGTCCATTATCTCTCAACCTATTTTTTGACAGTAAGTTTTCACGACGATAACGACAGCGATATTATTCCACGAATTTGGCATTCATATACCAAAGTCTTCAGATTGATATCACGTCGATTGTAATCTCCTATTATTCAATCGCGATAAATGGCAACAAGACTTTTTTCTATAGGCGGATGTAAAACTCGGCGGCGTAGCACTTTCATGAATTCCGTTCGTCTTTCTGCCAGTTACGTATACGCACCACGAGAGTACATAAAGTACGATTTAAAAAGAGCTGTCAACCTCAAAAGCACGTTGAGTTTCTATTAGACACTGTCAGTTTTAGAACCCGTAGTAGCTGTCCGATGAAACTGCCTACTAGATTGACGAAATAGAACGGGACAAAAGTGTACTAGACGATACGACAAAATATTTGTGATTCACTCTGTTGATATTAGTGCGAATGGATTCGGCAACGTACTGCGACCACGTCTGCGTTAGGAGTGACGGTCGGGCGACTAATTTACAAATGATGCTCGCGTAACGCGGTCGTAGGCGCGTTTGTATATACGTATAACGTATATATCCCGAAAGGAAAGTCTAGCGAGTGATTCATGCTTTGTGACGTTTGGCTCAATTAGAGTCTTCGTGTATACGTATGACCGTCGTTGATTTCGATTAATGAATGGAAAGAAAACTCTCCGGCAAATTGTAGGATCCTCTCGAGTTGACCTTTTTCGAGTGTGCCTGAATAAATAGCGCGACCACGATTGGCCTCGGCATTGACAACCTGTTTCTTTGCGATCAGTCCTGGTCCCGCTACGCTATGCGAATGATGGTGGCTCGTTTGAAAATTGTTAATTGTAAATTAGAGTACATTCTCACGCTTCGAACCAGGGAAAGCTTCGCTGTTTTTTTTTAACAAATCAACCGCGTAATCGTGCTCGTTCAATGTTCGAGTTACACTTAACGATGAAGAAAATTGCGTTACATGTACCTGGCGTGTATCTAATGCTACTTGGGAGCATGCGCCGTGAATTTCTATGGGCTTCGTACGCGTTGCACCTACAAGTTCATGAATGGAAGGAAAACTGGGCAAACTGGCGCACCAATTAATCGCAACTCTAGTCTAGATTGACGATCGTTTCTTTTAACAGTCGTTAGTCGTTGCGTTGGACACGTTTATGAAAGTTTTGACGAGAGTCTGAGAGAGACGTTTGACACTAGTCGTGATATGAGTTTGTTTTCCCTTTTTGGGCAAAGCATGACGGGTATCGTTACATGTCACTTTAATTAGCACTAGGAAAAAACGCAACGAGAAATGACTCCTTGTTGCCAATTCGCTCAAGATAAAATTTCTTCGTGTGCACCGATTGCCTCTCATGTACGAATACATTGAGATTCGCGACCGTGAATGCTATCGACGGGTTATCAGATTAATTTTTATATTTCGCGTGCGAACAAAACTTGTTGTCGATCGTTTGGAAAATTATGTAGGAATTAACGAGTCGGACGGAGAGAAATAGAGAAAAAGAATTGACGAAAAAAAAGCAAGAGAAATTAAACAGGAAACGAAATGCACGATCATGAGTTTTACGTGAAGTCGCGTTGCTTTCGTGAAAGTGCGGAATGAATTGCCTCTCGCTATCGCAAGCAAAACGAACAGTCGTTTATCCACGTACAGTTAATCGAGCGTAGGCCGCGACGTTATGCGAGTCCGAATTCGCTAACGATAAGTTTTTCACGTTGCGCTCGCGTCAGGCACCGCGACGCTTCATACTTTTTCTGTCTAGCTTTTCGTACACCTCCGTTGTAGAACAGTGCCACGGGTCAATCAACACTTCACTGCTTTTCTTAGAATCTCGCACAACTCACGAGGCCCGTGCTGTCACCGGTGTGTATGGAACCTACCTACTACACGCGAGTAGGTCTCGGCTGACCAAGCACCCGATGCGGACTGACTATAACTGTAAACTACTACTTGTCGCGGGGAACCCCCTCCCGTCCTACCTCCCCACCACTGTGCCCCAGCAACCAATCCCCACCCTCGCACTGCCAGAAGCCACTTGGCTTCCACCGACAGCGTTGTCAGCCGGTCTGGCCTGCTCCGCTCTGCCTCTTGGCTATTGTGGCATTTTTCAACGCATTTTCGACGGTACTTCGACTAAGCTTACCCACTCGTTCTTACTTATATTCCCCGGTACATTATACCTGGTGGGTATAGTCGCCTATCTGAAAGTCTAGAGCCTTTAAATGCCTCGTGGGAGACCTCGCATTCTAATAGTTTTAATTTCAACTGGTGCACGCCTCTCTCTATACTTATGCGATACGTATTCAGGTATTTACGATGCTACGGAGCCTCCTTAGCCGGTTTGAGGTCGATGGACCTTATCTTGCCATGTCCTAAGAAGCCGGACGATCCTGCTGTCCGTTAGCGTTCGTTTGTGTCTGCTTCACGTTGTGGAATGTCACTGTAGTCACTCGGGACATGTGCAGTTTCGTAACTATAGTACCCGAACGGAATGTCGTTCGATTTTTTTTATATCATCTTATAGAGAGGAGGCGAGACATTTTTATTCTATTTGAATTCGATCACAGACAGGGTCGCTCTGTCTTTGCTGCGTCATCGACGACCTGACATTTCGATCGCCTTTTGCACCTGCGTGTACAATGCGCGCTAGAATCCTACAATACGTGCGTGGGTATACTGGGCAGGTGAATGCATGAAATTGGTAATTGCGAGCGAGATGTACCGACCTACGGCCTACCCTGTGATGGCCTACGATTGGATGCCAAAGGTGCCTTTTTGACAGGTAATGTCAGACTAAAAAAATTGTATCTGTTTCCTTGAATTATATCAATGAACATGACAGACGCACTTAAAATAAAAATAAAAAATCGTACCATAACGTTATCTCGAAAAATACATAGAATCGTCAAAAAAAAAATGTTACGTATCTCTTTTCTTCATAAAAAAATATTTACTCAAAAGACATATAAT
The DNA here is from genome assembly GCA_030142615.1 of Syrista parreyssii. Classification (NCBI taxonomy): domain Eukaryota; kingdom Metazoa; phylum Arthropoda; class Insecta; order Hymenoptera; family Cephidae; genus Syrista; species Syrista parreyssii. Next base: position 725,775 of record JARQTG010000309.1, read on the forward strand.
ACAAATTTTCTGTTTCCGTCTCTTGACAAATGGAATCAAATATCAGCTATCCCTTTCCGACTTCCTTGACTCGTTGTAGGACTAACGACTATACAAATGACTACTGTCGCGACCACTCAGTGCCATTGTAACATAATGCTTACGTGGGTTGGAAAACAGACGGGGTTGTGAACTATGGTAATGAGATTGATTATCATGACGAGCAGCGGATATATCAATAACGAAAGGATCGTGGACATTTGTGAAATTCAATCAACTCGTTTGTAAAGGATAAATCGATATCAGCAACCTAATGACAAATTGACCCGTACTTACTGAAATCAATCGAACGACGAGTATTATTCCTCCTGTATTCTTTGGAATTCGAGAATGATGCTCCGATAGGCGCAACAAGTGAAAATCACCGGCCTCCTTCCTCCAGGTATGTATGTTCACACATGTACCACGTAGCCGTATATGCAAGAGCTACGTTCGAGCGCACCTCGTTCCTCGTGCGCTTCGACATATCAAGAAATCGAATCGACGAATCACCGTAATTTCTCGCTCCCGGCTCGAAGCGACGAGCAATAATGCCTCGTAGCGTGACCGACTTTCGATCTATAACGCGCGGCATCGTCTTTCTCCTTGACGATAGATTAGTCGTCGTCGCTTTTTACACTCTCGTTTCGAAAATATCGAGATAACATCAGAGAAATTCGCAAATCGCCCTGCAGAGCAGAATTTCTGGACCTTGATCGAGATTCGATCGCTTACGAAGGAAATAACCGCGCTCGTACATGCTCGCGTACTAAAGATATATAACACGGAGATATTGGCTTCATATTTATTTCGCACGGTTGCATAATTCTAGCTGATAGACAGCTTCGAACTCGTGACCTAATTGAATGCACATATCTGCGTATAAATATAATAATAATTACAATGAAATACAAGTTGCTTCAAATTGACGAATGCTGCATGAATTGTCCGTGCATAATTATGGTTAAACGATAAACTATTTCACGTATTCTCTCTCTCTCTCTCTCTCTCTCTCTCTCTCCTACATGTCAGTGCTCGTGTCGTACGTTCCTTGCGATTGTGTAAAATGCAACGATCTTTTAAATTATGCAAAGTGCACGAAACGCAAATGCGTAATAACACGTTGTCCCACCCTCATGACGTATCATTAAACCAAACGGTTATAATTATTCTGTTTGCGACACACTGAATTTTAATTTAGCTTACAAACTGTGTTACGCGCCGTACGGAACAGTAAGCATATATGTACGTACGTACTTATTTCGTTGACATGAAAATGCATACGTACGACATTGCAGGAACTGCGTTCCTTCGCTAAGAGACTTGAACACGGTGAAACGTTCTGATATTGGATCAATCGCGAATATGTAATCTTGGATACGATTAATTAAGATATCAATGCAAAAAAGATTCTTAACGAGACGTGACGATTTGATTAGGCGCGTGATCATTCAAATTTCATCTGTTTATATTGCAACGTGAAGACTCGCATGCATTGCGCTACGTACTCAATACGCAACGTATTACCGAGAAATGCAGCTGGTATGCAATGCACTGTTATGCACGTGGAATAAAGATGCAGGTGATACCTGATTTATCTAACGGTTAATGTTGCAAGAATATTTTTTAATTTTCGTTTTCCAATCTACACACACGGTTTATTCTTTTCAATCGCGATATCTACGTACTTTACTGTTGAAACAATTATCTACGTTCTGCAAGTATCAGGCGATTAGAGGATTTATTAGATTGACTGTCTTTCAAGTTTTGAGTAGCCTTTTGAGTTATCGCCTTAGTTCTGTCTATCCCAGTTTTGGTTCATGCATTGTTCGTATGGTTATATTACGGTAAATATCCCTATACCGCTACGTTACTGCTTTTACGCTCTTCTACTCGTGTTCGGCTTTTCCGTTAAGTCACTCACCCGAACGACACCGAAGAAATAATCACTCGCGTAGTTATTTCGAGGAAACGTTTAAAGTCTGGCACGTATAAAAAGCAAGTATAAAGATCGAAAGATAGACAAAGGAATAAGTGACGTTATTTAGAAATTGAAGTAGACACTGATAAGCATACGATATTCGAGTACAAAAAAAAAAAAGAAAAAATCTTTATAGAAAGTCAGACACTCGATGCTGATTGGTAATCTTTTTGAATTCCACGAGCCAACACCATTTCTCTGTATTTCTACAGTGTAGAAAAGCAATGCGAATATTAATGGAGTCCTTGATTCAGGCAAAGTTACAGTCGGTAGGGGTATAACGTTATGCACCAAGATTCCTGAGAAGCCGACCGTTCGAAAGGAATGAAAGTTTAGGTGGAAGTGCGAATAAATGCATCGTAAATGCACGCACGCATTCCGTACACGCAGACACGCACTTGCAATCGGTCGATAGATACGTAATTACGTATATCAGCCAGCATACTATTTTTCTTCCACTTCCCTTTCCATCCTTTACCATTTAACGTAATTTTCCAAGTGCATCAACGCAGCTTCTTCGTGACTTCACTCGAGCTACACTTCTCTCTTGTAAAGTTTCAATCGCGCCCCGCTGCAACTCACTGAATAATGTATAAACTTGGGCAGCTGGGTCCGTTGCCATTACGGTTATTTTAATTTCACTTACGTCGAGAGTTGAACGCGGGCGTCGGCACGCCGAACGAGTCTGACGACGAACGTAGATAAAGTCGATTTTTCCATACCGCCAGCGCGCAGCAGTCTTTTACGTACTGGTAACGCCTCTCTTTCTGCTCGACTGATTTTCTACCCGTGATTTTCTTCGAGTTGCCGTTTGATACCTTCACTCTGCGAGACAATGTCGGTCATTTGTTGCCCGACCTTTTTCTTCATCCTCCCCTTCTAAACCTGCTCTTCCTCCTCTGCAGCCATAATTCAAAGTCAGCATTAACCTCGTAATCTCTTTTTGGATACGGGTTCACCGTGATCGTCAAATCTTAATTATCGTTACACAATGACAGTACACGTTCATTTCTTGTACATTGTAACGACTAGCGTGCGTAGTTCTTTATTCGTTTAATTGGACGTTTAATAAGTACACGAAGATTCCTACTACCGTGCTTTGTTTTCACGTGCGACAATAATGTCCTCGTCCTTTGAAATAATATCGAGCACATACACAACGCGGAAAGACAGTCACTCTCGTTTGCCTGAGATTCTTTTCTTTCACCTCGTTATTAATTTATATTTACGATTGGTAGTAATGCAGTAATTGCTTTGCAATTTTATTGCCCGTTGGACCTTCAAAGAGAATTTGAAAGATAGTTCGACGAGATACAAAGTGGTAAGTACTTATAGCGCTAGCAGTAGAAAGTCTCGCGGGCAGTTATAACAATGAAAATACGTTTCTGCACGTCTAGAAATGAATATGAAGCACAGTTAGGTACTTTGAGGTTTTTGGCTGGTTTTAACGAACTGACACGAGAGATGCAAAAGTTGATATGCTCCTCGACACGGTCGTACAGACTACCGCGGACGAGTGCGCTCGCTAAGCTCGACTTGGCTGGTCGTAAGGCTGTTAAAATTTATGGAGTAATTACAGTGATTTTAGTAGAACGCCAGAGAACTGCCATTACGTTTCGAAGTGTTTCCCTCGGGCGATAGTCGGCAGGCCTATTACTCTCTAACAGTTCTGTGTGTACACACAGAACAATACAGCAGTACTGCGATGGCCACCGCGTGCCGTGCTAACCGCGAGAACGCTCTGCGAGATTAGGTCTCCGCAGGTTGCGTTCACACCGAATTTTCAGTCCCTCGCCTTCCCTCTATACGGCTTGATATCTTTTTCTCGCTTGGGCTCTTCCCCGTTGCTGGTCAAAAATAGTCGAATCTTTTCGACATTTTTCACGTACGACCACAGTGTCTGTCAAAGGAAATGCACGATGTCTCTGCGCTCAATTGTCCCTACGTTCGTTTCTCGTTCTTTCTGTTGGCGAAGAAAATAAATTCATGCTGGACTTGTTTACGCTCGTAATAATTCCGTGGCCTTTTTTTTCTTTTGAATTACCTGTCATTTTTTACGACTACTTCAAGCTAAATTAACGAGTGTCACGTGGAGCTATGTATATGTTTTATGCATGCGTGTCAGCTATGCCTAACTCGTATGTAACGTTATCATTACGCAAAAGCGACTCTTCCGCGCTTGCACGGCTCTCATATCAATCTCAACGATATTCTTAAATCAATCGTACGGCCTATTGATTTAATAATCCAGAATATCATACAGTATTACGCTTACGTTGCTTTCGTAATTTTCATCACTTTACAACCGATTCGAATATCATGCAGATAATATATCATTAAGAGAGCAGCCACGCAATGTATTATCATTAATCATTTTTCTTCAAATAGGACAATAGTCTACAAGATAATTATCAAACCGCAACACAGACTTGTCGTTTCTCCAATATCGTCGGACTGACACTATTAGCATTTCGAGATGAGAGACAGTGAAAACGTGAATAAAATTCACGGAAAACTTCCGTCTGTCAAATGTGTCGATCGAGGTAAAATTCTCCTCGGAGTAACCACGAAGAAAGTAGGAGGAAGTTTTTTTTTTTTTTTTTTCTTTTCCTTTTCCTCCCAACCCAGGAGGGGGGCACTCTATTCCATGTCGTTAAGCGACGGGCGACGTCATTTTCCATTTAAGTCAAATCAGCGGGAGACCAAGTCGCTCAAGTCGTTTTGCGTTTCGGACAAGAAGGCTTTCTGCGTGCTCTAGTTTCGTCGATCTCTATGCTAATGCACGTGTCCCACCCACTTACTACTTGCTGCCTTCCGTCTCAACTTTGCCATTTCTTGTTTTCTTTCTTCCTCTCACGTCTGTTTATCTCTAGGGTGTCTGAAGTAGCGAGGGTAACGCTGACTTTTTACCTATAATAATTAGTGCGTTAACGCGACTACATTCCAGGAGTAACGCGCCGACTGAAGAAAGTTCATCGTAACGATGGATACGAACTACTCGTGAGTTCGAACAAGACGACTAACTTTTTCCAGAAACAATTTTTTTTAATTCATACACGAAACGCACACATACATTTCTACGTCGTTTGTTACACTGTCATTGGGTATTTAAATATTTCAAAGTTCCAATTCGTTCGTATGATTGTACGGGCTTAATGCAAAATTGAACACTCGTCACGGTACCTAACTTAGTCATGTTGTGACCCGAAGGTATAGATATAGGAAAATGCAAGAGAGATCGAAACTATCGATGAGGATTGGTGGTCGTCGGCATTTATAATTAATCGCTCGTTAACGGTAACTCAAGTAATTAGTAATCAGACGCTAGGGGTAGCCTTCTACGGAATGCGATGTAAACAGATTATACAGATAGGCATATTGATGCGCGACGGTGTTGTAATCTCCAATCAATTAGTCGACAATTTCGTTGCGGAAGTTTCGCTTCGATTCTAATTGCAACCTCGAGCGAATGATAATTCGCGCGAAGACAATCGTCACTGATAAGTACAAGACAGCGATATTTGACTTATTAGAATTATTATATATCTCCCATACGGATTGTATGTAGAAGAACGCAGTTGGATATTTTTGAAATAACAAAAATAAAAGTTCAATTTAATTCGTCATGAAAATTACAATAAACTGTTTATGTAATCAATACGGATACCCAGTTGATGTTGACATTACTAGCTGTCGTTACGGGGACCAGGGAAATTGACCGATGATTCACTCGTATGCGCGTGAGAGTAATGGCGTATAAGTGACGTCGACTGTTACCGTACAATACTCATCGTTAGGCGTGAAAGTTTGTGCAATGGATGGAAATAAGGTGTGGAATGTAATCCGCCTTAGGGAATTCCCTGGAAACTGAAGTAGTAAGTAATTTTCTATCGATGTATCTAGATACGTAGCTAGCCATGTATTTAGCAGCAACCGGATGGAGGAGCAATGGGTATAAATCTATTAGGTTGAATAACGTACAAAGTGCTTCTCTGTTCCGATGCAATTAGGTTTGGACATGGCCTGTACCATTAGACGTAACAGGCACGATCCAATCTCTCGCTACATGTTCCGCCATCTTCGCTAGTGACTAGCTATATACGTGTACCACGTAGGTGTATGTATATATATATATATATATATATATATATATATATATATATATATACGTTTATCACAGTCTCATCGACTATCTTAAAGGAACGTGTGGCGCACGTCAAGGTCCCCTAAGCTTTCTTCCTACCCTATTTAACGTACCAAGCTGCATCGTCCTACGAACAAAGCGACAGGTTGGGAGATAACTGGACAGGGAGTATTTTCAAGATTAGTCACGGTCTTGTTACTATTGACTCACTTCACAGCAGTCGCGACAGAGATTGGCTTTCTTTATAAAAATTGGCCTATCTCGTTACAAGAGGAGAGAAAAGAAACGTAGGACGATGACGGGCTAATATACATGGAACGTCAATAGAAAGGTTACGGCTTGAAGTCAGATACGGGCCACTTGGATTCTATGATGGAATCAAAAGTGGAAAAAGTGTAAGCACCACTCGTGAGTGGACGTGGGAAGATGTTTCGTGTTGAATTGAAGTACCATGCTCTCGACATAAAGCTTGTAAGTGATGTGTTGTTGGCCCCACAGGTGTTCGATCTTGCCTCGTGCGAAGAAGCGAGGTCTTGGAGCGTCATTTGAAAATGCAAAAGGGTCATATGCAAGAAGTAGACATGTACCTCAAATCAACGATTGTCAATCTACGACGGGTACCGGACATTTGATTCGTTAAAAATTCAATGGACGAGTGTAGTGTTAGATGACCTAACGAAATTTAACGTTTATGTCAGAGAATCAACTTGACGGATGACGAGTTACGTACCTTTTGTATAATTACAGGAGTGTTGATCGAAGTCAGACTCAGTTCAATCTTTTCGTCAGGTGTTCGCCGCGCATTCGAGTCACGTAATTATTCAACCAAGAAGATTAGGTGCGATCGGGTTACTTAGGAGTCAGATCGGCCAGTTGGCCGCACTTAAGAGTTAAGTACTGTCTAATGCGATTAACGGTGGTATACAGGTGGACCAATCGTATCTATATTATGCGTGAGATCTTATTGGTCAGATACACAGATACGGTATACGAAATTCATTTTTTTTTTTAATAAACGAGATTAAGAGAGCCCGTCGAGCGCTTGTCCAGTAGTGCGCTTAAAACCTCATCGGATTCAAATACTGTCAGAGTTCCCGCCACTCGAAAAGCTGGACATTCAAAATTCGACTTTCTACTCAGTTCAAAATCTCCTTGCGTAAGCTGTCTTTTATTGGTATCCTATATATGGAATCGCAGCATTCCTGTCTTACTGCAAGACAGTCAACCTGGAATTGTCATCGATCTTGTTATAAATTTGCCATAGGTCTTCGCCACTGGAAAATTTCTTCTTCGATACGACGCTATGTATTAGTAACGTCTACGATCGTCAAAGATGCTCTAATGATCTTTAATCAAGGTTGATACCACGTAACCGCTTTCACGACATTAGAATCTTTATCCTGCCAATTTCTGAAATCAGGGTTACTTAATATCAGCGTGAAATAATACCGTAAGGCGGCGCTGCTCCTGGAATGCGATGACTGTAAACGGCTGGGTGAAGGTTGTTGATGGTGTGAAACGGGACCGTTAATCGATTCCAATAGAGCGCCATGAAAAATCAAATTTAAATTTCAATGGCCGGATAGATGGCAAGACTGGAAGTTGCTTGAAGATACGTCGCTTTATTACTAGAAGACGACACGCAAATGCTACGCAGTAGACTTTTAAAGGAAGTTCCCCATAATGGGTACTTTGTTTATGTCTACTTGTCACCCATACGATAGCTGGCTTACATATTCCTCGTGAATACCATATGGAATACGTATTAGTTTCAGTAGCACCGTAAAAGACCGATATTGGCATAGCTCATAGAAAAACAGAGAGTAATGAAGTTCGAGGCGATCGTACATTTTCTATACTCCATAGAAGATTACATTGTATTCGTATCAGCAGATGCTCGCATTATAAGAAATCTTTATTCAAAAATCATTTTTCGTTTAGCCAATATAACCCATCCCGTTATGTAATCCCCAACGAGTATCCGCGAGATTTAGTTTGCTGCGAACTGGTTTGCTCGTTCGCTCGTTAACGAGTGAGTCGAATGTGGAACGCAGGAAGATTGATGAAGAAGAATGGAATTTGAATGGAGAGAGGGAAATTACAGCACTAACCGAATTGTAGAGGTAAATAAACATAATGTTATAGTCGTACGAACGATTAACGGTACGCAGTGGTATTTGCTGGTTGGCTAAATCAGGGCTGTTTGGTTGTCCCGTTGGTAGTCACGCCTCGGCCGGTCAAGGCCCCTTCTTCCTTTTCCTTTTCCTTTGCCATCTTTTACATCTTCCTCGTTCTTCATTCCCTCCTTGTCCAGAAGCGACCGTCCGCCTCCACCGCCATCTATAGGTACGGAATACGTTTACTCTCTAATTATCGTCGGTTGTGTTACGAGCTTTTTAAATGTCTCACGATTGTGACCCGAAATGCTGGCGCGTAACGATTACGTTAGCAAACGAATCAAACTTTCTAACGTAGGTTAATGTTAAGTCAGTTTTAACACTCCGCCTGGGAATTCCAGGCGATTAATGAGACTCATTGTTGCTTCCTGTAAGAAGCATCGAGGATGACGTCTTTCTAGTCGATTCAAGCGACCCTCGTTATTACGGACAGTTGCTCTGCGACTTTGCAACTTCCCAGCAAGACATTTCCAGTTTGTCGGCTACCGAACGGATCGTGTCCACGATCTCTCTTTTGGAACTTTCTTCTTTCTTCCGCGTCGTTGCGCCGTGACCACGCTCGATTCCCAATTATTGCTTAACGAGCAATGTGAGCTTTTTGAGTCAACCTCAGGCGCCTCTCTGCCGAGCGAAAATACCAAAGCGTATCGATTACGGTAACGCTGACACAACGATAGGCGACTCGGTAAATAAAACAAAGATCGAAGTCGCCACGTGAATTTTCCCCATCGTCCAAATTTTCACTTCAAATATTTCTTTTGGCTCTGTACTAAAATCACGATGAGATATATGTATACTAGCCCAGCGCGTTCCAATCGAATGGTACCAGACATGCTTATCCTTGAACAGAGTCAATCACCCAGCTCCTAATCACTGATTGACTTTCAAGTGAGAGTATTTTAGTTATCGTCCAATGATAAGAAACAGCAGACGATACAGTCAGTGCAATTTCACGAATCACACGAGACTGCACGTCACGTGGCTAATACCCCACAAGGAAGGAATGCGAAGCGGCGCTGTTTCAAGTGCGGCAAAGAGGATTATTCGAGGAAGGGAAAGTCGAAAAAGCAAGCAGTGTAGCAAAGCAATATTAAAGCGTGTTAGTGGGATAGTAGCTATATGGATTATAAGTAAGTCGGGACGTATGGCTGAGTGCGGGGCGACTGGCGGAACGCGCGAGCGCTATGAGAATGAGGGTGGAGGATCAGGACTCACGATCGTTGAATAGGAAGGGAGAGAATTCGAGAGAATAGAATTTATCGAGGAATGAGCTGAGGTCAGTCAGTGGGAGAGACTTGGTGATAGTGGGAGAGAGTCCGAGAGTGCCGAGAGAAGGAGTGGGAGTGAACTAGAAGGTGAGAGTCTGTGCGAAGTGAGGTGGTTGGGTCAGGTCCGCTATGCCATGGCGCAAAGGCTGGCTGAACGGTCGCCAAGGTCTCGTAGAAAGGTGGCACTCTTGACCTCGCAACCTTTGTCCGTCGGTTCTGCGCAAACTGTATAGCTCGCTTTAATTAAATACACAACAAGCACGCATTAGTTCCTATATGCGATCACTGCGTTCATCGTACGGGACGACACGTGTAAGGCGGAACGCTCGGACGCATGACTGGAGACTTTTCTAACGGTAGTTCTGTACGAACGGGCCCTCCGACTGGATTCTTTCTTCGATCTGATTTGCGATAGGATGATTTCTTATTACGAAAAGGCTACGTTGAGTTGTGAGTTTAGACTAACGAAAAGCACGTGTCGTGTTTGGATATGGACGAGAGAGAGAGAGAGAGAGAGAGGAGAGAACTGAGTACATAGATTTTATAACTACGGCTTGACGATATAATTTTTTTTAGATTGTATTTGAAATTTTTCACTGATAGATATCGCGCGTTATGAAGTAACTTGATTGCGGTTTTATCGGATAATAATTCTAGATTTTGTGTAGTACTGGGGTATTATTATTATTTAATGGTCAAGTTGTTACGTGACTACTTGTTAATTAGTGATTAGTAAATTTTATTTTCTTTACTCGTTATCTATTGAAATTGCGTTGTTATCCTCTCATCCTACTCTTGGAACTCTACTATACAAATCTTCGAACCCTTTATCGTGCTTTCTCAAACGGAAAAAAAAAAAAAAAAAACAAACCACCACGTAACAGTTTACGATTTCTTTCTCTTTCCCCAAGGCGGATCTCTTTGCCTCGTGTAAATACGACAACGATAATTGGCTCGCGAAATTCTTCTTGGAATCTCGTGCAAACGCTTTGGTATTCAGCACAGCGATGTAATTTTTCGTCGTTAATTGTGGGACTGCGATTGGGCGAGTCCATGACGACGATTTCCTTGACGCGACAGAGAAGGTTTTTTGGATTGTTGATTCGTTTCCTTGGTCAATTACTGCCTGATTATTTTAAGTAAAATGCTATCGTAATTCAATGTCGAAATTAGAGTCTTCGAAGACAATGCGAACGATTTAAAACTATTTAAGGTGATCTTTTTATACTAATCTAGTATATCTATATTTGTATTTTTAATCGGTATTTTCGACTCCCAATTCTAACTCGTTCTTGCTACAAGGTGTTGCGAGTGCAGCGGACCGACGTAAACCGGGTGATCTGATCTGATACGAGCTCAGCCGAGCTAAGTTAATCGTAAGTGTAAGGTCAACCAACTTGAGTACCGCTACGCGTACAGGATTGCCAACTTTAGTGAAAGGCCATCTCGAACGGTGATCTACCGAGCTCTCTACGTGATAAGAGGGATTTTGTGTCCATTGGACACCTGGCGGATCTTTGCAGTACTCATTGATCAGCCTGTGCTTACGAGGCTTCTTATTCTCATTTATTTCAAGAATACTGCATTAGCCAAGGCGTTTTAAGTTCATCCGATTACACACGAAGTATGTATCGTTGCTCGAACGAGTCTACCGGTCACTTAATTAGCCATTGAAAATCAATTTTTTGATCTTCCACAAAGAGGCTGCTTTTTTTAAATCGTCAATCACTGTCGGGTCTTCCTTTGAATCGTACCTTGTATATTCTATACCGAAATGCTGTACGGTAACCTACGTCGGGCTCATCGATCTCCGTTTGATAAGGCTACGTTCGATAAGTAGAAAATGAGTGAGCACCGTGCTCTTTCGGTATAATATTTTTTAAAGAAATTTATATTTATGAAATTCAAAGTCTACATCAAAGTCACCAGATCGAACAATTCCTATCTCATTGATATTAGCCGCCGTGCGCGGCTGTGACCGACAGTGCAAGCAATGCGGTTGAATAAAGGCGCGGATGCATTTTGCGTTATGAAACAATGCCCCGATTGCGTAAGAGGGAATGAATGCTGATTGCACCGGTAATGATTCCGACGAATGGCAGTGTCGAAAGTAGCTGCACTACGTCGACACTACTGTAGACAATTTCTATTGAATTTTCTTCACTGTCTAGTTAATTGAAATTCCTTTTCGGTGATTTTTGGATTTTTTTATAAAAAATTTGTAAGCAAATTAATCATTTTTCTCACTCGTGAACATTTTTATACGGACACTTTTCAGGGGTTTGATCAACTTTTATAAGATACTGAACAGATCGATGCAGCATCAAAAAAACCGCATTTCGACTGGGAAGGTTTACGTGTACTGAAGATTACGGAAATTGATTGTGCCTAATTTGAAAAAGACTTGACATCCTTGAGATCTTTCTCGCGATGCCGGCGTTCTCCTTTATATCACTTTTTACGACTGCTCTGTGGCACCGGTGGACTTTTACGAACGTCGCGGCGGAATCATTCCGCGGGCACTTTCGTTAACGGGTTTCGTAACCTCGATTTCATTAAAACGAATAAAACTACTGGAAATCCTGTAGTGCGCGGTTCACTAGAGACTTTTCGATTTCGGTGTGGTTCTTTTTGCGCGGATCGACGAGAGAATTATCAGAGTTCTTTCAACTCTTAAAATGTCGCGTGTCATCTTTTCGTAGCATTTTCAAATGCACTTGGTGCAACGAGTGACCGTACGTAATGTATCAGTAAACTCGTATTTAACGAGGCATTTCTAGTATACCTGCTCTCACGTCTTTGTTGGTATACCTGCATTATACAGCGAACAGAAGTTCTGTCGAAACTAGCTAGATACAGCGGTTGGGATATGTGCATCGTAAAGTATTCACTGTATCAGCACATTAAAGTCACAGCAGTTTGCATAAATGCAACTCTTGAACGTCTTAAAAGTTACGTTTGTGCATATCAGTGCATTAAAAGTTGCATCGGTATTCATGCAGTTGGAAATTTATATTTTCACTTGCACGTAGATTATTTTCAATCAATTATTTTGATCCGGAGAAACGGTGTAGAATCGATATTTTTAATAAATACTATTATTACGACATTCATCCAGATATACATATATCGATACGAAACATCGATTATGTTTTAGAATTTTATCTTCCTAAGGTATAAGCGAAATACGATACGTGTTTATTTGAAAATTCTAAAAGAATTTGCTGATTGTTTGTGTCGTTACGAAGGAAGAGATATCTCTTAAATTCACGTGAAGTTTCATGTACGTCAAACGAAAAACTCACGTTGCGTCACCTGTCATTGATAATCACGTGCTTAAGGAAATTCACATGAAAATAAATTTACTAGATAATTTTTTCAATTTTTGCCAATCTATCGAAGAGAAATCAAGCTTTCGTGTTTCTAAAATATACAGACGGGTCGTCGGACTTTTAATATAGAACTTTCATATCGATGATTGGGTTTTCGAAAGTTAATAATAAAAAACATATAGCCCGGTATTTCACGAAATAATTAACATACAAACCGCTGGAGATCTTTACAACCGATATATCATGAATTAAGAAAAATTTTCGTTTCATGCAATAAACATATACGAGTACCGGAATGATGAGAATAAAATTAAACTTCAATCACGATCCAATTTAAAGGATTGCGTGAACACAGTAAAATAGCATTTCGCGAATTAATTACTCTGACAATGTATAGTATTTTAGAACACGAAAAATTGATTATTATATATTACTAACGTGATACTAGGATCTCCCTAAAGATCTTAGACGCCACATGAATCCTTTATATCGCTACCAGGAAATTCGTTCATGAAAAGCAGCATGAAACTGCACTTCTGTTAACACATAATAATTGTCTTTTATAGCACACGACATATTGGAAAGGCATTATAATGCCGAGCATGAAACGAAGTCAATATTCAAAAACAACGAGTAACATTTTTACAAGTAAATCATTACACGTTGCAACGAGATGAAAGATAATAGAAGCAAACTACTTGGTGCGCGCGTGTGTATATATCATAGTATAAAAACGTATGGTCTGTGTACTGTGCATATTTTTTATAGGTGTGCATGAAAAAGTAAAAAAATTCTAAAAACATTGTTATATATCGTTTTAAAGAGAATAATTTGTAACAAGTAAGAATCTCAATATACATTGAATAACATAAATAATTCTTTGACTCCGTCAAATATTTTTACGAGATTCTATCGTAACTCCGCATCCCTGTGCGATCGCTTGCTATAAAGGATATCGGTGACGGAGAATAAGTCTGCGCATGCGTGCTAATCCCACGGTAAAGAAGAACATAGGAAAAGGACGTCTTATACCTAACAGAATAAACTCGAGCCTCGAGCGATCCTTTGACTCGGCAGGAATTTCACTCAAAACGCTAACACTACGGTACACACCTCCATTCTGCATTCTAACCCCCTTCCACGTGTGTCCACGCTTATACTATTAGAGGCGTGATACTCAGGACACGAACTCGTGTCTGCCATCTTGCTTGAGGTAAAAGTAAAAATTGTGATGCGATCTCACGAAGTCGGATGAGCCTCGGCGAACAAAGGCCAGACGATCAAGAGAATCTTTCATTGAATCATTCGCTTCTTTATTCCCGTTTGCGTCACGTATCAAAATCGCGGCGAGTAAATTGCAAATTAATGTGCATCTTACAATTCTATGGAATTACTGAAAAAAAAAGCATCATTGTGTCAGCTCAACGCGTAATACAGGGTGTTGCCAATTTTGAAATTGAAAGTTGGCATCTTGGCTAACTCGGCTAAGGAGACAGCAGTACGATTGTGGCTGTTACACGAGAGAGCCTTGCCTTTACATCCTTCTGACGTCATCCTTAATGGCTGCACCCAGTCGTTCGCTAGGAAGTGTCCTTGAGTCGGAGACATCCTTGTTTCTTCGTACAGTCAGAATCGTCATACTAAGTTACATTTTAATTGAGCTGCATTAAAAACTCTTTAAAGGAAAGAATGTCATTAATTTATATTTAGACACCATTAAACGACATTTTCTATCCATTAATATAAAATCAATAATATTATTTTAATTATATTTTTTTTTCGTTTTTTTTTTCGTTTTTTTCTCCCCCCCTTATTTCTCTCCAATACATTCATTTGTTTCACGAGATTTTTGTTATACGTCAAAATCGTGTATTCTTGGAACAAAGATGAGAATTATTGTCTACGGGTAGACGCATGTGCCGTTGCACGTGTTTTTGCAATCAATAAGTGCAGATTCGATCGACTTTTTCTTCAATTCAATTATCGACTACCTCATGGAATGTATCTTGCTGAGTTCCTGCTCGTTTTTTAACCGATGTTCAGTATATACAGGGTGACTCTAAGAGGAAGTAGGTCACGAGACGTGGTGGTTGCTGATAATTTCGTCGTCTTTTCACGCTCGTTCACTGTAAATTTAACACGAATCGTAAGAGTTAACGAGATCTGGTTTAAACCTTAAAACGCTCAAGGAAAGCCAGGCGAAATCCTTCCTCGTGTGAACTCGAGATAACGAGAGAAAGATGGGAAGGTTGTAGGGCGGAACTGTGCGCGAGAAGCGATACCGTGAGAACATGGCTTAAGGAATACACGACACGTGTAATATAAAAAAATACAGTTCGTAAGCATGTTTAAGTAAGCCGAGAAAATTACAAAATTGGTGCGTAATGGATACTCGATGTTGTTCCACTGGTACAATTTTGAAGTTTCTTCAATACCCGTTTATTTGATGTACCAGTCAAGTTCACAACTTAATGCAATTTGATATAAACTTTCATTATTTCATGCCAATTTGACGGATACGAGGTTTAATGATCATCCTGTAAAGGACGATTGGTCAGGTTGACTTACTTACCAATTTTCAATGGCGGCTTATCCGGGTTAATAAATTCCGCCTGGACTTGGAAAGAGAGACTTGTTCGTAATTTCACTGCCGGTCAATTCGTCTGTCCAGACTACAAACTGCAATCGAGGAAACATGTCGGGACCGCTCGTACGTCAAGGAGGTGCAATTCAGTGTACGATACAGTGCAATCTGAAATTGCATCGCACTGCAGTGCACCGTTGCTAAGAAGATGAACTTGTTCTTCGGAGACGTCGTAATGATAGGGTGCATTCAGGTTGACTGCAAATAATCATGATACCGGTATCCCTTTTTTGGCATAATTATCCATCAGACACATGCGTGCACCCTGCTCGTTATCATTTTCGACAAATTTCTTCATTCGCCACCGATACCTTGCACGAAACGTGCCGTTCCGTTTTACCTGAATTCTTGCGCGCCAATGCACATCTAATTAACGCTCACTGAATGGACAATCCGGCTGTGGATACTGGCGATCCAGGCGATTGTAACGGAACGTTCTCGTCGTTAGCGGTTAGATCGTTCGATCCTGCTCGAGGATTGGAGAAAGTTTCAGAGAAAAAAATTATCGTGAAGAGTGCCGTAACGACGGCGGCTTCACGATCAGCTTCAATCCTATTGGTTAGCCATCCGACGATCTCTATTCGTTATAGGCCATTTTGGAACAATCGTTCGACCGGTACCAACGGTCTTGGATTTGCATTCGACTTTTCATGACGCGTTGATTCTTCGGTTCCGATCATGACCGTTAATCGACCTCACTTGACTATCAAAGTTCTGTTCTAAGGAAGGGACGTCGATCTGTCTTGGATCGAGAGTCCCGGAGTGAAAAAAGACGGTAGGGACTGCACGTTGAATCTTGATGACAGTGGAACGTAATGCCTGTTGCCGGTAAGTTATCCACAAAAAAGATGAGAGAAGAGCAGCTATCCAGTGCTCGCTTCTGATTCGTTGACGGCGCCACGATCGATCGGCATTTGACACGAAGTGCACGTGCGTTGGTACGGGCGCGCGCGTATGTGCGTATATATATACATATATATGTACGCGCACGATAATTCCATGGGGACTTTGAGAAATGAAGGTGATTATCGTACCCGTCGAACGGCACTGCAGCGAGGCTGCGTGTATCCGCGAAAGTAGAATTTTTACCGATACACTCGATCAAAGCAAAGCCGGTTAACGTTCCGAGACGATCGATCTTCTAGAATCGCAAACAGTCCTTCCTGATTCGTGAAACGGGTGCCTAACGGTTCTTGTCTATACCATCGAAATATTCGAATCATCTTGAAAAAGATCACTGGATCCACGATGCCCGGCAGCAATTCATAAAACATACAAATAAAAATAAAACACGGCAAGAGGAGAATGAAAATAAGAAGAATTTATAATCGGCCTCGTTCAGTCCCTTCACTGCAGGCCCAAACGAGTTTTAATCTACACATAAAATCAGCTCGGGACAAGATGAATGAATGACTAAATTTAGGACAAAAATTGTTTAAAAAAACACAACATCATCAAGGCTCATCAATGACGAAAATGCTATTGTCGATCGACTAATGGATTAGCAATCAAGTATTGGCAGTGCATTAAATTCGAGTTGTCGTGGAGCAAAACACTCATAGCCATAGACATAAAAAACGTTATTCTTGCTGCAGTCTCGATGTTACACTATAGGAAATCACCTGCAAAACGATTCGTCGTGATACTCGAACGGACGCACATAAATTGAAAGATCGATAGACGTAAGGCGACCCCGTAAAGGCAATCGGGTCTGTAAGTGGCCCCTACGGTACTAAGGTGCCTGGCTCTGGCTCTATAGGTACTTAAAGTATACATAACCTAACCTAGCCTAACCTTATCTAAGGTTTTCAAGCCTTACTTAGCAAACGTTCACAATGTTGGCCGATCTTTGTCCGATATCGATACTCCTACTGCTCATACCCTGAAGCGCCTATTTCTGTCTCGAGTTTTTGCATCTAAACAGCTCGATCGTCCGTGTCAGGATCGTAAACACTCGTTCTTACTGCATTCACGTGTCGTCTTTTGGCTTGCGCCACACGGACGTCCACCTATCTCAGTAGTATACTGAATCTAGTGTACTGTATACTATCTTCGTAATACCTACACCTACCCTGGATCCAAATTATGCATATGAACATTCTGCGATAGAATCCTGGACGAGCATATTCAACGATTCTGGTTTGAATTCATTGAGCAGATAAGAATTCTAGTATATTTTGTAAATCTAAATTGAGTTCATAGTCGACGATACTAATACTGTATGCATGCGTGCTCGATTGCATATGTTTAATACGAATGCTGTTTTTGAGTTTCTTTTTTCAAACGAGACGTCCTAGGAACTGCTACCATAAGACATTTACGGTCCAGCAACGAAGTCTTGTAAGAGATGCCGAAGGATGTTCAGCATGAAATTGAATTTACTTTGAGCAATTAATGACGTGTGAGATGATCTTGGCTTGAATAAATTCGATCGAAAGAGTCTACGTCATTCTAGTCTCACGAGTGTCCACCAGGTGGTCCCAGGAACGGACCGTTAAAGTGTAACCGTCTCTCACTTTTCAATTCAATTGCCGCCAAGGTGTACTCAAAGACCTTCCTATTTGAAATTGCGCAAAGCAGTCAAATATCCAATTACAAAGTCATCCTTTGTAATGAAAAATTGCTCTTACGACTCGCTAAGACGAAGTCAGAAATATGAGAAAAGAAACTTAAGAGTTATGAAGTAACAGGAAATGACGTCGAAGTTAATATAGAATATTTTATCATGGGAATAAAAAGTGTTGGAAAACGGAAAACGATCGTACAATCTTCACATTGGAGATGATCATCGTACCCAAGACAAAGCTTCCTATTACAAAACTGCTGGTGCAGTCTGCGGCTCCCCAGTCCAGCAGTCTCATAGTTATCATATGTTCCATATATATTACATATATGTCTATATATAGATATAATGCATAGGAGGATAGCGGATGCTCCTACCGATGCTAATATGTAATCTCTCTCTTTCTCGTATTTCTTCAGCAGTCATGTATGTACTTACAGATACGCATGCATGCACGTACAGGTAGGTAAGTACTGTCGATTAAAGGTGAGTTCACGCTGACGCGTGACCGGACATATGTACGTATTGGACACGTGCACAAACTGGGCCATGGACCCGGAGGTTACCATACCTATATACACGCATAGGATGACAGTCTGCATGTCTTCCTCTGCAATGATTTTTATCCTTACTTCGTATCTCGTATTTTCTTCTTTCGTCTTCTACCCGTCAACGTATCACGAGACTTCGAATTAACCCGCCGCTTCGGGTAAAATCGGTCAGAACTCGCCATAGTCTGTTCGGAATAATAACCGTTGAAAATTACGTATGCGGACACCATACGGTACCTACTGTTGGCTGCACTCGTATACCATTGGAACTATTTGCGAAATCGATTCAGAACCCGCCTTTTATCCCGTGGGAATCCTTTAGCAGGAATAGACATACTAGACACCCGCTATAGCCTCGAGGCAATGACAAACGAACGCGCACTGTATCGCAATCAATCCTATGAACGGTGCGGGTACAACACAATGGCAACGTATGTATCGTAAGAGTTTCACGAATCGATCTGGAACCAGGACAAAAATCAGAAAATAAAAGTAATCCACATTACGCGATACCGATTCCTTGACCTACATAGCTTCGGATGAATGTCTGACACTCGTTGAAATTTCTTATAAGGAAAATCAGACTCTAGTCGAGATCGGTAATAAAGAGCCTAAGGTAACCTATTGAAATCTTTGGAGATTCTATTTACCAGGATCATCGTCGATGCTGATGCAAGTCTCATATCACTTATGTGATATGAGCGAATATGTCTACTAGCTACTGTCCATCTACTCGATTCTCACGAAGTGTGTGCGGTGAGCGCGTGGAGTGGCTTGTGTGTGCGTGCGTTGATACGAGTGACAATGTGTATGTGTGTGTATGCATGCCATGTCTCTAATGGCGAATGCCAGAGCAGGGCGTGGTAGACCGGTGGTCAGCTCTCCTCGACAAGGCCGTTCGTGTTCCGGCTCCTACATTACGATATCGGCTGGCAAGGCATGACCCCGAGTTATGGCGACTGCTTTGGTGAAATTATACCTGAGTGACAATTAAACGCTAAAGGGATAAGTTATGCTGGACTCGACTGGGTAATTATGCTCGGATCAGCAGCTCCGGTAACACCTACGTGTGTATGAGTAAATGCAGAGAGTTTTGCAGATATGTGGATTAAAATAAATGTTTGAAAAAAAATATAACTGAAAGGTGTATTTCTTTTCGTAAGCCCAATTAACGTAATATCGTATCCTCATTGTGAGAGCATCAATTTCTTCACAAAGGAACCACTTATTTTTCGGACGTTTGTGTGAAAGTTTATTTCTTAGCGGGAATAAAATCTAATTAGCTGGTAGCCTAACGAGGTTGAAAGATGCACGCGTAAGTATCGTTAAGGATAATACGTTGCTTTACGAAGATTTATCAGCGAGTTATTCATTGAGATCATTTTTGGCAGTCGTGCTTATTTCCGTGGCTCGTATTCGTCGTGTGTTACTTTTTTTCCCCGTGTAATTCATTAACCCAGATAGGTGCTGATCCACTTCAATCGACTCTCTTTCGCTGGAGTTGTCTCTCCCTTTAGTTCTTTCTCGCTCTTACACCCGCACTCTTCTGACCTCTTGCTTTCTTAGTCTCCCACCCGCGCCTCCTCCACTTCCAACCTTCTCCGACACTCTTTCCCTATCACGTTTGAACGCTCGATAGACGGGAATTACGCGGCAAAAGTAACTTGGCTTGACCCGAGAATACACGGGGCCGACTCAATCGACGATAAACGCCCGTTGCGTCACGTACCTAAGCAGGGTACCATTTGCCCCAGGTCTCAAGTAAATCAACTGGATCGAGAAGTAGTAACGACGGAGAAGATACCGACGTAGATCAACTTATCGGAAAGATTGTTCGGCTCCATAACAATTTTCAAGGAAGATCTTACTATAGCCTGTATGGCTGGTAGACGTGACTGTCAGAGTTAGTCGTAACCGATTATAGTTTTGGAGCGTTATGGAAGCTATAAGTCTCTAGAAGTTTCGTGATTAAAATTTTCTATATCCTTTCTGACTTTGTGACGGAATATAAGATTATGAGGGTCGATAGCAATCCAAATGGATTTTTATACTTATTCATACTATATTGAGTCAAGTAAGAAGCTTTGCCAAAGATTCACTTTTATGCTTCCCATTATAAAAGACTACGATGAAGTGTCTAATCTTTTCTCTTCAATTGCAGTGGCAATTATGACAAGGATTTAAAAATCGATAATTAATTTTACATGCATTTCATATGGTAGACGTGTGCGGCGTCACTGATTAATGTTATATATAAAGTAACTAGCGTTCCTACTTGAAAGGCGTTATTTTCGTTTTTCACAAAAGAGTTAACGAATATATTGCAGTTAGTATATGCGTATGCATGGAAAGTGCAGGAGCGGATAATAAGTGTCCGCTATATGTATCTATTATACATTATATGCATACATGGGTGCACGAGGCGCACCGCAAGTCTCAAGAAGCCAGATTAATATGCACTTTTACGACTATAATTGAGCGGCTTTTTGCATGCGCTCTCTACCGTGCAGACAGCCGTGATAATTGGACCATTTATTCCCCCGCGTGTATTTTTCACCATTCGGAAAGGTCATGCATTCGTTTAACGCGCGGTAATGCGCGACCGAGTCGCGAGCGCGAGGAGAACGTTTGCACGTGCCGTGCGGCGCCATTTTTCATCGGAAAAATTATTACTCTCACTCGCCAGGCAATTTGTCTCCGTGTGCGAGATAAATAACGTGTGGGGCAAAAGGCTCATTTTTTATATTCGATTCACTTTTGCGTTTACCCCGTATCGATTACCTTATAGCTTCTACCACCCTCGAGAGGTGACTTAAGTAAGTTTCTAAGTAAGTAAGTTAAGTAAGTTTACCGTTTCTTGTACCATCTTTTAAGGGATACCTTACTGTTCAAGATTGACTGAATGTAAAGATGCTTTTTCGAAAATCAATTAATCTTCTTCTGGTACTCAGGTATCCATGCTCTATGCCCATGATTTACCATATGAGCTAGTTTGCGATGCTACCGCATATGATTGTCTTTAGGTGCTTGTATGATGTATAGAAAAAAAAAAAAAAAAAAATTTGCGCTGGACAAAATTTGTTAATCTTACTAATCTTCTGTATAATCAGATCATCAAAGGATCGTTCTATTATTGTCTGTGCGATTGTTCACTGAAAATAATGGAGAACTTACAGAACAGCGGTGCAAGATAAAACAATCACGTTGTGATAAGGAAGAAGTGGATGTGATAATTTTTTAAAAGTTAGAAAGTTTTATTAGCATTTGATAGGAGGCTGCGTGGTTGATGTTATTATTCGATTTTTTTTAGTTTAAAAAAGAACTTTGCTAATCGCTAGATTATAGCTATATGGCATGGAGTTATTAAGCATATGTAACTGTTCCTAGAATCGTGTGATGTAATAATAGAATTAAGTGGCGTCTAGTAGAAGAAATAGTATGGAAACAACATACGACACTGTTACGTCAGAGGTTGAATGCATGTAGAAGAAGGCATAAGGAAGCAGTCGGATTGCTTGTACATTCATAGGTGAGACTGGTATCGATTGAAACACAAACGAATTGTACCTTCGTTATTATTGTCGATAACCTTTATAGAATTTTCCATTGAAATTCAATGACCAACCTTAAATTGGTTGGTGACGTAACACTTTATATTAATATTTAATATATTTATAATCTATATTATATTTCGCTTACGTTTTGGTAAAATTGCCAGAATAAAAATTTATGAATTATTTAAATCGAGCGTTTAAAAAGTGGCTTTGCCAATAACGAGTGCGAAAAAAAAGACAGAATCTGCCAACCATATTTTTTATTAATTTGACTGGTAACTCGTATTAGAAATTTTAATACACTAGATGAATAGACGTAATATATCAGAGCGGTAGTGTAAACGTGCTTTAAAACGTTAACGACCGTATGACGACGAGTTCTGCGCATCATTTTCAGGAAGCAGGTTCCTTGTACGATCGAAGGCTATAGTATAAACGGGATATGAAACTCCGATATCAATTAATAAGAAAAAATAAATAATGAGCATTTAACACAACGGTACTCTAATTCCTGAATTATATTGATTCAACAAATTTATTTTCATAGCTGGATGTCACATGACGAAATCTAAAAACTACGTTACATTCCAGCAGTCAGAACTAGATATCGCTGTCGTAGTCTGATCATAGCTCAAATAATCTTGGCGGCAAAGAATCGTACTCTAAAAATATTATATTACTTAATTCTTTGCTAAGAAAAATTAGACTATAGTACAATAGCGAGTAACTCAGATTTTACTCTTTAATTAAAAGTCTTCTCTAACCTCGTCTGGGCGACAAATACGTAATGGCTTGGGAATATACGTAGCTGTGTACGAAACTAGATATATCGATGATTCATCGAAACAAGGAACAACCAGTTTGATTGTTTCAATATAATTTCATATATAAAATCGTACATGTCTCGTATAGGATTCCTCGGATAAAGTATGATTATATATGCATTTACTTATTCTCACGAAAATATATGCAATCTAGCTCGACTATCCGCGTCTTCACGACGAGAAAAACAGGCTACTTTACAGTCTGCTCGGTGCGCACTTGCCCGGCCAAGAATTTCGAAGTGTATTTCATGCAGGCAGACGCACTACGGCAGATACTTGGTATACCAAGTTCGTATAGCTCGTACAAAACGGCAGCATTACAGCGGTACGCGGGTGCGGGCGATGGGCCTGTATAAGGACGTTGTAGGCTATTCAGTGCGCAAATGGAGAACCGTTTTATTTAATTGGGTCATAGAACAAATATTTAATAAGTTGCGAGTTTCGGAGTTTCTTTCAATATATATTTGTGTATATAGAATAATTCACATAAGATATGAAATTTCAGTGCATTGTCTTTCTATTGACTTTTTATCCCAAAGAGATGATAAATATACGACATACGTAAGCATCTTGTTGTAGCTTAAATGGTTCAGTGCTTGACTAAGAAACTATAGTATAATTTAATTATTCCTACTGTTCCACAACACTGTGTTATCTGGATGAATAAATATCATTCTTTTCATTTGGACCTTAGGGCTTGAAACCATTTCAATGTAAAACTACAGAGATATAAATCAGCTTGTATGCTTTAGTAGACGTATATGATTAACGTACGTTACATTATTTCCAATTTTTAAATTGTTCAAATAGTCAAGAGTCATGGTTTTATGAACAATAATGGTTTGTGTATTTCTATAGTGTGAACATCTGTATTACATGTATTTTTAAGTTAATTATTTAAATGCGGTATTAAAGCAAGAAACACATGACCTTGAAAAACAAGCTTACTCAAATTCACAAAATATAATAAGTCAAAGCTTCAAGCCCAGAGCTAAATTATCACCTCCCTATGTATATAACAAGTGGATGAAAACCAGTTTCGTAACGGTAAATGATCGTGATACCGCAGTGCGCCAGAATGCACCGAGTCATTCTTATTCTTACGCCAATTGTCATATGCTTTCAGTGCATTTCACCAGTGACGTAGAAAGTCCCAGGCTGCACTACGTAGCTATGTGTACTTGTCTAGGCCTACTATGTTTCAAGCGTTTTCACAGTTTTTCATGACGAAGTAGGTAGCCAAGGTGCCACAACGTCACGAGCGGCTTCGTATAAAAAAAGCATGGGAGACACGTAACACGCGAATTGAATGCCGTGTTATTAAGCCATTACTCGTATTATTCGCTAGCAAGGAACAAAATGCCTCAAAGGAAAGTCTCTTGATTCCGTGAGGTTGAATGCGAGCAACGGACTTTCATCGGTCTGAGAGCGGCGGATGGTGGAGTCGTGGCTCGATGGGCGACACGATTCCAAGATTTACGTCGTCCGTTTACAACTTAAACAGCCCATTAATCGTGTCCCGATCAGTACCTAGCGTAATTAATAGACCCAATTCTCCTGGCGTCCTTTACTTTGACTCTTCCATAATGACTCACAACGAACCCACAGCAAGACTCTTCCTCTTCCCCGGCAACGATCTATCCTTATCGAACAGTCTAGCAGCAGCGTGTCAAGATCGTCGGATCTTCGATCTTATTGTCGTGATAAATTATTCGTCGGTCTCATCAACGTCTCTTTAAAAGATCTAGAAAAATCGTGACGAGTCATCACGTGGAATAGGTTCAGTTCTCCTAGATCCATATACCAAGTATAGTAGTTAATTTACCTGTATATGTGTTACTAGAATAGATATGGCAGATTCCAGTCGTACTGGCCAAGTTACCTAGTCAAGATAATAATTAATGGGAGCTCGATTCCCTTCCCATCCTTTTCCGTTCTTTCAATGCTAAAATTACCGAGTTGCTTCGAGAACCTTCCTGTTTCCAACGATCCTCTTTGGACGGTGACCTGATGAACGCGTCTTCCTGTAGGTATCGAATGAGTATTTTAACGAAGTCCAAGAAGGCGAGATATGTGTTTTGCTAGTTGCTTATCGTATAAACTGTAAATGGTGGAAAGCGAATCTATGGTACATGGAGTCGATAACTATATCGGTAAGTCTGCATTCGCGTTACCTATTGTATACGACATTTATCATGGAACAGTCTTGGCAACATAGATATTTTACATATCCTTTCGCTGCTCCAAGATCCTCGTGAATGCTTTCAACCAGGAACAGATTAAGTACGAGTAGTCCTTACGAGTCGGCGGGTAATGGATCTGTTTATATCTTAAACGGCCTATTAATTCCGTGCAAGCGAAGTCTGCGCTTTAATTGATGGGAAGAATTTCTTACTGGTGCGATGCTATATAGCTAACTTGGCTTTCCACAAAGTCACGCTCTCTGGATGGATGCGTGACAAAATATCGCAAATTCTTTTCAGCAGAGGACGACGCTTTCATCCAGGACTCGCGAGTGAAAGGAGTCCTTTTGCGTAGCGCGAAATTCGAATATGGATAAATTGTAGTAACATTCTTTACCATCGGCTCCATTCCAGCATAATCAGGCACTAAAGGTATCTAACACGTACTGTACATACTCGTATGATCATCATCGAAATTAATTGCTCGCTTCTTTTAATAACGAATTTTTTCAAATGAAAACACTTAATGGAAATAAAAATTATAAAAATAAAAGTGTAATAAAAAAGTATGTCAAGTGTCAGTACAAGTTTGTAATATTAAAAAAAGATATCAGTATCCACACGTGTCACGTCGATTGGAATAGCAATGTAATGAGAGAGCGATAAATAGAGAGCAAATGCAAATCATTCCGCATAGTGGACAGGTTCGATAGTTAAACCGTACAAGCTTTGAGCGATTTGTACAGTATGAACGAGTGTATGCAAGCGAGCTCATCCTACGCGCATCGATCGATTGCGCAGCACGGTGGAATCGCGCAACAAATTGGTGCGAGCATAGTAAACTCTCGTGTGTACGAGACAAGCAATCGCGATCCTAGGATCGATAGATCTCGATGAGCTAATGGACGACATTCGGCCCGATATTTATCCGTGGGCCGGTTAACACGTAGAAAGGTGGAGATAGCAGCCTCGAGATCGAGTTCTGCTCGAGTGCTTCGCTAAACCTGGTTTACGAGTCTCTTCGGGAGGGTCTTGTGATCCTGTAGAACGCATCTGTATACCTTCCATCTTTTATACCATCTACCTTCCAGCAGCTGAGCAGTCGCCCCGATGTCCATGTCTTGTGTCTGTTTACAACTCGCACAGGAAGCCGCCTTGTTTATGCTCTTGCACGCAGTAAACAAGCAGCTATTTATGCAGACAGTAAGGACACCGCCTTACTACATTACTAGGCGCGTAATAGCCACGAAAATCAGAGGGCGATATTAGCTCGTGACACGAAATCGAAACAAGCGTTTTGTATTCGACGGATAGATATAGTAAGATGTCTACGAGTATACCTGCACTCGGTAACTGCTTACTCTACGCCCCAGTGGGCGCTCGCGATCACGCAGCTGCGCGCGCACACGATAAGTTCTGCTTTTACACGACGATCGTATTGCACGTGGCTGTAAGGAGCGCGCTTACTATTTCCCCGCCGATACCCGCCGCGGGATTACGCATCTTGAAATTACAGTAGATCTCACCGGGGTTGCCCAACTAATCGAGATATAATGTATACCCCGTGTCTAGGATTACCAGCCATTTTGACCGCCGCCGCCTACAGTGAAACCGAGGAGATTTTTTCTCTCCTTCTTTCATTCTCGAACCAGCAAAAGGATTACTCGGATTGATTTCATGCTGTGACCATGTGCGACGGGACTTGAAAAAAAAAAAACGATACTGCAACTTCGAGTCTGTCTATCTGCCTACGTGGACCTACATGGTACATGTCCGTGAAATGTAAAATGGTACGACAAATTGATAGGTTAGGTGCGTCACTTTTAATATTGTGCAATATTCTTATACTGCCGCCTTCGATATGCCTTCGCTGAGTCACAGTAACATTTGCAAATTTGTATAACGAGTTTTTTGATAATATATAAAATTTGTGTAAATCAGTGCATCACGTGGACTCTGTGCCATAACAAAGCCACATTTACACGATCGTAAGGACGAGTGCGTGGAAAATTCACATAGAAGCTGCAGACAGAATTATGTCGTAAATTTGCCGTGTAAGAAATATAAGCTTTTTTGGACCCGTGGCAACAGGCACCTATCTACCTACTTACATACGTAGGCACAAAGCCGTGTATATCACGAGTGTCATCGGTTAGTCGCGAAAAAGTAAAAATCTCATCGCACGAAAAACACAGCACGACCGGCGAAGTCACGAGCGCGCCATAAATCGTTTTTTGCTCGCTTAACTTACGGTTTTACGCGCGGGGTGCTCGGATATATCGGATAACCATGCGTCACACGACGAGTTGCGAAATAAAGATATACGTGGCACCAGGCACCGCTTGTAATCAGAAATTTTTTTCCCGTTCGACCTGAATCGGTCAAGTGAAATTACGCCCGGGGCGAGGGCGGGTCCTCCTCCCACGGCGTTATTACTTTTTCTCCATCTTTTTCTCAGTCTTTCCTTTTCTTTCATCCTTCTTCCTTACTTTCCTTCGTCCACCTTGTCTCCTTCTCTCGCGCCCCCTTCCTACACGACTTGCCTATATACCTACTGCCAACGAATTTGAGACACTGTACTGTGATTCCTGCACGAACTTACGAACGTGCACTTTCACGCGTACTGCATTCACGAAATTGACGTCCAGCAATTTGTAACATCGTTCGTTAGGGTAAATTAAAGACTCGCTGCTACGTTCACACGGAATGTTTCCAGACGACTATAAAACTTCGATTGTCTGATTGTCAATTACCCAGCTGCATCTTACAATCTGTTTATGTTGTTATTCTCGAAAATAAAAGTGGCCTTCTTGTCTGTTGTAAAGAGATTATTTTTTTTTTAAATTTTAAGTGAAACCGGATTATATTTCAGTCTTCCACCTGTGACCTAGAAGACTTACTTACGTACCATTTACGAGCAGATACACACAACGTGTCCAATAGCCCTATCGATGATATACAGAACCGTAGCAGCCGTCTAGCATTAGTCAACTAGAAATGATAAGGCTGTGTGACATTGACGGCTTGTACCATTCCTATTACAGTCCCACGATTCCTCGCGTGAGAGTAGAACAGAACGAGAGAGTAACAGAGATACGTAGAGAGTCTGAGAGTAAAAGAAAAAGAAAGAAAAAGTATTGAAGTTTCTCATAGTAAAGAGATCTTAACTCGCAGTGTCAGTCACTCTCCTTTTTCTCTGGTTTACCTACGCTCCCGTTGTGTTATAGAGAGAGAGTAGAGAGCTGTAGGAGGGGGGGGATCAAATTGAGATTAAGTAACGCTAAAATGATCTATTATATACCTCTTGTATCGCAAACCCGTTATGCGATTTGAAATTGAAATTAAAATATTTTTACGTCCACCACATATACACGGTACAGATAAATTCCTGCATGTGATTCGTGTTTCTCGTGCATTCGACACATCGCAGAAAAAATATTAACGCGCAAGACCTGCTTAATCGCGCCAATAGCTATTCACTCCAAGACCCTTCGTGAGATTCCTGCGGTTATCCTTTACTTTTTTTCTCATTAATTGAAAATGCCGTGTTGCAATTCTGTCCTCGGGATCGAGATCGGCACGCAAATTTCGATGCTAATGAAACCATGTACTAACCTAACCTAACCTGAAATACACCTTACAGTTTCTTGGCAGTCTAGGTATAGGCTGGGTACGAAGATTGAAATTCTGTCCTTGCTATGCAGGTGTATCGGGTGGCAGGATAATTAGTAAGAATATCAATGTTTTTTATGGAACTTTTGAAAGTGACGTTACAATATTAAGAATTACCGTATTAAGAATTATATTCAAACATAAGATATTAGCGGTGCACGCAGCTACTTGCGCCCGGCACTTGCATCGGTTTACCCGGTTTACCCGCTGGATACTTGCTCCTGCATAAAAGTCGCTGGTGGTTGGAAAGCTGCTGTAAAAAGGCCTTGACGGGAATAATTAATGCAAGAAAAAATCCCTCGGCAACTTTCAAGCGCTCCTAGGCGTAGGTACCTTTATAACGATGAATTTTTAACTCCACCCGTCAAGTATAGTGGATTATTTTAATTAATACCTGAATGAGCTTCGCGTGGCTCGCGCTTTGCTCGCGGTGAGTTCAATGCCTACGGTTGTGCAGTGACGACGAATGAGTTGGTTCCGTTTTCATCTGAAATTAAAATTCGTCTATAGAAATTACACGGGTAATACAAAATAAGTGAAAACTTTGTCTGCCGATCTAAACATTTAATTTCCAAGTGCTGCTTATTGTTCCCTCCGTATGTCCAAATGTGGAGTCTAAGGGCTAAAAAAAGACGTTTCCAACGTTATTCGCGCACCAAGCTCTTATCTCATAACTTGTTAAGAACTGTCGCTTATGGGCGGACAGTTGTGCATTCGCGCTAGAGGGAGTTGCGGTTACGAAGCCGAAGGAATTATTTATGCAAAACTAACAGCCGCCAATGCCTTTAGGATCTAAACTCACGGGACACGTAGACACAACAGTGGTCATGTGGGGAAATGGTATCCACATACGCACCTACATGAAAGTGGAGAATTATATCTCGCACTGTTGTTCATATAAATACACGTTTCAAGCAACGCGCCAATGTTTCGGAAATTACAGAGGTCGTTAGCATCGTTAACATACGATTAGTTAAGATCACGCACGTTCGGAATTGGCCCGGTGGGGGCAGCACCGGTAAGAGCGTGCGGATCAAAGATAATAATGGGGATGAAGGGTGGGGCCCGACGCGCAAGAAATGCCAATATTCACACGGGAATTCGTAATCGTCTCGCGCGCCTTGAATCGCGCCAGTAAACGAGTTCGAAGGACGCGTCACGAATAGGAACGATCTTCTTGCGACTTGCAAGTGGCGCGCTTCTCGTTCCACTCGAGAATACATCCGTGACTTCTTCTATCCCACACATAGACTTTCTCCGCGTGCGGTGTAATTCATGCTCCACACTCGTCTCCCATCCTTTCCTTTCCTTTCTTCACCTCTCTTTACTTTTTCCATTTCTCTTTTTTACCGCCAACTTCCCCTCGACTCTCCCCGCCGCCATGACGCAGCTAGCGAACACTTTTGTTGTATCGAAATTTCAATGCACTCAAGTCTAGCGGCAGACTCACATCCTGCCTTGCAAAATCTTTGCGTTCCGATAGGCTGATATTCGAACCCAACTTCGCTCCAATAATAGGTCTTGTTCAATTTTATAGGTATCGATGATAACCTACTATCACGATTCTGCAATTTCGACGTTGTATGTTCGATGGGTGAAAGTTATGATTATTCGTTGTTTTTTGATAATTTATTGAATTTGCACAAGCATACTTTAGTACTAGATTGGGCAACCATAAAGCAACGGGAGCAGATGTAATTACGGTAAGACACAATGCAGTGGGTTCTAAAAAATATATATGGAAAGTTTTTCTAAAAAATGTATTAGTTACTTTTTGGATTATGGACAATGTCAAGAATTCTTGGAATTGAGGCATATTTTTCATTCAGACATTTTTCTTCTACTCACGTCCTAAGAAATTTTATGAATTCTAGTCATTTCTATTTTCATATCTTGGACGTATACTTATACATATATACATATACTATATCGAGACTACGTAAGTAGCTTTGCTTATCTTAACTTTTCGTCACGTGGCTTTCGGAATCACGGTCCAGCAATTATTCACTATCACGATTGGATTGTGTTTTCATTTCTTCGCCTCGCTGCGCCCACCCGGTATATACTATGAACAGATAGTTAACTACGTACGGGTCATATTGCGTCGAATCCCGCAGCTTTGTATACATATCATTACTGCCGTGCCTACAACATCATACATATTAATTCACTCTGAGTTTTCGGCATCGAAACAATGCACGATATTTCGCAAAGCCTTTTTAAAGCGTAACACCCGTTTCGATAAATTTCACTAAATTCTATAAAATACAACCTGACCATCTTTAAACTGCTGTAGGAATAATTAAATTATACAGGTACATATTTCGTGTCTTATACTTTGCTTATTAAGTATATATATAACAAATTTATATTCAGCGTCACCAATAGCACTATGATATTTTTTCAATTGTATTGCAACTTCAACAGGATCTCTCGTTTGTTTGAAAGACTTTGTTTTCCTTTTCACAACCACGGGAAATTCTTCGCAGAGGATGCGTCCTTTGAATAGTACACTATACCCGGTATAGAAGCATGTACGTAGATACGTAACTATGGTTGGGACGCCATTGCACTCCGTGGCAAGGACGCAATCTGGAACAGTCGCAAACGGTCTTGGCTACCTGAGAGATCGCTGATTATAACTGGTCGCTCGCCCGCTCACTCGCTTAGACATCCGGATTCTACGAGAGTAAATACATAACGATCCTTCAAGGAAGTACACTTTGTTTCTTTTTCTTGTGACCTTATTTCCCTTGTGTTCTATGATAGGCGCGCGAATAATGAGAGTGGGTCTCGCGGACTTGCAACGGGAATTGTGAGTTATGTACGATTTTTGTTAGATACCAAATAGAGCCAAGGAAATGAATTTCTCGATGGGTGCTACTTGAAATGTATTATGGTTCTGTAAGGATTTTGTAAATAATTGTATGTCAAATGAGGAATCTTGCGTTTATCTTGTGATTCGATCCTACGCTTTTAAATGGAGCTTATTTAAATGCCAGTAGCATGAGAACCATTAATCCGATTCCTTTCTTTTTGTGGGACAATTCGTGATACGATTGTCTAGTATGGTTTTTAGATCATTTTACAATGTCTCTCTTTTTTCTCTTTCTCTGTACTTCTTTCCTAATATTACCATTTCGACATTTTGAAAGTAAGGACAAATCGAATGAAAAACACTTCGGGGGCTTTGCGTGCATTTTATTGTTATGTCAGGTCCAGAATATTCGAAGACTATGTCAGAGTATGAAGTGGGTATAAGACTGAATATACAATTGATTAATTATTACGGTCAAAAATTGTATGCATTCGGCTATTCTATTTATATGTATCCGTGTATAATTTTAGAACGAACCTTGCTAGTTTCTCAGCTGGTTCAGTGAGCGATGCAAATAACCTTCAGGACGGGTGCCTTGCACATACGAAATTGACGTGTATTTGTAATAGACTGTTTACTGATATGACTCCATCTTTTTCGTGCTATATAGTTTAATGCCAAGTACACAAGGTCGGCATGTACGTATTTGACAATCGACAAATTATCTGCTTTTTTGTCGTTAAACGTTAAAAGAATTACATTTTTTCACGAGTGGACTTACTCGGGGACCACCTATGGAGCAAATGTGATTTTTATACTGGTATCACAACAATAAACTTTACTCTGCTTTACACATCTTGAAATATATCATTTTCAAGGTAAATAGAAATTGACTTTACAAATACAATATTTATTTCGAAATTTTTAAGTTTTCATTTTTCAGGCAATGATTGATAATGTATATAGTCGTTTAACGATAGAATACAAATTATAGCAAGTCATGTTTAAACTTCGAGAATAAAATCTATTGAGAAACTGTACTTTCGTCGAGCATATGATCAGAGAAATAACATGTAGTTACAATTCAATTTCAATTTGCTTTGGCGAACTTGGTATATTATCTGTATTCTAATTTACCGTATAGTGCGCTATAATCATCCAAGTAGAATTTCAATTATAATTTATTGTTATTGTTAATAAACATATCGTAGATTACTGTAACTGTTTCATTGTGGCAATATTTATTTTATAAAGAAATTTTGATTAAAATTATAATTCTTTACGAGAAGGGGTAGTTTCCACCCCTAATGCTGTAAAAACTGAGGAAGAATAAGCAGCCGTGGCCGAGTGGTTAAGGCGTCTGACTCGAAATCAGATTCCCTCTGGGAGCGTAGGTTCGAATCCTACCGGCTGCGATGCTTTTTTTACAAAAGCTTTTACTAATTGTAAGTCACGAGGTGGCAAGTGAATTCGGCCTCAATAAAAAGCAAGCTTATTACATCCAACTTCAATGACTACAATGATAGTGATTAGAAATTTATATTGGAAAAAAACTTTGGATTAAATTCTTGAAAAAGTAAAAAAAAAAAACAAATTGTTAATCCCAGACTCTGCGTTATGTCTAATCTTTCTTTTCTTGGTGACCAGCTGCTTATCGCTCCTTCCGTTTTCAAGTTGAAATAAACTTATTTTGAATGCCATTTTATCTCAGGGAAACAATATGTGATAAATTAAGAATCTTACACTAGCAGGCTTTAAGTCCAAGCAGATCTGTACGTTCTGGTAAGTTTAAAATAAAACTTGGACAATTATAAAATGATCATGATAAATGAAGCTCGTTCGCCAGAAAATTCTTTGCACCGTGTAATAACGTTTAATTTGTCATTGATAAGATACTGCATGATCTTTAACGTTGAAATTCAATTTGCATGAAATTTACAAAAAAAAGTGCATTACGCTAATATGCAAAATGGGATAACATTTAATTACAGTCAAAATGTGGTCTGATCGGAAGTACTTGAAACTTTAATTGAGGAAATGCTAATTGAAAGGTGAACAGTTATCGAGGACAAATCCGTCAGCCACTCTTACCTAATTCATAAGCGTTATCGCAATACGTTATCATTTATCTATACATAAGGTCGATTTGTCGACTTGTTTATTACGATAGCCAAGTAGAACAGTGGTTCTCAATCATTTCTATCCGCCAGTGTATTGTATACTTTTTTAGTTAAAAGTTTATGATTATTCTCTTTCTTTTGTCTATTTCTAAGATCCAATCGATCCATCGATACTTACGATATATTGGACCGATATGATATCGCATTATGAATTAACGAATATAGCGAGATATGTGGCGAAAAACATAGACACGTACGTTCGTATGTGGATTACGATAAGTGACTGAGAAGCAACTGTAAAATGGCAGTTCCGCTATATCCCGTAGTCGTAGCGTTTCAACCGACAGAAAAGGACGTGGTGGAGAGGAGGCGTGGGGTTCCAAGGTGATCGTACGACCTTGTGTCACGTGCTCGCCGATTCACATCGTCGTGCTACTCTAACAAGCCGTTATCCTTCGCAGATCTCTTGCAAAATGTCAAGCATCGAATTCGTTCGTGGATCCTTGATTGTTTCGATTATTAGCATGAATTTGATTGAAAAAAATATCTATAATCAAGTATAAAGTAGCAAAGCTTATACAGAGAACGAGATTAGTAATTAGGACATAGGTGTCTAATAAGATATCCTACTATAACAATACCATTATCGTTTTCATCATACATCATGAAATTGAGAGTCTGAAAGTCTAGGAATAAAATATATTGCTGTTGATAAATATACAAATTTCTGAAATAATAAATAGAGCAAATTTGTCTGTTTTTATTATGTATTATTCGCTGTTTAAAAACGACTTGTGGATATTACTGTAGGAATTATATTTGGCAGGCAATTAAATATGAGTCGAAGCTACTCAGCCAGACTAAGGTTTATTGGTGAAAGGTGAACTTGGTCGACCTCAGTGCAATCTTACATACGTGGGATTTCTTCGTCAGTTATATTCGCTCTGTTCTCTGGCAACTTCTCAAAAAGGGTCGGGTGCATGACAACAATATTTTTCACTGCCACGCAATACTTTATTCTCTCTCTCTCTTCCTCTCGTATTCTACAGAAACTACGCTATCTTTAAACCAATGACGTTTACAAGCAAGATCTAGCCAACTTCAGGTTGCGACTTTTACATCGCTATACGACTACCTATCTTACTAGTGTCGGTCCATTCTTCTTCGGATGCTTTCCAGAACCCTTACTTTCCAAATTTCTGATGTCTGGGCTAAGACAGTCTATAGTATTTTCGATACTAAATTTCGTCGCTACGTTTCGCAATTCTAGACCGCAGTGTTTCGGCAAAATTCTTAGTCAGAAAAAGTGCGAAAGTATACGCGAGCAACTGTATAGGAATTTCAAGAAATATTTTTATGCAAACTTTTCACGGTGTTTCGATTGAGTCGTCAAACTTCAGTTCGTGGCATGCGTGGATATCGATTATACAAAATAACTTCGCGCATTTTAACTGGCATTTAAAAATACGCAATGGTATTCAAGAAACCGTAGACGTAGAGTCTGAGTAGAGATTAAGCAGACTTTCATCGCGAACAAAAAGTGAGAAACACGTGTTGGGATAGGCGGCCATAGTACATGGCAGGTGCTCACGTACGAACGTACAGTCTTATATATGTGCATGGTACACGGTACTTATATAGGTATAGTGCATGGGTAACTGTTGTACGAGTAAAGTGACCCCTGCGGATTGGCAGGTCAACTCACAGTTGCGCATCTCGATTTCGCTTGAAAAGTTTCCGTGCAGATTTATCATTTTACGGATCGGGCCTTCCTCTCATTAAAGTCTCGCCGTGCCGTTTCGTAAGACATTTCGCGGCGTTACGTATAGATACGGCCGTTATACCTATATTGGTATCTATACCTATCGTATATCAATTGGAAATTGGGAGCGGATGCTGCGGCACCAACGCGATTGACCAATACAAATTCCGCGTTACCGTTACCAAAGATTCCTCCATGGGGAATGCTTTTTGCGGC